>JAPKLW010000139.1:247926-315408 GCA_026898455.1 Plectranthus barbatus
CATCCACTAAGCTGCAGCTTAGTGGATGACACCAACTCCATAGAGTTTGGTGTTAAAGGGTAGGTTGGAGGTTCGATCCTCACTACCAACAACCTTCCAGGTCTGTGTGACAACTGGAGATGGTTTGGGGTGCATCGGACTGCAGGCCCTGACACCAGACTCTGTGTGAGTGGGTGTTACATTTATATTACCAAAACTTACTTACATTCAAAACTTACTTAAGTTCCAAAATATAAATAATTTATAATAGGTAATTAGATCTTTAAAAACTATTTAATTACGATTTTAAAAAAAATATAATTATTGATTAAATAATATATCCTTAATATTTAAATGTATGAATATATAAGGATTATGATGTATTTTGAAGAATTTTATGATAAAATACATATTTTAAACATGTTTCATTTTTAAAAAATTATTAAAGTGAGAAAATATTTAATGACATGAAAAATATTTAAAATAAAAAAATAATTCTTATGTTCATCGGCCCGACATGACAGGATAGCCGGAAAATTAATGAATTAGAGTTATGGTAAAAAAAAATTAGCACAAAAACTTTCAGCCAATTTGATTTGGATCGAATAACTCGCAACCCGACATGGCTGACCAGAAAATCGATGAATTGGTCTAATTAACATCCCTAATAAATGTATTGGTAAATTTTAAAAATTAATATTAATATTTATTTGATAATTTTTTTTATAAAATGCCAAAATGGTTAATAAATTAAATTTTCATTAATATATTAGTAGATTTGCCACTTTCCACAATAAAAATATCACAATAGTAATTTTACTTTTTATTGGATTCATCATTTCTACATTACAATCAATATATATATATATATATATATATATATATATATATATATATATATATATATATAGGGAGCGGATCAGGTGAGAAAAATTCCCCTGTAAGAAAAAAGAATGAATCATGTCCATTAGATTTGAAAAGATCAATGGTTGATATGTAATCAAGCAACAACCGAAACACAATCAAGCAACAAAATAATCAAGCAACAACTAAAACACTTTCAAGCAACATTAATATGTTGCTTGATCATATTTTAGTTGTTGCTTGATTGCATATCAACCATTGATTTATTTAGATCTAAGGGACATAATTCATTCTTTTTTCTTACATGAGGATTTCTTCTCATTTGATCTCATCTCTATATATATATATATATATATATATATATAGATTGTGTGTTAGGGAATTTGATGTTAGAAATTTTCTTTATCTTTATCTTTATTTATTTTATTTTGATGGGTTAAAGACCAATACCATCCTAGAAAGTCTCTAGATTAGCTTCAATTTTGGTTTTAAATGTAAAATTTTGTAAGGTCTTTCTATCGAGTTGTAATTGGAGCTGATCAAAGAACAGACTGACTCAGAGAAACTGAAAGATTAGTATGAAACTGATCAGTTTGAGTTTTATTCATTTGGAATTGAGAAGTTTGGGATTACATTAAGGTGGAACAATTCGGTCTGGGACTGACCAGTTTGAAACTCACCAGTCTCAAAAGATCAAGCTCGCCAGTATGGGGATTAACGTTTAGACTATAAACATCACCTTGCTTGGACTTGTCAGACTGACGACATCAGCATGAAATCCCAAGTTCCAATCCCCGCGCAAAGAGACAAAGATAATCGTATGAGAAATAATACTGACAAGATCAGACTTAAATGATTGTAGATTCCTTAAAGTCTGAAAACCAAGACTTCAGTCTTGATTCCTTGGACTGGTCATACTGTCGTTCTGACGTAAAGGTGAATAATCACGCATAGAATCAGAAAAGTGGGAGCAGGTGCAGGATTTTTGAAAAAATACCTATCTACCACCGTTCGGAGCAAAGAATAGAAGGATCGAGTTTGACAATATCTAATTTGTCTCTAACGGCATTTTTCATTCAAATTTCTAGACCTTCGTCTATAAATAGCCAAGACCTTCAAGATATTCAACCACCTAACACCGAATTCTCAAACTAGCCAAAACTCTGCAGAATTTTCAACTCAACAATTAGATGCTTTTCTAAAAGCTTTCTGTGTGTCACTTTCATGAACACGAGACTCAGAACTCTTTGTTCTTGAGTTAATCTTGTTGTTCTTTCTCTACTAGAAAGAACACAACAGTCAAGTATGCTCTGTACTTTGACTCTTACGGGCATCTAGCCGCAAGTTGTCAAGTTCTGGGGATGTAACGCCCCCAACTGACCTTTCCAATTTGGGGCCACGTTACATTGATGTTTCAGGTTTTGTCAAGCACATTTTAAGAATTTATAAGCGGAAGACTTTAATATAAATAAAATATAAAAGTATTCATAAAAATGTACTTCGAGTCAAGTTAACAAACATAATTCAAAAGTTTAAACAATTCACATGGAAGGAAGTTATCAGAGAGTGGTGCAGCAGTGTGTGTAGTATGATGGTGACATGTATATGGAGATACATGTCACAGGATCTGTAAATCTTTCAAAACCACTTTATCTCGCCTGCTTATACTCTGCTACTTCCATCCACGCCCTTAACCTGCACGTTTTAAAAATAACGCGAGGGGCTGAGTACTTTCGTACCCAATGAGAAACATGCCCGAAATCATACATTTATATAAGAAACATGCTATGCAAGTCACACAGATAGACGTGGGGTTTTATTGAAAAGTACCACGTTATCCAAAATATTTTATTTTCACACACGTGCTATTTATATGTTATTATATATGTTTCAGTGTTGTAACTGGAAGTTGGCCGACTTCCGAGCTACGATGATCAGTTAGGAATGTATTCACACTCAACGTACTGTCATCTAAGTGCACTAGTCTCAGCAATTCATTTTGAGACCCGATCGTTTAATATTCAACAATCACAATCACCATAATCAAATTCACCCACAATTCCACATCCAAATACCACAAATTCCACCTTATATCTTCAAAATCCCAATCATATGGAGTCGCTACTCCATACTACTAAACGAGTTCTAGCTCAGTTATGGGAACCTGGTTCCAAACTCATTTATTAATCTCTCTTGTCGATGGGAACCAACAGAGGACAGATATAATAGCACAAAAACATGCATAGCAGTTTCATTTTAAAGCAAAACGTTTTATAACACATTTTGGAAAAGTAAAACACGCATTTGGGTTTTTACTGAAATAGTTTCCCACCTCGTTATCGGCTTTCGCTTTTAGATGTCTTTGGCTAGAATGAGCTCGAACAAATCTTGCTTTCAATTTCCTACAATCAAATAGGGTTCTCGAGTCAGTACGATATATCTAAGACAATATATCATATTCAATGATAGTCGAGGCTTAAAAAGAATTCAGGTTGGATAGGAGTTATAAAATAGATTTCCTGTTCAAGCCTCTGTATCGGCCGATTTTATCTCATATCGGTCGATATGGCTGTATCGACCGATATCATTTCATTTCGGTCGATATGTCTGTATCGACCGATATGCCTTCATCAAGGTCGATACGCCTGTGTCGACCGATATGCTTTCATCTCGGTCGATACGCCTGTGTCGACCGATATGCCTTCATCTCGGTCGATACGGGTCATCTTCTCCGATGGTTCGCACGGCGAACCTATTTTCGCCGATTTCGGCCATTCCAAACACCCGATTACACATGCAATGACATATTTGGACTCCCTAGACTACAAGGAACACGATTCTACCCTTGAAACACGAAAATATGACGAAAAATGAGGACGCTAATTACCTCGCCGGAGCTCCTCCACACGCGGCGGCGGTCGCGACTTTTCGGCATCCAAATAGTGTTTTCTCGACGTCCGAATGCTCCCTACACGATGGAGAGCACGAATATAACGTTTAAACACCGTGAATCACGGAATAATGAGATACAAAACCAAGTGCTTCAAAATCGTAGCACAAAACCCACCTCACTTCTCTCTTCGATATCTCGGCCGTTACTCGTCCTCTCGGAGCCCACGAGTACTCAAAACGAAGCTCTGGAGAAATGCTACAAGATGGTGGTGGTGGTTTGGTCGGATGTCTCCGGAGTTGGCCGGAAAATCCGTCTGAAAGTGGCTGACGGGTTTTGTGGGGATAGGGAGTCTCTCTCTCTAACTTTCTCTCTCTCTTCTAAATTATAACATAAGCTGGAGAAAGATTATATTATAATCCTTCCTTCTATTTATACTTGTATAATTTCTCCCTTAAGGTATAATAATAATTCCTCCATTATTCTCATTATACACATAATTATGTGTATAAATACATTTTTCCATACTCATTAATTCACCATTTATAATCTCTCAATTCAATTCATAATTCAAAACCCACAATTTATCCACCTCATTATCTCAACAAAATTCCTTAATAAATCTTCTCAATTCCAATCAAATAAACACCATTGCTTCCAAATAAATGGAAAATTCCTCTTTATTAGGTCAATAAATTCTTACAAGGCTTAATTAAGCTTGGGGCATTACAGGGGAGAACTATAAAAACCTAAACTCTGGTGACGAGGAGGTTGTGTGGTGTGCCCAGACTCGAAGAAGTTGTGAAGTGACAAACGATAGAGGACCGATCGAGTGAACTAGTGGATTGGTGGACAAGGTATCCTTCAGCTAGTAATAGAACGTGGGAGCACCTTGTTTTAACCCGTCACTTAGTGAATTTTTAGATTTTGTCTAAGGAGTGGACGTATGACTTTTGTGTCCAAACCACTATAATCCTTTGAGTCATTTATTGTTTTATGTTATCAGTTTACATTTCTTAAAACTCAACTAAGTGTTGAAGTATAGTTTGAAACTTATTAATCCATACTTAACCTAAAAGCTAAGTCTTTGACAAATCAAACGGGTAATGAATCAGCAATTTGGATAAGAGCAAATTTACATTAATACTTCCGCTGCACATTTACATACTGTAATTTTGGGACCAACAAATGGTATCAGAGCGGTCAGTCCTTACATACTCATTGCTTTGTATTTGCTTAGGACCAGATCCAATTTTCATGCACTTTTTCTTGTCCAGCTCAGGTTATTAAACATTCATCATGAATATTCCAAAGTTACCTCAGTACTCTGCCGAGAAGTATGCCATGTGGAAGAAGATATAAATATTTTTAAAAGTTGCAAGATTTAAAAGTATATAAATATTTAATTAATTTTATAAATAAAAATCATTTAATATATAAATAGAAATTATAACAAGAAAAATATTCATTAAAGATTATTTAAATTAAAAATGAATACAAGCAAAAAATAACAAATTTTAGGTTTATGAATAATTTTTCATTGATAATTTTTTGGATCAAAATAATGTGTCGAAAAATTTTAATTGCAAAATTTGCAAAGATATTAAAAGTATATTATAATTTCAAAAGTTGTGAAAATTTGTCTTAAAATTTACAAATAACTCATATTTAAATATATGTTTTAATATTTCACTATTAACTAGTAACTTTTAAGGGTTTAATTATATATTAATATTATTAGTCCTACTTGTTTTACTTATTTGGTCTATCTTATTTATTATTCTCATTTCCTTAGGCACATTTTTCCACACACCAATAAATTATTAATTCCACTACACTTTCAAATATTAATTATTGTGCCATTTTCGTTCCGCACTATTAATATTGGACGAGGGAGTATAAATTATGTACAGAAAATACAATTGTACATTTTCAAACTTGATTAAGAAATATAATCTTGAATATTATAAATAAAGTTCAGTAATAAAGTTCAGTTCCATGATATTTCAACTCTAACATGATTTTTAACTCGATTTATTTGGACCAACCGACAAATTTGAGCTAAAATCTAAATAAACATCCTTAATCTAAATAAGCATTTTTTTTTTGGAAACAATGAACTTCAAATGAAGAGGATCTTCTGTAACTAAAAACAAGAACATCTTCATGTGTTTCTTGAAAAAGGAAACATTTCCATTGCAAAAAAAATCTCTAACCTAAGAATTCCAGATGCTAAAGAGCCCCCCTAGCTTGTAATAAATGGAATTTTAAAAAAAAATGGAGAAACAAACAGAAAACACAACCTTTCTCTAGTTTATTTCACCTGTAGATCAGAACCTTTCCTCATCAACTTCAAGCTCAGATTGTTGAATCTCTCGCGCGAATACTGTTTCGATGCCTTGCTCCAATCTGTTCCAGCCTTCATCATTCTTGCAAACTCAATGTAACTGATTCTCCCATCCTGCACCATCACAAACTTCAACAACACTTGTGGAATACAAACAAGAATAGCAGCAAATTGGTTTATGTGACTTGCATAAAGATAATAAAAATGAAGCCACAAGATTTTATGGAAGTATGGGCACAAGGGCATGCAGGCTGACCTTGTCTGTGTCCACATCATGCATGATGGCGATGATAACTTGCTCACTGTTGGAATCGTCATCGTCGCTCAAAGCCTCCCGGAGCTCTTCCATCTCTATGTATCCACTCTCGTTTCGATCAAAGAACGTAAAAGCTTTGTGTAGGCGCTCATCGCTGGCCATCTTTCGAAGATGCACGGTTACAGCAACAAATTCGCCATAATTCAGTGTTCCATCTCCATCAACATCAGCCTACAAACCACAATTGAATGTTAAGCTATCAGCATTCTTTCCAAGAAGATGATCAGAATAGTTCAGCAAAATATTCATGCAAAGTCTGGCTTTTTGTGGTTGATTGCACAGTTATTGGTGGACCTTATTATGCATGAAGAATGGCGATACGTAAAAGGCAAAAGTAACATATAGTGCTTACAGCTTCCATTAGAATCTGGACATCAGCATCAGGGATCTGATGGCCAAGCTTGTGCAGACCAATTTGGAATTCTTCAAGGTTGATTTTGCCTCTTCTCTCAGAATCCATCATATTGAAAGCTTCCTTGATTCCAGACACTTCTTTCACGGATAAATGTTCGCCCACGACCTGGATACGCAACAATGCCAGGACATTAGAAAGGAGTTAGGATGTGTTTCAGTATTGTTCATCTAAACTCCTCTCCCCAAACCTCAAGTCTCTTTTCCATTAAAACTTCTCTCTTTCCTTTGGCATTGTTTGTTTGGGGAGGGAGGGGAAATTAAGTACGAGCGAGAAAAATACCCTTAACGCCATTTTCTTGAGCTTGTTCATTACAGAGAACTGTTTGAGCCTGGCCTTCACAGTCTTGCCCAGGGAGACATTTGGTGCCTTCTTTGCATTTTGCAGCCAAGGATGCTCTGCATCCAAAAGGTATACGGTTTATAATTCTACGCTACATGTTCCATCACCCTGTTTTGTGCAGGAAGAAATAAATGAGCGAGACAGAAATGAATGTGCTTAAAAACTACCCTCACCGAGGACTTGTTGAGCTTTGAGACGTCGACTAGGATCAGGATCAAGCATTTTCTTGACAAGATCTTTGGCACTATCCGAAACTTTTGGCCAAGGATCCCGCTTGAATTCAACAACAGATCGAATAATTGCTTGAGCCACTCCTTGCTCAGTCTCTGCACAAGGCGTACGCATGTGAGAAGTTCAAGTAGAAGGAAAGAAAGGTGGCAAATATGTCTCAACTCAAGCATATATAGCCATCCAACTTTAGCTCCTTTACACAAGCATACAAAGCCCCTTCAAAAAATTATAATTTAGGAGCAAAAATGGTGGGACAATTGAAGTGGGACCGAACTTTGATGAGATTGTATCATACTACACTTGCATACCGTGTAATGAAATATGCAGGATCCTTACGGTTACCCTTCGAGCCAACTATAAACCATTCCCAACTAGGCCTAAGTAGCATTTTTTCTCATTTAGGGTAGAAAGATTTTAGACCAGAACAGATAAATAACCAACCTGCCCAAAAAGGAGGAACACCACAAAGCAGAATATAAAGGATAACTCCAGCACTCCAAATGTCAATTTCTGGTCCATAGTGGCGTTTTAGAACCTCAGGAGCCATGTAGTATGGACTCCCAACAATTTCATTGAAATGTTCACCTAATGGTAACATAAACACAATAAAGTAAGACAGAATCTACATACCAGGTAAGGAAAAACTTAATGAGCGCATTCCATACCTGTTCTGAAGAAAATTGACAGCCCAAAGTCAATTGCTTTTATGGGAGATGTTTCTTTTTTATTTGCAAAAAGGAAATTCTCTGGTTTGAGATCACGATGGATCACTCCATGTTGGTGGCATACCTGTAGCACAATATAGCAATAGGAAATCACCAAGCAAGTCACACGAAGCAAGCAGAAGCATAGCACTGGAACCAAAATAGCACAGTGGAAGTGAAGTAAATGATGCTCTGCAGTCTGTAGGCAGCAACATCAGTGGATGGAGAAAATCTATAACTTAACCAGAAACATTGGCTCTAAGTTCGTAACATTACTTATGCACGTGTACGAGAGAAGAAGAAGACTTTGTCACTAAAGAGTGGGGAATACATTACTAATTCATCATAAGATCCAATCCCACAGTTTAGAAAATATGCAAACTCAGGGAACAGGCATTGCTAGGAGGAAAATAAATCACAAAAATATAGGTAGCACTGCAGACTTTTGATGTATTTTTGATAGTTAAATCCCATTTGTTAGACAATAGATGTTAATCAATATCAAAATGATTATAATTAAATATCCGAGATCAGAATTCAGAAGCCAAAGCAGAAAAACAAATTCTACAGATGATAAACAGATAATTAACTCCAATCTTGGTCAATCCATAAATCAACCACTGGTTTGCAAGTTAACCTGAACAACTTCCATGACGGTCTTCATGACAACCGCTGCAGCTCTCTCTGTATAATGTCCCCTAACCACAATATGATCGAAGAGCTCACCACCTTCACAAAGCTCCATCACAATATGCACCGCACTATCATCTTCAAAAGTATCCTTTAAGCTTACAATATTTGGGTGCTTAGGCATATGCTTCATGATCTCAACCTCCCTCCTCACGTCCTCAATATCGACTGCAGACTTCAGCTTCTCCTTTGATATCGACTTGCAGGCAAATTTCTCCTTGGTCTCAACATCAGTGCATAAATAGATGATCCCAAATTCACCTCTTCCGAGTTCACGCCCAATATTATATCTCTCATTGATGTTAAAGCCTCCTGGATCCTTCAACACAACCAGCTTGTCTGTGGCCCCCGATCTATGACTCACTCCATAATCATTTGAAAATGGGCTTGTCTTATTCTTCCGTCTCTTCTTCTTTCCAGATGAATTTGCGGGAGTCACACAGCAGTTTCCCATAATGCAGAGGAACAGTGTTTTCCTTAATCCTTTACCACCACCCTCACATAATTTCACACCGCCAACCTACCAAATCAGACAAAATCAGTCAAAACATATCTGTTTTTTATTCATTTGATAGCACACGTCAAAACATATATCTACTAACCCACAGTTCGCGAAAACTGGAAATAATGCACGCTCTCTTATATTTCAAAGAACCCCACAAATCAAATCTAAGACTCCCAAAAAGAAAAAGATCATCTTTTTTAAAAAACTTCGATCCAACAGAAATGTCCAACGACATGAAGAGAGAAAAAAGGGCATTTATCAACAATAATTAATCATTAAAATAGTAAGGAGTTAAAAACGTCGAGAAAAATGCACATTACAAGGAGGAAAAGAGAGCCCACCTTGATGCTGAGAAATGCGGTCAAGAAAGCAAGCCTGCTTCACCAAGAAAACTATAAATTCGAGATGGGAAATGTAGGAACCATGAAGGGCCTCATACGCCATGAGGTGAGAGAGAGATAGAGATAGTCAAAAAGCTCTTTTGCAGAGACTTCTCTGAACTTCTCTCGATTGAATGTCCACTTCCCCCATGTGATTCCTATACGTCTTCTTCATATCCATAAATGGACACTCCATTTGTAGTTTTTTTTAAAAAAAAAAAAAAATTCAGAGAAGGTATAACATAATTATGGACAGTTGGGTTGGTGAGTTTGGGAAATAAATTATTTCTTATTTAGGATTTGAAATTTGGAAATAATTCATCATGTGCAATAATTGTCCAAACGCTCCCCATTTTATTATATTATTACATATTATTTGTAGGTGTGTATTGCACAAATTAAATTAGTTATATTGTTCAATAATATATTTACACTTTTGTTATCAATATTATGCTGGTATAATTATAATATAAATAATTTGTTATAATCCAACTGTAAATAAAGTTAATGAAAATTAAATCCACACAGACTTCAGGAAAATTGAATAAAATCAGTACATGAAAATTCATTTTCGCATTATTTAAGAATGTTTACAAATATATACTCCATATATTAGTGGAGATGCATACGTTGAAGAAAAAATAACTCCAATATGATTTAACTGAAATTATTATTATTATTAAATTTTTATATTGTGTTTATTTCTCCATATATGAAATAGTGAAAAACACAATTAAAATGAAATATTGAAATTGTTGGATAGTTTTGAGTAGAAAAGTGGCAGAATTACAATTATTGTGAATTTCTTTGCTTTAGTATATTAGTATATTCTTTATTTTTTATGTAAGTAATAATAGTTTTTATTACTCCCTCTGTCTCGCTAGAATAGGCCCACTTACCGAATTTGGCGTCCCAATTAAATTGGCCTCTTTCCAAAAATGGCAACTTTTTCACACACAACAATAAAATATTTATTCCACTAACTCATTCTACACTCACAACTCTTAATTTCCGTACCGAAAAGAAAGGGGCCTATTAAAATGGGACGGAGGGAGTATTATCTTATAACTTTTATAATTCAAATTCATGATTTTTTTTCTATATAAGGAACAAATATATCCTAAACTATGCATATATTTTAAATTCATTTCAAACTATGTGAATGTTTCAAATTTATTTTAAATTATATAAATTATGCAAATACATCTCAAGTTATTTACTCTAATCTACGGAATGCTAAATATATTGCTGAAAATTCTAGTTACACGTAATGAACTATCATACCAAGTATTTAAATTCAATTTTTTTTTTATCAAGTTGAATTGAATGAAAAATAGTTTGGGATATATTTGCATGATTGTAAATAATTTATGATTAATTTGTAACATTCACATAATTTGAAAATTTTGAAAAAATATGAATAATTCGAGATATATTTAAACCTTTACTTATTTTTTAAAAATAACGTGGGCAGGGAAGTGAAGACAGCCAAGACAACATGCCCAACCCACAAAGGAAGATGCCGGAAAAATTCAAAGATTACCTACTCCTTTGAGTGTAACAGAATCGCAGTCATGCAGCGTAGGTAACTATTCTAGTTTAATTTAGTTTTTCTATGATTTACATAAACTATCTGGTTGGGATGCTATGTTGTACGTGGTTGTGATGTCGGAGCTGGAACTGCAGAGAGTGAAGAAGATGATCGTAGATGTAGATGGCGTATCTTCCATTCATGCAGCGTTGTCATTACGGCGTCGTTACCTTTATTTTGCATATTGAATAAGCGTTTCACGCTTCTGTTAGTTTGTTACGTTTTTAGTTGGAGTGTTCATTCATGCACATATAAATACTATGTTTTTGCTATGAAATGAAATAATATCAGATTACAAATTTTCTCTAATACTACATCTGTGGCGGTTTATGCTTTTGATTGAATCATGTTTAAAATATTTTTATTTGCTAAATAAAAAATTTAAGGAGATAATGAAATCTTTAATAATGAGAGCTACTTGTATTTTTTAGAGAATTTTTTAAAATTCTTTACTTAATACAAAGCGTAACTCCTATTTATAATAATAATGAATGTCTAATATTTTAGTCTCCCCTATTTTAATGTAGTGGTTATAATTAATTATCTAAAATATATTTCACACATCTATATCTATCATATATTTTTAGAGAGTTCCACAATTTTCTTTATAACTTAATTACAAGAATGTGTGTTACTAGAGTGTTTGGATTAAATTCTTATAGCTTAAAGAATAAATAATAATAGTTCAAACTAATGGGTCCAAATTAAGTTTACAATTCAATATAAATTATTATTTTGATGTAAGGTGAAAAATAATTAAATTCTAAATTATAATATTTTAAAAATAAGATAAATTTGATAATTAATTGAAATTCAAGTTAAACTTAAAATTCTCATTACTATTTTTAAGATTGTATGAAATAGTATAACTATAATTAGATAGAATATAAATATTAGGGATGCCAATTTTCGCGTGAATTTTTTTAACCGAATATGCTTAGGACCGAATAACACAAAGTTTGATAGGACAGAGCTCAAAAACGGAACAATAGACCCAATTAATTTTTTATTAATATTTTTTATATCATATTTATATTTTCAAAACTTACTTACATGCAAAACTTACTTATGTTCCAAAATATAAATAATTTATAATTGATAATTAGATCCTTAAAAACTATTTAATCATGATTTCAAAAATATATAATTCTTGATAATATACATTCTTAATATTTAAATGTATGAATTTATAAAGATTATGATGTATTTTGAATATTTTTATGATAAAATATATATTTTAAACATGTTTTATTTTTTATAAAATATATTAAAATGAGAAAATATTTAATGACATGAAAAATATTTAAAATAAAAAATAATTATTATGTTCGTCGGCCCGACATGATAGGATAGCCCGGAAATTAATGAATTAGTGTTGTGGTCAAAAAAATTTAGGCCAAAAATTTTCAGCCTAATTTGGTTTGGATCAAATAATTGGCAACCCAACATGACTGACCAGAAAATTGATGAATTAGTCTAATTAACATCCCTAATAAACGTATTGGTAAATTTTAAATATATTGTTTTTTAGATGATTTTAGGGGTTAGCAAAATCGAATTGAAAATTGCAGATCAAACTGAACTGTCGGGTTTCGGGCGGTTTGAGTCGGTTTGAAAACATATACGGTTTAGGTTTGGGTTGAATTTTAGAAAATTTTTGGGTTATCGGTTCGGTTTGGGGGCGGAACCGAACCACAATTTATATACACATATAAATTATTAAATATTATTTATTTATTTTATTATTATATATTCTATATCTTTATTCTACATAAAATATAAGTTTTATTTTCTACAAATTACAAGATAAAAATGTACAATCCAAACCTTATTATGTTACCCTAACCGTAATCGCACGTTCACAGCTTCACACTGCTCCTCTACTCGGCAATGTGGATTTTGATTTAAAATATTTTTATTTGCTAAAATTATGATTATGTATTAGAGAGATTGGATCATATGATAATAAATATGTATATTAAAAATAAGAATGAATCTTATCCATCCGATCTTATAAAATAAATGGTTGAGATTACTTGATATTTTTATTTTAATGTATTTTTTATTTTCCATGCAGGGTATTTTAGTCCAGATCTTATAGTTTGTTAAGTTTTTATCTATTTTTACGTTAATGGATCTTTTCTTTCTTTACGTATCAATAAACAAACTATTCTCTTTCTTCTTGTAATTTTTTTTCTTCCTCCAAACTTTAGTTTTCTACATCGACGAACGATTGTCTCATTCCTAACGACGAATTATATTTTTTTTTAGTTCTGTTAAAAATCAAGATTTTCGCAGTTCATGGAAGAGATTGGATACCAAAATTTGCGACAACAATCAGCAATTTAACATAAATATATCAAGCCAACATAAGAAATAAACAAGACTATGAGCAAAAGAGGCATATAAAGGTCATATCATGAGGAAATATAATCAAACATAACATAAACGTTATGCTGATTAAAAGTCAAATATAATATATGATATCAACTATCAAGCAATAAAACAAAAAATAATCAAGCAATAAATAAGAGTTTTTTTACTACACCAAGTGATATTTTTTGTGATGCACCAAGCAATAAATATATTCTTCGTTAAATAACAAATAATTTGAAAGAAAATACTAAAAATTTAAATTAATAATACCAAGCAATCAAATATTATAAAGCAAGCTATAAACTGAACTTATCAAGCAATAAAATAGAAAGCACCAATCAATAAACTGGAATGGAATGTGTTGATTACACAAAGTAGTATTTGTGCAATATATGAAGTAAGACATATATTTCAATCAAAAACTTCCTCGTCATTAATATATTTGCTCACGTCATTAATATATTTGTTCACGACAATTATGAACTCTTGGGTTATACTCTACTGTCAAGCGATAGACATAATTTAGCAAGCTATAAAATTGAAAATATCAAGAAATAAAATATGAAGAGTTAAACAATAACTGGGTCTTTGCAAAAAATAACATATTGAATTAATAAAGACAACATTCAAGCAATAAAATATAAACATATTAAATTATTTAGAGCTGCAATAAAAAATAAATATATTAAACAACATATAACTAACGATATAAAAATATAGACTATCGTAATCAAGTAATAAAGTAGAACTAAGTAAGCAATAAACTAGAATATAACAAGCAATAAAGAATATAAAAACGAAGTATTAAATTAGAATATATTAAGCAGAAAATAGTAATATATTAAACAATAAACTAGAATCTTATAAGCATAAAACATCACATGATATCAAGCAATATAAAATGAAGTATTAAACAATATTTTTAAATGCATGAAGCGATTAACTTCAGCTTATTAAGCTATTAAATTGTAAATATAGAAATTTGACATTTAAACAACATAAATAAAAGAAATATAACGATGAACTATCGTAATCAAGAGATAAACTAGAACATAGTAAGCAATAAAAGTATATGTATTATTCCATTAAATCATAGCAAAAAGTTTGATAAGTTAAATCAATATAATATAGCATAGCAAGCAACTAAACAGCACATGTCTAGCAATAAAAAAAGAAAATATATATGAAGCAAAATACTGGCGTGTGATAAAAAAATTTACAAAAACTAATTCATTTGTCAAGTGATAGAATATAACATGGTATACTACAAATTTGAATTTATCAAGCAATAAAAAACACTGAATCAATGAGTTAATATTAGTGTCTTCACTACACAAATTAGTACAATTATAAATAACTTAGGGCACCCACAACAATGGGATCTTATAAACAGTTAAGATCCCGCCACGTGTGCGCCACATCATTAATTATTATCATTTCATATTTTATAAATATCCACATCAACATCCACTATCATTTTTTTATTCATCTACTTTTTTACTTTATACTATTTATGGGTCTCACTTGTCATAACAATTACTTCATATTATATATATAAATATATATATTGAATATAGATAAATAATTAATTAATTAAATTACGAATTACTAATTTAAATAAAATATAAGAACATTTTAAAATTTTAAAATCTAAAATTATAAAAAAAAACGAATAAGGAAAAAAAATTAAAATTAAATGTATTATAATATTTTTTTTAAAAAACATATATATATATAAATCATCAAAAAAAAGAAAAAAAAAGGGGGGGAGGCGGCGCCACACGCGTGCCTGGCACGTGTGACGCACGCGCCAATCAGAGGCCACGTGTTGCGCACGCGCGCGTGATTCCTGGCCCACCATTCTGCAAGAACTGGGATCTAATTTAAGCAACTCTATCTTCTCTCTCCTGGCCTCTCTCTCCTCCGTGTAGGCAATTATGGCTGATGTGGGGATCTTAAATTTTTTAAGATCCCCCATTGGGGGTGCTCTTAGTAAGCTATACAATTAGTATTCGAACATGCATGCAATAAATAACACTTAGTAAGCTATACAATCGAATATAACAAACAATACAATATAAATCATAAATTAATGTTAGACTACATAAAACATTTTCATAAACATATATTAACAAATTATGTAGTACCTTATTTTTGTCTTGTTTTGTTGTTCCATAGACCTCTTCCCAACCATATTTTCCGAGGCTATCTCACAGGCAGACATCAATTTATTTAGCAAAAAACATGAAAAAGAAAAAAGGTTGAATATAAAAAATAAAATAACTTGCAGCGTTGAAATTAACAGTTGGAGGAGACGACGGCGCAGAGAGACAACAGCCCTAGAAGAGATGGCGGTGCCGGAGGAGACGGCAGCCCTGGAGTAGACGAAGATGCGAGGATTTGAATTATATAAAAAATTGTAGATATCTTTTATCTATGAAAGATATTGTAGATATGTAAATTTACAATGATATCCTTTTCGAAATTAAAAAAACTAGATCTGGAAAATTAAATAAAAAACTGCAATTGTTTTGAGCCCTTGATTTAAGAAAAATGAATGGTTGGATTTTATTCTTATTTTTAATCTAAGCAATTTTATCATGAGATCTCAACCCATGTATTAGATTTGTGGATTGTTGATTTTTTTTTATTACATTTGTGGATTTGAATTAGTGGATTGTGATTTTTTTTTCGCATTAAATTGTGTTAATTTAGCAATTTTATGAAAAAATGCTGAAATTTTCGATTAAAACTGAAACTGAACCAAAATCGATGATTCAGTTTGGCTTGGTTACGGTTCGGTTTCCATATTTTCATTCGGGCGATTTGGGTTGAACTTTTAAAAATTTGTGGGTTCACAGTTTTGTGGGTTCGATGCGGTTTTCAACTCAAACCGCCTGCTGCTCACCCCTTAATGATTTATCATTTTACTATAAATGATGTATTCTTTATTTTTAGAATTATATTTAATTGTTAAAAAAGAATTAGTTTAACTACACAAAATATCACACCTAAAAGCGCAAGTTGAAACATTGATACTAATTTTTTTACCAAACTCTCAACTAAATTGATTTGCATTGTATTAGTTTTGAAATAATTTGGTTCATAATTTAATTCTCATTAAGCTAATTATCAAAATTATTGATTTTCTAAAAATATACACTTTAGATCAAAGAAAATTAAGGAAATATACTTTGGTTGTTAACTACACAATTTATGGATAATAAACTTGAAGATTAAAGAAAGTAGCATTTATTAAATTTTAAATGTATTTTTGAGTATGCTTATATGCTTAACGTCTTATGGTAGTTCTAATAAGATAAATTTAAAATGACAAATAAGAGGCAAGAGAAAAAAAAAAGTATAAGTGTAAAGATATGTTAAGAAACAAAATAGTTAGATGCGTGTGCAAACAGATCAGGGAAAGGTAGACTTTGAATCTTGAGTGAGTTCGGCCAACATTTTATAATTTTATTTACTTTTAAAATATATTTTTAAAAATAAAAAAATTTAAAATTCGTGGCGGCAGTAGTTGCCACCTTAGAAAGAAAACAAAAACAAATGATGAAGTGCAATTATGTAGTACTTCTTCTGTCCTATTGAAGTAGTCTTATTTTCTTTGTCTGTCCCATAAAATTGTCTCATTTTCCTAAAATGACAAACTTTTTCACACTTACCAATAAAATATTAATTCCACTACTTACAACCCTTAATTCTCGTGCCGAAAAGAAATAAGACTACTTTACCGGGATGGAGGGAGTAATATATAAGGTGGTCCGAATGAAGAGATGACATATAGGAGTTTCAAGCTCGATTCAAGAACTGAAGCTTTTTCACAACTTAAATAAATTGCAATATTTAAATGCACATCCATTTTGTAAATAATGAAGTTGGTACATTATATGTATTTAAAATATCAAGCATATGTAATGTAATGATTTTGAAGGAGATAATTTCGGATACACCCTCTCTTCCCTCACTCGACAATTGAAAATTCTATAATTTGTTCAAAATCAAACTAAAATTAGATATTGAGACCATTTTATGAATCTTATTTGTATTAAATAAATTATTTCGCATGTGATTCCAATATAAGTGAATGCTGGAACAAAGTTTTAGAGAAGAATAAAGCAATGAGAAGATAGAAGTTAGATGACATGTGACATATTAGATTGTATATAAGTTAAGGTATGTATGTCGAATACAATAAAAAATTTTCAAGCCAAAACTCAACTTGGCAGTGTTCTAAAGTTAGCTTACAACATGACTTTCAATACAATCATAACTCAATTGGAGATATAATTAAAAGTTTAGATTGAGAGAAGTAGATGATAAAATTAATAAAATAATTATTTTTTCTAAACAAATTATAAAATTCTCAATCATTTAAAATTTTTATGTTTGGAAGTGATTGCCAACAGAGCAAGAGCATAATGAAGATAGTATTCTCATTATCAAATATGAATCAAGGCTACAGAGGGAAGCTGACCTACAAAAGCATAGAAAAGAAGAACTCATCAGACAACAAGAGGAAGCAGAGTTGAAAAGGAAAAAAGAAATGGAGCTTATAAGGCTGGAGGAGGAGCGAGCCAGGCAATTGGTGGTGGTACCTCTTGCATCCACCCTGGCTGTAATGGAGATGTCTGGTTCTGCCCTTCAAACTACTTCTGAAGCTATACCCACTGCCATGCTGACTCTCTTAAAAAATCAGATTGAGGAGATCAAAGCTCACCTGGATGAGAAAGACAGAAAAGAAGCTGAAACCTCTGAGTCTCTTTCCTCCATTAAATCTACGGTGTCTACGTTGGTTGAGATTGTCAAAAAGGGGGAAGAGGACAGGCTGAAAGAAAAGGAAGATCAGAGGCTGAAAGAAGAAAGAGAGAAAGAAGAGAGATTGAGAAGGGAAGAAGCTGAAGAGAAAAGGAGACATGATCAGTTCAACTTACTTGCTGATTTGGTTGCAAACTATCTGGATCTTCATCGTCTACATCTAATCCTCCTTCTCCTTAGTTCCCTTTAGTACTGAGTTTGTTACTTAGTCTTTGGAAGGTGTTGTTTTCCTTATTTCATTGTACGTGTAATCTTCTTACTCAATAATGAAAGTTTGGAAACTGACCTTTAGACAATCAGTCATTCTCTCTCTCTCTCTCTCTCTCTCTCTCTCTCTAAGTTTTTAACCTAGTTGAACTCACTTTTCCATGTGTGAGAAGCAAACTTACTTTTTCGCTCTATTGGTTTTAATCAAGAAATGTCTCTCTAATTCACGGGGAAGATCAAATAGAGTAGGTCAGAATAAGGACTCGTGTACTGAGTAGTGTCTTTTGTAAGCTTAGTACACCATGCTTCCTTTTCTTTCTGAATTTAGTAAGTAGATTTGACAACTAAGTTTTAGTTTCTCTCATATTTAATGTTTTGATTTGTCAAAACTTACTTTAGTACTAAGTTTCTAGAGTCTTGATTGTAATCCGTGTATAAGATTATGTGTTGTAATAGACTAGAAACTTAAGTGCTGAAGATCGAGCAAAGAAGACGCTCGAGATTTGAAGAAGTGTTCGTGCTTGAAACTTAGTTTCACTAAGAATGGCTATGGCCTATAATGACATTGGGAAGTCAGTATGGAGATTACCATACTGACTCAAGGGAGTCAGTATAAGATATGCCCATACTGACTATGGAATGTCAGTATGAAGGCCTTTATTTCAAGCACGAGGAACATAAGGTGAATCGAAGACAGACTTAAAGGCAATAAATGCCAAGTAAAAGTCAGTACGAGGAAGTCTCATACTTGGATTCCTCAAACTGAAGCTTAGTCTGACAAGAGCAGGTAGGAAGTACAATGCTAGGACAACTTTTCAAAGCAGAGCAGACCTTTGCAGAATGGTTGTGATTGGATGGTTCAAGCTATGTCTCTAACAACTTGAATTATGTGTCTAAAGGATAGAATTCAAAGTGTCAACCAAGACTGCCTATAAATAGTTCAACATTTCAAATGAAGAAATTCAAGAATCACGTGAAAAGCTAAGTCAACTCTCTGCCAAACTTTCTACTCAAAGCTCTTTGATATTCTGTGTGCTTAACACGAGACTTGAGTTTTCTGGCTCAAGTTAATCATTACGTGCTAGTTGTTTAAAGCACGAGGCTAAAGCTTAAAGCTGAAGCTATACTTTGATGAATATAACTTTCTTACAGTTATATTCATAGTAGTCATTATCATAATCTGGGATTTTGATTCTTACGGGCATCTGCCAACCAAGCTTAGTTCTGGGAAGAACGAGGAAATATCCAACCAACCAGAAAGAAGGTTGTGAGGTGAGTCCTCATTTCAACCTGAAGAAGTACCAGCTTGCAACGAGTTTCTAGACGAGTGACGTCAGCAGACCGAAGGACGGAGATTTCTGATGGGCTGACCATAGATCGTAAGGAGGTTTGTAACCTGAAACTTAATTAGTGGATTCCTGATTAAATTCTAAAGAGTGGACCTAGGATATTAAGTATGAACCACTATAATATCAAGTGTCATTTTACTTGCTTACTTTAAGTTTCTGCATTGTTAAGTTTCTCAAACTTACTTTTAAACCTTCAATACTTGGGTAAGTATTGAAGCGTATAAACTTGAAACTTACTTAATCAAACCTTGAGCTAAATTTACTTTTCTTAAGCTGAAACTCAGTTCCAGTCAGTTTCGGAGAACAAGTACTTTTCAAATTTACTTCCGCTGCATATTACACATTCTAATTTCGGGACCAACACTCTTCGTTTAGTTGAATGAAAATTACTGACTTAGTTATAGGCAATTAATATAGGTTGTAAAGCAGTTATTCTCTAATTGGAAGTTTTCCTACTTCCAGTCATAGTATTCTTCTGCTTTCGAACTTAACTACAAGATTTATGCTTGATAGGCTCTTTCACCGACTTCTGAGTTATGTATTTGAGTTCTCCACAACAAAGTTGATTCAGTATATTATTTTCAAGTCTGGTGAGTGAAAAGACCTCAAATTCACTTATCTACTTAGGCAAATAACTGAACTAAACCTAACTGAACTCCGGTGATCTCAAGTTTAAGATAATTTGGAGATCTCATGTTCTGAAACGTGGAATCACATAGAGCTTTTAGAAAGATGAGGATTTAAGCTTTCAATCGTGTAGAGTTCTTGGAAGTTTTTTTGAATAGTTCTCTTCTTTCTCACGGATGAGGTATTTAGAGGCACATCTGAAAATGTAGCCGTTGTCAGATGTTGATGGTGACACATCCTTATGTAGATATCCGTGTATGTACAATTTTGCAAACTATTTTTGCTTTTTCAAACTTTTTATTAGTGGTCAACACATATTCTTTTTTAAACCGGTCAAAAGAATATCAACTCTGATTATGCTCCCAAATGTCTACTCTTCTTCTTTTCTTTGGTCTAAGTTGTTTGTGAGATAATTGGTGTTAAGTCATCTCTGCGTCAGTTAATTATAAGGTATCTAATGTCTTAAGCGTTCGAGTCAGTTGAGTTTGATCAGCTCACACTCTTCAACTTAAAATATTACTTCCAACTAGTCAACTCTTAATCTTGTCTCAATTGAGTCTTCAAGTATTCAGTTTCCAACATGTTAATATAAGGTATTACATTTTTAAAACTTATACAATAATTATATGTGGGACCAATTCTAATATAGTCAACTCATACAAATGTTGATCGATTGTTAGTTTTTGACAATCATAAAAACTAAATAATATTACCAACTATAAGATAGGACAATCAATTTAATCTTTTTTACATAAATATAAATTTATCAAGTCTCTTGTGTGACCTAAGCTATATATCATATAAGAATCAATTTAATTTTAACTTTTATATTTATTTTTGTTTTTTCTACATATTAAACTATTAACTAATAAAGTTTAAGAATTTTGATTTACAATTTTAATATATGTATATAAACAGTATTGAAAGATATAACATTGATTTACAACTAATATTCTTTAAATTTTTTAAAAAAAGTATATTTGATAAAGTTAAATACTGTTCAATATTGTATATTATACTCCCTCCGTCCCAGATTAATAGTCTCATTTGTTTTTGGCACAATAACCAAGGCATGTGAGTGTAGAATGAGTTGAGTGGAATTAATATTTTATTGTTGAGTGTGAAAAAGTTACCCTTTTTAGAAATGAGACTATTAAAGTGGGACGCACGAAAATGGGAAATGAGACTATTAAAGTGGGACGGAGAGAGTAATATATAGTTTGAGTTTAAGTTTGGATCTCCAGTGAAAATAAGTTTATTCACATGATATTTTAAAACAAACTATCAAGAATTTATTCCTCGAAAATAAAGAATAAATTAGTCTCGATCGTTTGAATGAGTCAAATACTCAAATTTACTAGTATTGCACCCACGCGATGCGTGGAAAGTTAAATTATTTGTATTAAAATAATATTATTTTGATATTTAGTTTAAAAACAAATAATATGAATTTTTATAATATGTAAAACATAAAGGTATATAATAACATATATAACATAAATTAATATAAATTTATATAGTATATGTTGGGGTAAGACCCTTTCGACCCAATCCATTGATTTAGCCCACAAAACTTCGTCGGCTCAAACACTTCTTTGTGGGCTCGCCGGCCCAAGTCAAGTCGAACCCACCGAAAAGAATGCATCCCGTCAACAGTAATCGATCCCATGATTATCGGGATCGAGTAAATAATTGGATTAGTTTAGGCCTAAAATTATGTAGTGGACTCTCTCTTTATATCAATAAAGGAATACTCATCTTAAATCCAAGGAGATTATTCTCGTACCACTATCAAGAATCGAGGTACATAATTTGCTCTGATAAATTTAAACAATGACTTCAATCGGGTTAACCCAAAATGCCTAGATGAATGGGTCGAAACAAAGTCCATGCCAGGGGCAACACCAAATACGGCCGCACAAACTGTAACCGAGAGAAAAAAGACAATTTGAGCAAAGGATTAATCTACTCGAGACAATCATGATCAGAATCATTGAGGTTCAGCACCCGAAACGACCATCGTCACATATTTTAATTGTCAGTTTCATCTACACAACATCTCTTGATTCAGTCATAGCCTGATAATCATAGCAGAGCTTGGATTCATTGACTGATACGTTGTTGTCAATCCATACACTGATTATCAATGATGTTCTAGTTTCTAATTTTTCCAATACCGATTACTCTAGAGGAAAATTCATGTTGGTGACTGATGGAAATCTACAACTTTACATAATAAGTTTTTCATGGGAAGACAGAATTTAGTCGTAATGGTTGCAAGAATCACCTGAATGTCCATTTATCTTCAACTAATCTAAATTCGTTCACGGTGGCGCAATGAAATTGTATTTTCTTTAAAAATGATGTATTTTTTATTTTCAAAAGATGTAATTTTTTTTTGATAACGATATAATTTATTTTTGTAAATGCTATAATCTTTATTCAAGGATCAAATACATCATTTTCGTATAAATGTATATATAATACTCAAATGATATATTTCTCTATTAGAATGTTGTATCTTTCTAATGTAAATGATGCAATTTCGTATATGAAACATTGTGTTTAGTCTTATTTTGTAAATGTTTTATTATTATTTAGTAATATGAATGTTGTGAAATTCATCTTACACAAATTTTGTGAGAGTTTATTTTTTAAGTAGGGGTATCCTATTAAATCGGGAGGTGTGTCTCAACCCGATTCAAACGCATGATCAATTAATCATGGACAAAATACTTAACCACTTATGCTTCTAGATCGAAACATATATATTATTTTATGTATATGTATGAGTTCACATCAGGATTTATAATTTTTAATGTTAAATAATTTTTATTATTTTTTATTGTATGGAAAACTTTCAATATTTTATTATTGAAAAACTTTAAGTTTTCAAACATCTGACTTATCTTTCTCTATTCTTTTTCTAAATTTTCATAATTGTTATATCATAAACATTATTTTTTTCGTCATTAAATGGATTTTTAACAAATTGCATTAGTGCATTCTTTATAATTGTACACCTAATTCTCCTAAAATTTTAGGATTATAATTGTATTATTTATATAAAAATAATCAACAAAGAATTTATCTATATGAAATAATAATTATTACATATATTACAGAGAGATAATAAAAAAAATGAATCTAAGTGATTTATGCATATTTAAAAATATAAGTTTTTAAAATATTTTAGAATAGAATTGCATATATAGAATTTCTAATTTTGAATTCGATACATATTTACCTTTTTTAAAAATTGATTAAAATCATCAAGCATATTATAGAAAAATAATAATTAAGGAAAAATTAATCTAATTGATTTATGCTTATCCAAAATATATGTATTTTAAATATTTTAAAGTTTAAATGTGAAGTATTTCTAAAGTTTTGATTATAAATCCCACACATATTATAGAGAAATAATAATTAAGGAAAAATTCATGTGATTGATTATGCACAATTTTCTAAATATATAGTTTGATTCTATGATTTATTTTGTGTACCCCGGCCTATTTTTCTTATAATATGGGATAATTTAATTTAAAATCTTTTATACATTTTAAAATCCTTATTGTTCATTTTCTATAATGATATAAGTGATAAAATTAAATATAAGAAAGAATTATACAAATTCATTTGAAAAAAGTGATAAAATTAAATATAAGAAATAATTATACTAACACATTTTAAAATCCTTATTGTTCATTTCCAATATAATAAATAATTATACTAATTCATTTGAAAAAAGTGATAAAATGCACGATTAGAAATCAATATTTAACATTAAAAAATGGAATTTTTAATAAAATTTTTAATCGGAATAAAATATTCAAGATTGAAACATTGATCATAATAAATTGTGATTTGTAACAAAAATACATGATCGATGACCCCAACCTTGAAGCACAAGTTGAATAATGAAAGAGACACTAACTGTCCAATTTAAATAATATACAAAATTTAACACAAATGTATGATTTAAACTCCAACTGAGGTCAGATGCTCTGGATGTTGAGGATAAATCTTATCAATACACCAGCCATTTTGGGATTGTGAGAAGTACGGGAGAGACGCACTTCAATGTGTAAGTGATTTCTGAAGAATTTGAAGAGAAGAGTCTATTCAAAAGGCATAGAATGATTATGCAATTTTTTTAATTAATATAAATTAAGATCAATATATATGTAATTATAATTAAGAAAGATTCAATCCAATTAATTTATACATATTTTTCAAAAATATATAAATTAAAATATTATCTATTTCCTCTCTTGAAAAAATGATGAAAATTTTAATAATAATGAAATAATTATATAATATTTTACATAATACTTAATGAACTCAACATTGAAATTAATGAATAATTAATGAACTTATATATTACCATAAATTGCATTCAGTATTGTTTTAATATATATATAGATTATAGGGAAATACTAATTAAGGAAAAAACTCAGTCTAATTGATTTATATAAATTTTCCTAAAGTAAATCAATCTAATTGATCTATAGATATTTACCTAAAATATATAGAATAATTATAATGAAGGAAAAATTAGTCTAATTGATATAGATATTTTCCTAAATTATATAGACTAATATTGATCCATTATAAGATTTATTTTATTTTAACCCTAATTTCCTTATAATATGGGATTATATTTATATTTCTTTGTATTAAAATGATAAATTTATCCATGCAATATAATTGTTTGATACATTGTACGAAAATTCCTTATAACTTTGTGACATTCTATATTTTATATTCCTCCCTCATCCTAATTAATTTAGAGATGTTTTCCAAAAGTCTTAAATATAAAATTAAAATAATTTTTATTCAATTCCACCAATAACTATTAATTTTGATTCATGTCCACTGAAGACTCTAAATATTGTTGTATGAAAATTTCATATAATCCAATTAAATTGTTACTTCCTCTCTCACCATAATTAATTTAGAGATATTTTTCAAAAGTCTTTCATGAAAAAATGATGAAAAATTAAAGTGAGACAAATATAGAATAGTTTACAAAATAATTAATGAAGTGAGTAGTGTAATTAATGAACTAATATATTACCATAAATTGCATCCGTTATTGTTTTAATATATATATAGATGTTGTTCTGTTTTCATCGTGCAACTACAATGTCGTTATTTTGTTTTGAGGGGAAAGCCGGAAAGGAAACTTCGGGCACAATTAATTTAAATGCTTTATCTTTATTTAATAGGTCATAGATTCGATTTTGAATTAGAATATTTGAATGGGGTAAAATTTAAATTGATATAATTTTTTCAAGAAAAAAAAAATATTTTGTTTTATGATATTGGACTCATGAGTTAATCAACAACTTAATTTATCAAGTCAGTTAAAATATAAAATTATTAATTTTATAAAGCTTATATTTTTAATAGTTTAAATTGTTACAAGTACTATAAGTCGTTGATCATCGTTAGTCATAAAAATATAATGAATATGATTAATGAGTCAATTTATTTTTAGATTAAAATAATAAATATTGAATCCTAATTTAAAATATAGAAAATTTATTTATGTCCATGAATATTAAAACACTCACAATAAAAATTAAAATTCAACTCAATAATAAATGATTTAGTATTATACCGAATGTATCATCTCATGTATATCTTTGTTGAGTCTTCATTCATATTCTCTGATATGTTCCAAGATGTGGTAAATAGTTGATATTCTCTTTGTCGCACCCGAATTATTATGCTTACCAAATAAGGTGTCCCAACTGAATTGTCATATTTATAAAAATAATAAAATTTCACTGTCAATAATAAAATATTAATTCCACTTACACTCACATTCCTTAATTTATGTGCCAACAAAAATATTGTAATTCGTATGGAGCGGACAAAGTATTTCTTAGTGTATTGACTAGTTTCTTCAATGGTCCTAGTGAAGTGCAAGATTTAGTAAACTTTAGAGATGCTGTTTGATCATATTTCAACATAATTTCTGACTATTTGGTTCAATATCTCAATAGAGCATGGCATAGTTTATTTCAGAATTCCATCCAAACCCCTCCTAGGAGCTCTCAACAAAGGAAGGAAAACGAAATATCTATCATAAATAACAAAATAATACACATAATAATTTATTCAGTCAAATAAATTAAATAATTTGTTGAAAAGAGAAAAAGTAGACAAATCTAAAGAATATTGACTTGGAGATGTTGTTGAAGTGGTAAAGGCACTCCCTTTATAAGCTGCTGCTTTACCCGAGCCTTAAGTGCATTAATCTCATCTTCTTCTTGATAAGGGTATCCCACAGGTAACCCACCTTTTACACTATTAGGCCAGAAATAGTTACGGATGAACTGTGGGTCATCTCGCTTGCGTAGATCAACATTAAATTGCTCGAGTGCAGTCCCATTCTTCAAAAGATGCAAAGCCAGAGCTAGTTCGGAAGATGTACCACGATAACCAATCATCTCCACCCGTTTTAGATGAGGATATTTATACGCCACCAATTTTTCATTTGTAGATAATCTCTTCACAAAATACAAATTCTCTTCTTTTTTACTACCATGTACCTGCAACAATTCAAGTCTAGTCAACTAACATAACAACCATTATATAATATCATAAACAACATTAATTGATTACCTCTAATACAAAATTTTGCAACAAAGGCGATGCACGAATAAAATAAGTCACCGGCACCATGTAAGCGGGCTTCGTCATATGAGTCTTGAATTTCAATTGATGAAGATTGCTCATTTTCACATTATTGTAGAACATCTTAGCATCCTGCTCATACAATACAAACAAGAATAATAAAATGTCACCATTTTGACTTATAAAAAAAAATTAATGCACCACCATCTTTACCTCCAAATTAGAAAATCTCATATGAGTTCCATCTATCGTAAGTTTCTCCAATTGCGGAAGGTAACTCGAGAACATGATAAGTAAATCTTTCATCAGACTGAGTACGGAACCTCCCAGGTGCATCTCAACAACCGGAACATTCTTCAAAACAATCATTTGCAACACTCCCCCATCATACATAAAAAACTCAAGGTTTACATCACGAATCTCGATTGAGGTGATGTAGCAACCGCAGATCTCCAAGCGTTTGAGTGCGAGAGATGCACCAGTTATCTTCAAGGCTCCAAGTGTATTGGACAAACTAACCGATAATTCTTCAAGAAGAGGAGAGCTGCCCAAGAGCAACTCAACACCTTCGCCAGTTACACTTACCCACTGCAGTCGCATTGTTCGAAGGTGCTTGAAATTGATAAAAAGTTCACACGGGAAAATATAGTCGCCCAAAAGATAAGGTGTCCACCTCAAATTCAATTCAAGCCTCTTAACCTTCTTGGCTGAAGCAAAACTAAGCCATCTATCAATATACTCTTTATGAGCTTCATATAAAAGGAAATCTACTCTAAATTCCTCAATGCTACAACCTCTGTGAAGTCCTAAAACATCATTCACGCATGCTATATAATTCCAGCTTTCCTCGAGGTTTCTCAATATTGACCGAACTTCCCGTAGAAATTCTCTGCCAAAGTTCCCGAAGTGTTTTAACCTTGACCCAACTCTCCAATAAAAATCCGAGCCGTCGAAATCAAGATTATTTATAAAGGTCCACAAGTATCTCCAACGACGACCAAGTATACTAGTGGCAGCGGCTTCCTTGACGGTCAGAAAAGACAATATACAAACTAATATTTCATCGGGAAGAACGTTGATTCCGTCGCACAACTGAGAATCAGCCACAGTTTTCCAACACGGAGTAAGATAAATAACAAATAACTTCTCAATTGTGAAATTAACAATTCTAAGTTTGAAAACCCCCAGAAAGATAAGATTAAATCAACTTTACAGTTCACATTAAATAAACAAACAAATTAAAACTTATGATTAGGAGCTGACCTTGATATGAGCTTGTTTCGCCATTAAACACCTTCACGATCAAACCTTTTGAATCATAGAATTTATTTTTAGCATGATTACAACTACCCGAGGAAACAGAGACTAGGATAAAAAATACCATTTAAGATTTAACAAATAAACATCATTAATTTGCAAGAGAGTGAGAGTTCAATGACAAACTAAAAAAAGCAAACAAATACAAGCTTTTAATCATTGGATCATCTGTAACTAGTTATTAGAA
This sequence comes from Plectranthus barbatus, assembly GCA_026898455.1. Lineage (NCBI taxonomy): Eukaryota > Viridiplantae > Streptophyta > Magnoliopsida > Lamiales > Lamiaceae > Plectranthus > Plectranthus barbatus. The sequence continues at coordinate 276,719 of JAPKLW010000139.1, forward strand.
TCACGTTCATCAAGCTTTTAATCATTGGATCCAACAAATATAGTAAAAGATTTTAATTCAAGAGCTCTGAAAATCCCATTGCCACAAAAAACGCGAAGCAGCAAATACATACTCAACACAAGGAATTAGGCAAACTTCAGAATTCCTAATAGGCTAGTAGATGATACATGAACATCCAAGGACCAACACCAAATTAACTACCCAGCAACTTATAAGTATATACAGTTTTATAAAAGTCATAAAAGCAAAAAATCTCACTGTCAGATTAATTTTTTTTTTTACGCACTAATTCAAACTGAAAAAATCGGAGGCCTAAATATTACGTCAAGAAGGAATTCTCACAAGTAACATGCCTTTTATGGTGACAAGGGAAGGCGACAAACGTTTCGATAAGAGATGTACTAAGATGGGGCTGCGGTCGGAGGGACAGGAGCGCCGATTAGAGGGCTGAGTGGCGGCGCAGTGATATACGAGATGTAGCGCCTTTTATTTAATACTCTTGTCCGAAGTAGTCCCACTTTCCTTTTTTTTTTTTTTAGTCCCATAGAATAGTCCCATTTTCCTAAAATGGCAACATTTTTTACATTCACCAATAAAATATTAATTCCACTACACTCACAACCCTTAATTCCCGTGCCGAAAAAAAAGGGACTACTTCACCGGAACGGAGGGAGTAATTTTTTTATAATTTTAATTTATTATAGTTTGGATTAATTTTATAAGTAGAATAATAAGGTTTATCCCACCCTATTAGGTATATAATATTTTTTGAGTGGAAACCTTAAATAGCATATTTGACTATATTAAAATAGCCAATATTATGTACACATTCAAGAATTAGCCATTTTCTAGTAATATTTCTGTTTTTTTTAGATTTAATAATATCTTTTAGTTTAAATATTTTTATAAAAACACAAACACAATATAAAAAAATTTACCAACTCGCAAAAAATATATTTAATTTTTTATTTATATTAAAATAATTTTAAAGAATTCAAATTATTTGAAGAAAGTAATTAAAAGTAAAATTTATTGATTCTTTGTAATATATACCCTAATTGGGAAGGATGGGTTAACCCTAGGTTGAACTTATAAAATTAATTTTAATTATAAAAAATTAAATTTTTAATAAATTAAAATTATAAAGTAATAAAATAAAAATTAATAATTTCCGTTTTTCATAATATTCAAAACCATATAAATATTAAAGCAATAATAAGGATATTTTGGTCAATTTTCATTATTTTGACTATTATTTGAATGTGTAGATAAGAGTGGCTATTTAAGGTTTTCATATAATTAAAGTGGTCATTTTCATATATTTCCTCATATTTTTTAGTAACTATTTTTTGATTTTTAATTAAAATTTGATTATTAAAATTAATTAATTCATAACTATAATTCATGTTTTTATAAAATCTTGATTTTTGTTCTTAAAAACTAATTAAAGTATTTTGTATTATTCTTGATTTTTATTTTCATAAAAATAAGTAAGGCACAAATATGATTTAGATGGAATTATTATGTGTATATGTTTCAACAGAAGAAACAGTGAATACAAAACTAAATTGAAAATTCGATATTGATGTAATGTTTTTGAGATTAAAGTGGCAAAATTGCAATTATTGTAACTTCTTTATTTATTTATTTTTGTTATGATTTTTTCAGTAACTAATAATTATTTACTTATTTTTACTATCTTAAAACTTTTATAATCAAGACTCGTGATATTGTTTTAATAAACTTAATTTTGTTATTTCATGTTATTTAAAGTTATTTGTGAGATATTGTTTAATTTGTGATATCATCTTACAAGCCTTCCTCTCAGATTGGAAGTACTCAGAAGTCGCATTTGTCAGGTCATTAATCGTTGTTTTAAAGTCGTTCGATGTAATAATAAGATGAAGATAAACCTTCTCGCGCGTGTTAAACCCCAGTCTCACACTCCAAGGAGCAAGAAAGAAGATGTCTACGTTCGCGGTTCCTCTCTCTAAGAATTGTTCCTTTCTCTCTCATCTCTCAAATTGTTATCCTCCCCCTGCTGCTGTATCTCTCTCCACCGCCCGCCACCGGCACTTCCGGAGGCCCTGTGTTGCTCCTTTGGCTGCTGCAAGTTTTTCGTCCGGCACAAAACCAAGCGATTATTTGTCGGCGGATATTGGTTCTGAAGAGATTGAGCTACACACTGGGATAGATGGAGAGGAAGCTTCATCGAATGATGACGAGCTGGAGGAGGCGGAGGATTTCGACGCTCAAGAATTTGAGCTCGAGGCTAGGCAGGCTGTGAAGGAGTTCTCTGATTCCTTGGCCCGAGAACTGAGAATGGGTTAGTTATACTACTCGTGACATTGTTTGTCTTGGAATTTGTTGATTCTTAATATGCGCAGCTTTGACAATTGTAACGAAGTTGGTGAAATTGAGGAAAGCATTGTTCTTTTTAATTGGCATAATTTGTTTCTGACTTTGTGGTTCACTAGCTATCTTGAATCACTTTCTTGCACTATATTGTCTCTTTATCTATGTCCTAGGAATGTAAACATCATTGGACATCGGGATTGAAAGCATTGAAGGCATAAACTATGATTACGGTCCAATAGAGAAGAAATAAGATTAGTGATTGAATGCTGAGATGATGTTTCTTCGAGAACTAATGTTGGAATTTCTGAGGACTACATTTGAAATGTTTGCTAAAATTTTCGAAAGAACATTCTATACTTACCAAACTAAGTTTTGCAAGAAACGAACCTTAGAAGAATTGTATGGAATAATGTGTCTGTGGAGTTTCTTTTGTGAATGTGAAATTGTTGACATCATATGTTCTCAGAGGATGAAGTTTCCAATCAAAAGGGGACTGGGAAGCAGAAGAGGCGCACAAATTCCACCAGCAATGTCGGTGAAATTCTCGGGCCTTATAGATATCTGTTGCTCTTAAGTTAGTTATAAAAAAGTAATTAGTATAGATGAACAGAGTGCAGTTTGCAGTACAATGCATATACACTAGAAATATATTATTGTTTATGTGATTGTGTACTTGTGAGCCTTTGAATAAAAAATTAAATTCATGCCAGCATAAAACTTGTTTTCTCCATCTGGTACTTGATTCACTGAAATTATGTTATTATTGCGGGTATTCTTGTGATTATTGCCCAAGAAATGAGGTGTGAGACATTATGCGCATTACCATACAAAACTGTTTCTGTACCTCCGGATATCTTTAATGTTGGATACAATGATCTTGAAATAATTTGTTTCCATATATTTTGATTTATGTTATTCATGCAAAAAGTAATTTTTTCTACAGATTCCTGATCATATTCTTCCAAAGGTTGCAATAGTTGGCAGGCCAAATGTTGGTAAATCAGCACTATTTAATCGTTTAGTTGGGGTATGTACAATTAGCACTGATTGAAATTGCTTTTATCAGTTGCATAATTTTTTAAACTTATTCCTTTTTGTTTCTGATTGAGTTTTAGTTTAGCAGCAAAGTTTCATTCATTGGAGTTGCCTCTTTGCAGGGAAGCAGAGCAATTGTGGTTGATGAACCTGGTGTCACCAGGGACCGTTTGTATGGAAGATCTTATTGGGGAGATTATGAATTTATGGTAGTGGACACTGGAGGAGTACTTACAATATCAAAGCATCATGAAGCTGTTAAGGAAGAATTAGCTATATCAACAACAATTGGCATGGAGGGGATTCCTCTTGCCTCCAGGGAAGCTGCTGTTGCTAGGATGCCATCCATGGTTGAGAGACAAGCTACTGTTGCTGTGGAAGAGTCTTCTGTCATCATTTTTGTTGTTGATGGTCAGGTATGTTTCTCACTGCATCACTAGTACTTTGAGATGGTCAACATGTTCGTTGCATTAATCTTGTGCAATCAATCGGATTGGTGTTCCATGGTTGACCCGGTCCTTAAAAATTTATAGGTTTTATTCTCTTTCATAGATGAATTTGAAAGGGCTGTAATACATGTTTTTGTTGAGAAATTAATGAAAGTTCATTCTTTTGTTACAACACAATTCTTATTTGTTATGGGCACTTTATAAATTATAATGAACTATTAACAGGCAGGTTTGACTGCAACAGATGTTGAAATTGGGGATTGGCTGCGCAAGAACTATTCACACAAGTATATTGTTCTTGCTGTCAACAAATGTGAATCTCCTCGCAAAGGTATCTTACAGGCAACAGACTTTTGGGCTTTAGGGTAAGTGCTTTTCTTATTATATGTTAGTTATTTTATAGTTACTTGTCATTGATCTTTGTGTGTTTCATCATATGAAGTAATTGTGGTTTGCAAAGCGTATTTTTCTTCTGAAAAACACTAGAAAGAGAAAAAAAAAATGTGACAAAGGGAGAGGCAAAAAAGAATGAGAACTTTTGACTACAACCTACCACTTGAAGTCTTACACATTTGTTACCCGGTTTGCAGCTTATGTTTGTATCCATTACCTTACCCATTTCCTTTTTTTGCTTTCTCTACCAAGTTTGCAACTCATATTTATAAACTCAATTTTTACCTTTCCCCATTACCTTGCTCCTTCCTCCCCAAGAAGGGATTAGAGAATATTTTGGTGATACGAACAAAAAAAAAAAAAAGAAATCAACGGAAACTCCCGTTGCCCAAAGGCGCCACGTTGAACTTTTTATTTAACTAATAGAATGACTTTTACCCTAATTAGGGACTTAAACACCCTTCTAATAATTGCTGAAATTAGAAATCCTAAAAACTCAAACTAAAAGCATAACAGGATGGAAATAACAAGGGATGAACTAATTTAATAAATTGCACTTGCCATCGTGAACAGTGGGCTTAAGTCCATCGTCGCCTTGAGTAAACACCTTGAGTAAACGAGGCCCATCCTCCAAGCCAAGCCAAGCCCCTATTCCTGGTCCCTATCAGTTGGTGGCATGGAGAACGAAGTTGTACTCTATAATACATTCACTGTCATGTAACTTCTATATTCTTTGCATGTGTGTCTATATGTACTACATATCTGCAATTGATTTTATATTGATATTTTTGTAGAAAGTCAGTAGAACAATAGCTTGAATTACATTCAATTTATTAAATATGAGCAATTTTACTGGTATCTGTTGTCAATATCTTTTTTTTATTTCTTTGATCTTCTAGGTTTTCTCCCCTACCGATATCAGCCTTATCTGGGAGTGGAACTGGGGACCTTCTTGATTCTGTTTGTTCTCAGTTGAAAAAGATTGAGGTAAAGTTTTCTTGCATTTTTGGGTAAGTGCTAAAATCTTTTACAATATTTACAATCATAAATCAAGTAAGAATCTGCTCACTGGTATTTTGGCTAATTGAACAATGTTTTTAATTGGACACCTTTTACCACCTTGGTTGTCAACAAGTGAACTTTACTATTTGGGAAGTTTTAAACCTGACTTGTTTCTTGTGAATGTGAGTACTTCACCATTTGAAATTATTCAATTATTAAGGATTCTGATAAAGATTGCACTATTAATTGAAGAATGCACTAAGCCATATTGGTTATCCTTCAGAGACAATGTATGCAACAATTCTTGTTCACATGGGAAGACCTTGCAATCTTATAACCTTCATCAATCTACTCTTGAGTTTTCCCGTTAGATCTAACGCTTAAGCTCCGTGATCATGCATGCATTGTGATTGCAACCAGAAGTCTTCTCTTACGAGATGCTTGTAGTAGACCTTTTGCATTTCACTCATGCCAACTAGAATTTGCATTATTTGCTAGCTCTAAATTATTATGATTTATTGCAGGATATAGATGACCCTGATGATGAAGAATATGTCCCTTCTATTGCCATAGTTGGCCGACCAAATGTGGGTAAAAGTAGTATTTTGAATGCTTTGGTTGGGGAGAATAGGACAATTGTCAGTCCAATCAGTGGAACCACTCGAGATGCCATAGATACTGAATTCACTGGGTCAGATGGCCAGGTTAGGTGGATATCTCATAGCAATGTCTTGTGCTATCCTTTTGTTTTTTGTATTAACGTGATCATCATGCAAGTTTTTGTACAGCCGACCTGCTCATGTTTCATCAACTGAGTATAGACAACATTCTACTTTAATCAACTGAGTATAAACAACATTCTACTTTTGTTTAACTTTTGTATGTTTTTGTATTCTCTTTAAGATGATTGAGCATCTCTAAAATGCTCCGAGTGTAATGAAATTTTAAATCATTGAATTTTAATATATTTTTTTTTGTTTTACAAGCATTACACACCCTCAACACCCACATTATTATATTGTATACTACTAGAGGGTTGTTAATTTGTTTAAAAGTATACTTTATATTTTGCAGAAATGGCATCTCATAGATACAGCTGGTATCAGAAAGAAGGCAGCCGTAGCTTCATCGGGTAACACCACAGAGGCTCTATCTGTCAATCGAGCATTTCGTGCCATTCGCCGTTCTGATGTTGTGGCCTTGGTAATTGAAGCAATGGCCTGCATCACGGAACAGGTAACTGTTTCATACATTTTGCAGTTTGATTGATTTTTAATTTTTTTGCATTTGTTACTGATTTTATCTAGAGATTCACGTGTCACGGGATGGGAGTTTAGTAATCGATAAACACCGATAAACACCATTGGTTGCTGATTTTATCTAGAGAACTCTTGAAGAATGCTTTGTATTGCTTGGAATACTTGATTAAAACTTGATAGTTACAAATGAGAAATGTCCCTTATATAGTAGTTGTTGGGCCCTCTAGATAATGTAGTACAAGTGTAGTATAATAGTACAAGTTCTACTAGGTTCGATTTGCTTCTCCTTCCTTCCGTAGAGTTCCACACCCTTCTATCCCCGACGCGGAAGGTTCCATGACCTTCTATGATTGAGAAAAACTGGATGAAATGAAGTAAGTATACCAGTTACTGGCATCTTTCTGATTCTTGCATGGGATAGTTGAGGGATGCATGTATAAATCTGAGTTATCTTGTGAACATTTGAAGTTCCTAAGTGTTTTTAGGGAGTGGAAAGTTTGTAATATCTAAATTAGAAGCACTCTTATGTTCTTCACGTCGGAGTTGTCGAACTCCTTTTCACTCGAAATTCCTCTATATGTTTTCTGATGCAAGAGTTATATCTTACTTCTGCTTCTGTTCTTATGTTCTTGTGAGGCTGTACTTTTAGAAAACCTAACGTCATGGTTTTGACTTGAAGGACTTCAAAATTGCTGAACAGATAGAGAGAGAAGGGAAAGGTTGCCTAATTGTTGTGAACAAATGGGACACAATACCCAATAAAAATCAGCAAACTGCTACTCACTATGAGGAAGATGTGAGAGCGAAGCTCCGTATTCTTAGCTGGGCACCCATTGTGTACTCAACAGCAATACAGGGGAATAGCGTTGAGAAGTATGTTTTAATGAGGGCTCGAGATTCAAATCCATGATCTTTAAGACATCCACACATCTCGAATTTATCCGTGAATATTTCGCCGCAATCTTTTGATGATTCATATATATGATTTCAGTGCTTGGATGCTTATCTAAGCCAGCAAAAGAAAGAATTTTGTCCTAAATTGAAAAGTGAATAATGATGGAAAAAAAAAAAGCTTTTACATAGAAACTGTCAACCTTTTATGGGAAACCCCGCTCTAAGGTAGTTGAGATAACTGAATTCTACTTTCTTGTCCTAACATTTTAAGAACTGATTGACTGCAGTAGTTATTGACTTGGGATTAATATCTAACATAATGTTCACGAGGAAAACTGTGGTTTAAGATTCTTTGTTGTAGATATACTGATTTCAGTTACAAAATATATAATTTACAGGTGATTCATGTTTTTTTTTTTGTTTAATGTATACTTCCTTTTTATTTCATAGGATCACCGTGGCTGCTGGTATGGTTGAGAAAGAGAGATCGAGGAGATTATCAACAGCAACATTGAATCAAGTGATCAGTGAAGCTGTTGCTTTTAAGCAACCTCCAAGAACTAGAGGGGGAAAACGAGGTCGCGTTTATTATTGCACCCAGGTACTTATTGAGTTCTTATATGTCTTTATTAAACAGTTGGATGGTTTTTGCTTTTCTGTGTGATATTTTTCATGACAACCAACTAAGCTTTAGAGTCATGTATTGATTCGACTCTCAAATCTGACCTGTTGCCATATTTCACAACTTCAATGTGAAAGTGAGCAGTTCAAGTATAATGCACACACCAATCTTTAACCATTTATTTGGCATGCTTTGTCATGTAACCTAGCAATTCTGTTGCATGCAGATATATTTAATGCTTTTTCTACAGCTATATTGGATGTTAAACAAAATCTTTTGCAGGCAGCTATCCGGCCACCGACCTTCGTGTTCTTCGTGAATGATTCTAAGCTTTTCCCTGAAACATACCACCGGTATATGGAGAAGCAACTCAGATCAAGCGCAGGGTTCATAGGCACTCCAATTCGGCTTCTATGGCGTAGCAGAAGAAAGTTGGAGAAAAACGGTATGGATGGTCTTGACACAAAACAATCAAATCAAAAAAAGAGTTGTTGTGGATCATATGCTGAACTTCCTCTTACTCTAACTTCTTTCATCTGACATCATATATTATTACAGGAAAAGGAGGTTTGGTTAAGACACAAGTGGATTGATCACCACAATTAAGGGGAACCTGATGTTATTTCTCAGCCTCTCAGGTTGCTTGATTCCTTTGTGGTTTGAGATGAGTTGGAGGATATTGTTTTCCTCTCAACTCTTCTAGAAATAGATGAAATCATGCAGAAATGTTGACTGGATTCATCAACACTGCGTTAATGTGCAAAATTATTTACTTTTTGCTTGCCATTTCAATGCTAAAAGATAAAACTATTTCATGTGAAATGAAACGGTGTCGTTTGTGGATTATAAAATGGTATGATCTCAACAACAATGGCAACCTAACCTCCACTTCTCACTCTGCTCGATTGCGACACAATCTCAACATGTTAAAGATCGTAACTTTCAATTTGTTTCAGCATCATTATTTAAATGAGAGAGATTTATCTTATCCGAATTGATGAATTTATGACTAATTAGTTATTGATAAAGCGTTCTAACATATATGGTTTTATTTTGGTGAAAGGGTAAAGTAAAATTGACTATTTCCTAATTTGGGCGTTTGGAGGGGGAAGAAGATCGCGAGCTGTACTCGCTACCATTTTCAGATATTTCGGCAACTATTTTTTTTTCTCACACATTCACACTTACTATGTGTACGCATCTATACATACAAATACATTACATACACTTCTCTCTCTCTCTCTCTATATATATATATATATGTAGCAGCATCCCCACTTCCGCTTTTTCCTCCGTTTCCATTTCTCTTCTCAATCGCAATCTCCCCCCATTTCTTTCCTTTCTCAGCTCTACTTGTTCATTTCTCATTTAATTCTTCCTCAATCAAGTAAACTTTTCGTTTTCGATTTTATATTCTGATCTGCGCTTTTCAATTTTGTTAACTACAATCAGGTATCTTGAGCTGAAAAGTGAGTGGGGATTCTGAAATATAAATGTTTGGTCAACCCTACATTTATTGCGGAATGCGGAGTTATTTTTTTTTTATTTGTGAATTTTGCATGCATTTATTAGCTTCAATAAATGAACGGCGGATCATCGTTGTTGTTTCTATATTTGGTAAACAGTGTTGCTTTGGTTGTAATTGTTGATGAAGAACAGCTTTTAGCTAGGTCTCTTTATGGAATTTTGCGATTATTAGTTTGTAACTGTATGTTCATTTATTGAGAGTTGATCTTACAATGATTCTTTTATTTTATTTTTTTTGCTGAGGTGGTTTCTTAAATATAGTTCCATGGGTTATAGCAGTTGAATTCCAGATTTGTTGACGTAGTTGATTCATTTGTTTATTAATATTATTAATCTTGTAGATTTTTTTTCGGAGTTTCTGAACTGCGATAAGAATATGTCATATAGATATGCATGTTGTAATTTGTATGTTATCATTTTTAGTTTCCTTCTAATGAGCATGATTGTGAATTGAATCTTGGTGATTACTATAACTTAGCCATTTCTGCATAATGGATCAATATTTTGATTTGGTCTTTTCTTCTATTTGCAGTTTTGTGGATCCTGAGTTTTACTAAATGTAACTGAGCAAATGGGGCGCAGCGATACTGCTGAGAGTGAAGATGGTGTGCTCTCTGCTGATTCACCTCTGAGTAACGATGAAGATAGTTTTGGTGGGATTTCTAATGGGGGCGTTGTTCTGAAAAAAGGGCCGTGGACAACAGCTGAGGATGCAATTTTAGTTGAGTATGTGAAAAAGCATGGAGAGGGCAATTGGAATGCTGTTCAGAAACATACTGGGCTTGCACGGTGTGGGAAAAGCTGCCGGTTGCGCTGGGCTAATCACTTAAGGCCAAACCTGAAAAAAGGAGCATTTACATCAGAAGAAGAGCGGTTAATAATTGAACTTCATGCCAAGATGGGAAACAAATGGGCACGAATGGCAGCGCGTGTAAGCTCTAAGAACCACTTTAACTCGTTCATTGATCTTTCTGCCATTATCTAGAACTTTGATGGGGTAGTATAAACTGTTTAGAAAATCCTGTGGTGATTTTGTGAAGATTGTATAGTTGCATTGTTGTTCTTAACTTCTTAGTGATGGTATGTGTCTATATGCAACTCCGGGCATGTGGCAACTAACTTATACTATAAGACTGTTTTTTCTGTAAGCCTTTCTAAGTGTCTTAAGAACTCCACATCTTGAACTATCCTATGCGACTCTGGTAGGCTAGTTCCCATTAGCATGTAACAGCAATTGGTGTGTGTATGTCGCCCACCTCTTAAAATGAAGTATGTTGGTGTTTATCTTATTGCCATTTAATATATACTTTTCCAGTTTACATCCTGAGGAAGATGATATATTCCTTTGATTAAATATAAAGCATGATATTAGGAGCTTGATAATATAGTAGATTGACTGTAGCATGATTGAGTCAGATTGATTATAGTAGAAGTATATTCTTGTCTGATGAATGTTTTCCAAGTATCTCGAATAAGAAATTACCCTTGGTGAAAGCAGATATCAAGGTGGTAATGATAGAGTTGCACCAATGAATTGCAGAACACAGTTTTTTATGTTTAAAAGTTGTAATAAGAAAGGTAAATAGGAACACTCAGCCCTCAGGAATTTGTAGCTGAAGAGAATGTTGTTCAGGAATTGCCAAACTAAATCTTCTGATTTATTTATTTTTATTTTTTTATATGGGCCATTTCACGTTCAGGCATGGTGTGATTTGAGATTTTAAGTTCTTGAATTCTTCTATTATGTTCACACTGGGGATCTTTACTTGTTTCCCTGTGATTTCAGTTGCCAGGGAGGACAGATAATGAGATAAAGAACTATTGGAACACCAGAATAAAAAGGCGTCAACGTGCTGGTTTACCTCTTTATCCTCCGGATCTAGGCTTACACTCGCTCCCTGAGAATCAACAACAGCTTAATTCACCCAGGATATATGATGGGGATAAAGCATGTCACGATATCATGCAAAGTACCGGGTACCAGATACCTGATATCATGTTTGATAGTTTAAACATGTTAGCATTCGCTCCGAAAATCCCAGGTATCCCTGCCAGTGTATCCATGGATAATAGTTTTGCTTCTCCTCAATCATATGGATTTATCCCTCAAACTATAGGAGTGCTCGATCATGCTCAAGAACCAGACGAGCCTATGCCAGACTACGGATGTGGTGCTGTTAATGAGGCATCTACTTTTAACAGGATTCAAACTGATAGTTGTGAGAACAAATCGTTTCAGTCCTTTGGTCTATGTTTCCCTTATGACCCTGAATCCACCAAGAAACTGTTATCTTCTGGTTTTGATCAGGGCATTCCTTTTATGTCAAATGTCATTTCCTCTGCTTCAGAGCATTTTGCAGATGCTCAGAAGTCGGAGCTCCCTTCACTCCAATATCAAGAGACTGGTTTAAGTACCTGGGACCCTCCACTTGAATCATTCAATTCGGTGGTCCAGTCTCCTCTATCAGGGCCTCTCCCATCACATTGTCCTTCTCCAGGAAGCAGCGGCCTCTTGGAAGATTTAATTTATGAATCTAAGGCTCTGGGGAAGTCAGAGAATCAGTCTTCTGGTTGGGCCACTTCATCTAGTGCCAGCCATGTAGAAATTACAGACGGTTCTGCCTTGAGAACATGTTCCAGAGAGTTCAAAGGCTATATTGACCCTAATTCACCATCAGGTAACTTAATGAGTTTCTTTTTCAACAGTTACTCGACCAGCGTTGGAAGGTCATTGGAAGACAACATGACTGGTAAGCACTACTATTTTTCTATTCAAGTAACTAACTATGTATGCTTTGAGGAAAGCTGAATGCAGTAGCAGTTGTGATTTGTTCCAGTCAATGTAGCTTAATCCATAGGAAGTGCAATTTGTTTAAAGATTTATATATGTTCTTTCAACTCGATTTCTTCTCATGCTCATCCCTTTCCAGCTTCAGATCAGTTCCCCTGCTTATTATGTTCTTAACTATCTTCACCCGTTAAGATTTTGATGACTCAATTCAATCCTGGATGCTCTTTCTTGATTGTGCGGGTCACATTAAATCATTTATTCTTAATTTCTTATTTCAAAGTCGAAGTTTTACACAAACATGTGGGAAGTTGGTTTGTGCATATGTATCCATTAGTTTAATGCATGATGACTATTTTGAGGAAGGCATCACACATTTTTCTATTTGCATTTTCTACAGTGGACCATGTGAAATCAGAAGAGTTGGATCAGATTTGGAACCTTGATGATGAAAGTATAATGGACTATTCGAGGCCTGATGCTATACTCGGATCATGCTGGGGCGAGCACAGTCCAGGCTCGAACAAGAATGACTCCATGACCGCTTCTCTTCCTGGAAGTGAGTCGAAGAACACTTCAGCATGGGGCTTCAGTTCTTGCTCCTGGAACAACATGCCGGCTATCTGCCAAATCTCAGACATTCCATGAACAACCAGCAAATCTCGCTGAATTTATTACATTGTTTGTATGGACCCATTTATCTCAATAACTGTAGGATTCCATTGGTGACAGTTCCTGCATTTTGCCATTCATTGTGGACTAACACTGATTGCCGAATTCTCATGTATCCCTGACCTATTTTTATCACCAAATTTGTCATTTTAGAAATCCATTTCATGTGAGGAGCAAAATCATGCATTCTTTTGGCACCTTTGCTCATAGCCTAAGTAGATTTGTTCTTTCTTGGGCTGATGAATTCTTCTGCCACGCCGTGGCCAGATAAGCTGTTCTTCACAGCTTTAACTTGTTTTGCTGTTCTGAACAAAGTAATCTTAGTGTAAAATTAATTATGATCGAAATGAGCAATGAGTTTTATATTAAGTTTTGCCATATAACAAAACTTGTATTTAAATGGATAAGATCAGATCTAAATATCTCACATGAAATCCATTTTTATGGTTAAAGATCAAGTTATCAAAAATATTTAGTCCACCTAGTGAACTCTCTACTCTAATTTAATATTATGACTTAATTCAAAAAACAAAGAAATAAATAAAAAGGCTGAATTTTTTTGCATGGCAGCTTTAAATTGAACAATGAGAAATGTAATGCAAGGTAATATGAGGAAAAAATCAAGCTCAAAGGCTCTTAAGCTTAATCCATGATACCAATTTAATGTCATAGATAACACAAAATAAAAGTAAAAAAAAACGAGAGAACACAAATAACACAACAAAAGTTAGCTGCTCCTGCTTATGGTAATACTAGTAGCATAAAGCATCTAATAATATTATTTTAATTGGTCAACTCCATGATTGCAGAAACTATATCTCCATCAGTACTTTTGAGGGCCTTCACAGCCTTCGACCTGGAAACACCAGCTTGGGTCATAACCAACTCAATATCCTTCGAGTCCACGCCCGTCTCATCCACTTCTTCGTCATCCTGACCCAAAGCCGACGGCTCAGGCTTCTGAATCACATTGCTCAAATCCGGTGCTTTGAACTGCTCTGCAGCCTGTGTCTGCAGTTGGGAGCTCAAGTCTTCTATCTTTGCCTCGCCAAAAATGACATATGTGTCCGATGTTGGGCTCTTGAAGACATCAGGTTTTGAGATGACAAACAAGATCTGAGAAACAGATATATCTTATGTAATTCAACACGGGCAAATGGAGAAAAAGAGAATAACCATCAGGATCAAGTTAGATACAAAAGTACCAACATTTTTGCTTTTCTTGACTGTAACACGGCTCACGCCAGGAATAGCCTTCATTCCAAGCTTTAGCATTGCCTTTCGGCTCTTCTTTTCACTTCTGCTTTGTTTTGACCTACCACTTCCATCCCCATCTTGATGCCCTGAATCAATAACCTTATATTAGAAAGGCTATGTTTTGCCCATCACGGCATCACCCATTCAACATTCAAACTTTATATGCAAAAATTAAAACTAAACAGCTAGAGCACAAAAAGAAGTCACAGGCTATTGCAGAAGAATTGTGAACAATGACTGCCTGCAAAGCTTTTACTTAAGCATTATATACCCCATCTAGTTCACGCTTTCACTATCAAATTATTGAGCAGATTACTGATATATAACTTCTTGAGGAAAAACAATAAATGGGTATATTTGGTATGCTTAGATTGCATAAACGAAAAACAAGCTCTGATAGCAATATGTGAAACTTATCCTGGTAAATGATAGAGGGCCTAAGAGAAGCTTAGCAAAATGCAAAATGTCAAAAAATTCACAAGTTTGATCATCTATAATTGACTAATTCCATGCTTCAGGAGAAACCAAGTTCATGCATAGTAGCATGTCATCAGAGATTCTCATTAAAAAAAAAACCCAAGTTATCATTACTGATTTTTCATAAAAATAAAAATCTTTAAGCTTGATGCAACATTATCCGAATAGCCAACGCCAAATCAAACTTGAGGTATTCGAAACAAACCTTCGGCGTCATCTTCATCCTCGTCGTCATCATCATCTTCATCATCGTCTTCAATCAATGGTTCGTCAGGCTGCCAAAACACAATCAGCAGAATGTCAAATAATCACATCGTACAATATTCGATTTCTTTTAACTAACGCAAATTTAGTGCGAAAAAATCACATAGCAAGATCCAATTACCACAAAAAATCAACATACATAGAACTTGAAATGACATTCAGATTTTTATTTTCCAGAGCGAAGAAAATCTAAATACGCGCGCCAAGAATCTAGATCCAAATCAAAATACGAAACTCGACAAAAAGAAAAAAGAAAAACTTACATTAATTTTTTGCTGCTCGAGAAGGGAAGCTAGGAGCTCTTCTTGGGTTTGGGCAGTCATGGTTGGTGTGTGAGAGAGAGAGGAAGAGCAGCAGAGGAAAAAACCCTAAAACCCCGTACCTGAAGTGAGGCCGCCACGGTGAAATGGTGTTCTAATATTTTATCTTGAATCGGATCTGGATCCGACCCGCTCCACATTATCTCATGTTCCAACCCATAAATTTTTCTTTTGAATTTCATATTAATTAATCGATAACTTTTTTTAATAATTATATAGCATATTTCAAGTGCACTCTTAATATAATCGAACCGAATAGTATTGTGTTCAAGTTTGATTCATTTAGTACAAATCGTGCTTCGAGCTTTTTTATTGAATTCTTTGAGATTCACAAATCTAATTGAGCCTAAACGATCTTTCTAAATTTATAATATATTTAAAATATTCATTATTATTTTGAAAGAAAAAATTATTTATTATAAAATTGATATTATAACCATGGAGAAATTATATGCTGCCCACCTTATGGTGAGCTTTCGTGAACTACAACATATATTTTTATATTTTTTTAATAAAATTTTATTTTGTTAATCATTTATTTTTTATAATTTTAATTTATTATAGTTTTAATTAACTTTATAAATTCAATCGTAGGGTTCATACACCCAATTAGGGTATAATATATTCTTGTAGCTCACGAAAGCTCACCATAAGGTGGGCAGCATATCATTACTCTATAATCATGCTCAAATTAAAATCTTTAGAGAGATATATTATTATTATTATTATTATTAAATCATTAAAATATTAATATTTTTATACAATTAATTATTTTATATTTCTTACTAATTTTAGCTGACGAACTTGCTCGCGAGTCAAATACTATAATGCTCAAATTTGGTTCATTTAATAAATGAGATCAAACGAGCTTTTAACGAGTCGAAATTTAGTAACTCACGAACTGTTTGGTTCATTTACACCCTCAATTACATTTAAGGATGGGTTGGTACGAGATTTATATATTTAGTGCAATATACTCTTAAATTTAGAATTTATACTTTTATCGTATCGTGAATTCTCATTATAATGTTATATTAAAATTATCATTTCTTTTATATTCATAAATGAGAAAAACTCGATTATGTAAAGTTGACGACTTTATATAAGTTCCAAACAAAACAAAGAAGTTTTTGGTACATATTCTTTTGAGATTTTTGCCAAAAGTCAACTTTTGCTAATTGAATTATGGTCTGATCATATATTTTAAATAAAAAATTACAATTTAAGTATTTATTTAGAATACGTGCAATCATAATATATTTATGAAAATTGCTATAATTCTTGATATAATCTCACTTTAATTAGTAACGATCTGTTTTATATTTGCAATAATTTGTAATATAATTTCACTCTATCCATTAATAATAATAAATGAATTAGTAAAATATGATGAGAACCAAGACATAGATTCGTTAGTACGTGATGCATTGTGAGTTGTACATTGTTGGCTATGAGTTATATTGTCAAACTTCTCGTTGGTAGGTATTCTCGAGAAATTGGATTATAGGATCCGATTTCCGGATCTAGACCGTTCAATCATTGAATTCATCATTTCGTTTGATTTTCTCATTATTGCCATTGCATTTTTTGTGTTTTCATTACTCGTTGTGGTGTTCTTCCGATCCCAAATTACTGAATTGGCTCGATTACGTTAGGGATTTCCGGTGCAACTTTCTGCAGTTTTGTCGTAGTTTGAGTGTTTATGGCGGAAGAAACTTGATTACGCCATGAGGAAAAAGCTCGATACCCGCTTCCCCGCTGTAAGTTCCTCTTTATACTATTGATTTTCTCGACCTCTTTTGTTTCTTATTGTGATTTTTTTTGTCGAAGTTGTAATCATTCTTATTGGGAATTTTCAAGTGCGACATTGTTAACTGCTTGTGTAATTGTGATTCGTGCAATCTCGTTTTTATCAGTTTTCCCTTTTTCTCTTTGTAATTTTGCATTATACAGTGTGTGTTTTAGGCCCCAAGTATTTTTGGTGCATGTGATGATGGCGTGGTAGATTTCATCTCGAAACATTTTTCCCAAAGTTCAAGTACGTACAATGATCTTTTGGAGGAGCAAGATTTGCATCAACATGTAATCCATGCAAAGTTTTTAGATGTTTGTGTTTCATGTTATTTATTTATTAAATTTTTTTTGGGGGGTTGGGGGGCGGCGGGCGCGGGGTGTTCTCTTACTGGGATTTGATCTCCTACACCATTTGTTTTTATCCAGTCATTTATAGTTAGGTTCTTGTGATTAAGTTTTTTTTATACTTGCATTATCATGTTGGTTCTCATAATTGATGTTAACCAATATTTTAGTGTTGTTGTTTTTTAAAAAAATAATCTCAATTACGACAGCAAGCAAGCATGAAATAATATTATCATTCAAATGATCTAGAAATGAATTTATCATATTAATTTGCTTTACAATCATAAAACTTGTTCCTTTTGTGTTATATCTGGTCCAAATAACTTCTCGAAAGTCTCTTGATTTTGAGTCAGTAATTCCGTGGTATGCATCGATGTCTCGTTGTTTATTGTCTTTCTTACAACAAATACAATCAAAAATCCTTTTATAATAGAAAATTGTGTTTGCCAGGCTCGTATTAAGAAGATCATGCAAGCTGATGAGGATGTAGGGAAGATTGCAATGGCAGTGCCTGTTTTAGTTTGTATGTATTCATTGGTTGTTGGACTATCACTGTTCACAACATTTTACCGAACTTTAACCTATGTGTTTCTGTTTCATACAACTGCAGCCAAAGCTTTGGAGTTATTTCTGCAGGATCTTTGTGACCGTACATACAACATAACTGTGCAGAGAGGGGCAAAGACTGTTAGTTCATTGCATTTGTGAGTGATGTTTCAATAACTTTTCGATTTCACCCTTGATTGCCGACTCTATCTATCAGGCTATCAAGTTTCTCTTTTGAATTGATATTTGGTGTAATTGCGTGCAAACAGTTATCATTTTATGCTTCATTTCACACTTTAGCATTATGTTTCAAAAACACATCTTCTGAATTTATCTCTACATTTGCAGAAAACACTGTGTGCACAGTTATAATGTGTTTGATTTCTTGAGGGAAGTTGTCAGCAAGGTTCCTGACTATGGTGCTTCTGATGCTGCTGCTGACACATCAAAACGGAGGTGTGAGGATTTTCTGGTTGTTCTTATTTTAGTCAATAAATATTAATAAAATTTCCTGACTTTGTTGCCAGGAAAGTTGCTGCAAATGAATTGAACGAGAGTGATGAAGAGTCCAAAAGAAACAGTATGGTATGGTGTGCTTCCTTGAGAATTTGATAATTCTGATTTATGCAACCTGTTTCTGGGTTTTCTACTGGCTGTAATTCTGATAATCGAGAGCGCACTCGTGTGCTTGTGTTACTGATGTTTGACAGTATTGTGATCTTTAAGTTGGAGGTGTCAACGAGAGTATATTTTTTCTATTTGAATGCCAAATACAAGCTGCATGTGATTTTGCTCAATTTCAGTTTTTGTAATATATTTTGGTAGTCTAATTACTTTTTTTTAAAATGTTGTCTATTTACTTGGCTTATGTTTTGCCAATGGGTCTAGCAAGTAAATCTCCCATCATAACAATAATCCACAAGCAATTAAGGGAAATGTTAGCAATATATTTTGGAAGGCTGTCACTTTTCTTGTCCCAATATATGCTAACCTTAATGATTTGATGCATCTTCATGATATCATGTTGTAAGAGATGATGGCTTTCTGAATAACTACTTGCTCTTGACACTCGTGATTTGACAGCAGCAAGAAGCTACCCCTGCTAGTACCGCTGGCAGGGGAAGAGGAAGAGGCAGAGGAAGAGGACGTGGACGCGCCAGCAAAGCTGCAGAGAGAGAAACCCCTCGACATGAGATTGAGAGCTCAACTATTTCTCAGCAAAGTATTAGACAAAAATCAAGCCCAGGGAGGACAATGGATAATAACTCCAAATCAAGTGAACCTTTGCCAGAAGATGTCAAAATCAATGAAGGTGGTTCAGAATCCAGGAATTTCGACCTGAATGCTGGAGTAGATGAAGGCTCAGATAAAATGGCTTCTACAGCCACTGCTGTGATAGCCTCGACAGCATCAACAGGACCATCTGATGCAAAAGGTGAAGAATATCCCGGGTTCTCTGAAGTGGATGGAATGGCGATTGACCCTGTCCACCTTGCACAACTCGGTTCAAGGCTGGACGAAGAAGAGGAAGATTATGATGAAGAAGGCTAAAGAGTAAAGAGTAGATAGAAAATGAAGAAGTGCTAATATTTTTTTCTATTCTTTTTTAGGAATAGGTGATTGTACACATAGATGAAGATGAGATGCCATTATCTTTGCTAGGATATTTAATGTGGTTCCTCTTAACTAGTTTTTTCCTCTCTACTATTCTCTGTTACAGTTGTGTCATTCTTTGCTCAAAAACTCCACGAATTACAGATCATATATCTCCGGTATGAGCATTTTTTTGGCACAACTGTCTCTACTGTATCATTTAACAAGAGTAGAAAATATAACTTAGTCTCTGCTCAGAGTGTAGCGATGAAACATCTTGCCCGGATTAAGATGTCACAAATTTGGACTTTCTCGAAACATCTGAACGTGTGAGTTTCAATAAACATAATTCTATTTTATTTTATTTTTTTTTTTAAAAAAAAAGACTTGGTTTGAGTTTCACTTGTTCAATTGCAAATTGTAAATTACAAAAGAAATGTATCAGAAGAAACAGATGTTTGAAGAGATCAAAAGTATTTGGGCAGAAGCAGGAAACTACATGGATAAAACCCAAAGGCAGAACTTTTGATGCAGAAATTTTATAAGTTCACAGCAATGCACTTGTCGAGTCATTGACATGAACATTTGATCACCGATCTTGACGTTGGCGTTGGATCTGTGAGGCAAGCATGAGAGGAGTTGGAGGGTGCAACCTGAGTGCTTCCTTCAGATAGGGAAGGTTTGAGAAGTCCAGTTCAGTCATCACCAATTACGCGGTCTAACTCCTCCTGAGCCTTGTGTTGGATTCTTGATCAATTCTACCATGACCCATTATACACATATTGCACTTGTGTCCATCCCTGCAGTGATCATGTCCTGCACAGATGCGGCTCAATTCATCCGGAAGCCTTGATTTGATCAATTACAAATATCTCAATTTTTAAAAAAATTGAGATATACTATTTAAATGGGGAGGATGTTTCTACACTACAAGAAAATATAGCCAATTAACTATAGACAAAGTGTTAACCATTTGCTTTTTACGATCGAAGTTTATATATTATTTTTTTGATATGATAAATTTCACTCCTTAATTTATAATTTCTGGTGTAAAACTATTTTTATTATTTTTTATTGTGTGAAAAAAATTCAATAGGTTTTTATTAAAAACCTTTTTATTTTTAACCAATTACTTCTCTTTCTCTCTGCGCTTTCAAAAGTAACTTTCATTACTAATGCATAAGATTGTTAGTTACATCAATAGAGTTAACTAGATACATTTATGTATGTTTTATACATATTATTAAACTTGAACCTCGGACAACTTGATATACAATTTCATTTGCTACTCTGACATATATTAAAGATTTATAAACTCAATCTCCATCGGCAATTCTTTAGTATTTTCAATCAAATCAGGATATCACACTATGATGATGACTCTTGTACTCCAT
The DNA here is from genome assembly GCA_026898455.1 of Plectranthus barbatus. Lineage (NCBI taxonomy): Eukaryota > Viridiplantae > Streptophyta > Magnoliopsida > Lamiales > Lamiaceae > Plectranthus > Plectranthus barbatus. The sequence continues at coordinate 297,708 of JAPKLW010000139.1, forward strand.
AAATAACAATTTTGATCCACACAGTTATCGAAATGATATTGACTTTAATACGGTATTGTTCGATCTTCTATAGTTCATACTTCATACTAATTCATCACATCATAATACTGTTTTGTGTTTGTGAGTTCAGGTCTTCAAACCAAAATAATTTCACTATTTGTGTTTTTTCAATACGAAGTCATGTTTCCTCTTTGACTATTATAACATAAACATTAGGTTTCAACTCTTACTTTCAACTTAAATCATTTTTTTATTCTCTCCACTTTCTTTTACGTGATTGTCAATGTATTTCCTGCATGCACCTTATCCTTTTACTGTGTTGTCAATAAAATAGGAGCATGCATGGGGTATTTAATGTTTGTCATATAATTAATTAATTACTTTGAAAATTAAAATTATTTTGGTTGGGTATCAATTTTCAATTTGGAATCAATTACCCAACAGACCGTCCGAACAAAAATAAATACTCCGTCCGTCCCATTTCAATTGTCCACCTTTCCTTTTTTGTCTGTCCCATATTTATTGTGCCAAAAGCAAAGTGGACAATTCATATGGGACAGAGGGAGTAATAATAATAACCAAAACATCAAATATAGTACATACTATGGGCTTTTTTTCAATTCTAATCCCAACTATACCTATTCTTTATTTTATGTCAAACTTTCGAAAATCATTCAAATCTAGTCTGTAAAAATATTCCGGTATCGGAAAGCTGATTAGGCAACCGGAAATCCTCATCATATTTAAATAATAATATTATTTTAATTCACATCATAATAAATAATTCCAGATCATATTTTCATTTTACATATCATATTATTTTAAAAAATACTCAAAATCTTTAAATCCTTCTCCCCTTTCTCTTTCTCTTCCTTCCAATCGTTGACTGTAATACTTCCCTCCTTCCCTCAACCCACCTCAGAAAATGGAGATTCAACCATCTCCGCAACTCACTTTACCTTTCCCATTCGTTGGACTGAAATCACCACCATCCTCGACTTCTTTGGCGAAAACTCGAATTGGGAAACGAAAAAATCTGAGCTTGAGGCTTTTTCAAGACTCCCAGTTGAGGTTTCTTTAATAGGGATTGAGGTTGGGAGATGTGTGTTATAGAAGCCATCATCAAGAAATAAGGGAGCTCTAATTCTTATCCAATAAAACAGTCAAGCTTGATGGAGACTAATCGTTTATAAAATTGTTGTTGAGTGCAAACAAGATAAGAGTAAGGAGAAAAATAAGCAAAATTATGAATGACGCCGCTGCTGCAATAATGGAGGTTTGGATAGAATTGTGCCGCAAAGTAAACTATAGGGATACAACTACAAGAGGGTGATTATTATTCGTATATGAGCTTATCTATTTGTTATCTATATTGACAGTTTTTTATGTCTGTATGAATAAAAGAATGAGTAAATAATTCATTCCTCCATAAAAGCTCCCAAATGGAAAGGGCTCTCCATTTTTCTATTGAAGAAGCGGTGAGAACTGTCGCACTAGGGGATTGGGATGGATACCAACGACATCGTAAGGGCCTCTCAGTTGTAGTTTTTGGGAAATCAATAAAAATATATTAATACAGTCAAACGATTGGAAGGAAGGGGAAGGAAGGTTTTGAGTATTTTTTTTTAATAATATGACATGTAAAATGAATATGATGTGGATTTAAATAATATAATTTTTAAATATGACGAGGATTTCCGGTAGCCCAGTCAACTTTCCGATGCCAGAATATTTTTACAGACTAGATTTGAATGATTTTGAATAGTTTGGACATAAAATAGATAATAGGTATAGTTGGGACTAGAATTGAAAAAATGCTCATAGTTTGTACTAGATTTGATGTTTTGGCCTAATAATAATTTAATATTATATATATAAACTATTCTAATCCTATTTATTTCCATTTCCCCGCAGCCTCACTCCCCTTTGCCCATTATGCAGCCCACTCTCCTTCCCCGTCGGCCGTCGCAGCAGCCCATTCCCTTCCCCGTTGACGTAGCTAAAGGGATTCGTGAACTGAATCACGAAGTCCGTTTGCCAAGGATCGTTAATTGGAATATCAAAAATAAATTGCGATGCCTATGAACAATCTTGGCATGCTCCTATATTATTATGCATAAGAAGGTTTATGCGGAATACGTGGATCGATGAACTCTGAAGAACGCGTGCGCGGAGATGCCCTTTGATCTTTCCCACGCACAAAGATTTAATTTCCTAACAGATTGAGGAAATAAATCTATGAAAATAATAAAATTATTTTCGAAAATAAAGAGGAGAGAAGAAGAAAAATCCTCCTGATTTGATCTTCTGATCTGTATCCAAACTCGATCTGAAAATCTGGTGAAGATTCTCTATCAGATCCCTTGCCCGGTTGAGAAGCAAAATTTCCTCCTCGTTCTCAGATCTTAGTCGATCACCACAGCTCCCAGAACTGGTTTGCTGTGTGCAACTTATGATCTTGTGGTGTTTTGAGATCTGAGGAACTAAGACCTATTTATAGGAAATTACTGGACTCCTATTGAGCTTGAGTTTCATGGGCTAGACCAGGGACCAAAATGCAAATAGCGAATAAGGTCTATCAATTAATTAATTCCCATATTCAACCCAGAATATAATTAATTAATTAATATTGATTCATTCTACCAGAGAATCAATACTGTCCTACCTATTTGCTACCACGTTTTGAGGTACGGGTTGCATTGGCTCGGTATATCCCCACATTTAAGGTTACACACATTCGTTAATTAATTTAAGCTCTGACAAGCTATTTAATTAATTAACATTTATATTCCTGAATCAATCCACTCAAACCTTTTCACTTATGCTTGAACTTAATCAGCCTGCAGGACTTAGCATAACGAACCTTTTGAGCTGTTCAGGAAATGTCACCATCCTATACTGGATGTGGTTACCTAGTTCCAGTACCAGACAGTCATACACAAACTGCTATTACCCAAGATACAGATATACAAGCTCAACTAGAGCCTTTCACTGCAACTCAAAGTAATACACAATCTGCATATACTTATGTACCTTCACTTAGGCTTAGGATCTCGTCAAGCCATAGAGATCTAGATTCTTTTAATGTCAGATAAAAGAATCGATCTCGACTTAGGTCCTTATCAATGTGTGCCCCACACCAGCATACCAAGCCATCCAAGATAAGATGCTTATTACTGCGTATGCTGCAGCCTACACCGACAGTTTATCCTGGAACTGTCTCAGCTGTGATAACTATTTATATCTCGCTAGGTCAAACGATCCATACGATCTTCCGTGATCTTCTACACACCGTATGATCTCCCTATCGACGAGATAAGAGGATAATTGCGTATGCGACACATGTTTGTTAATTCAGACAGGAGATAAACATACAACATTTATGATTCCCAGTATATTAACCAATCGACCTTGTACATAATATACCAATCATAATGCTTTCAGTATATAATCCATCAGTAACCCCACTCTTCTTGGCCCGCCGCCTCGTATATAATCACTCTCCTTCCTAATCATCATGTAAATAATGCTGAAAATTACGGTTATTCAAACCACTCGAAATCGGAGTAAACATAGTAATACTAAATATCACTTTATTCGTGATTATGTCGAAGAAGGTCAGATATGCGCGAGTACATTGCAAGTGATGAATAACGAGCTGACACACTCACGAAAGCTTTATCAGTAGCACGATTGGCAACTATGCGCCTATTTGGTGTTCGTGATTTCGAACCACACCAGGATTAAGGGGAGAATATTGAGCGTTACTCAAGTTGTAATCCATAAATAAATTTAAAGCAATGATAGTAGCTGAGAACATAAGAGGCTTGTATTGTTTTCAATATACACATATGGTTGAAAAACAAGAATATTTTCATAATTGAGAAATATTAATATTTAACTGCATAAAGTACAAGGGTGATTGAGTTGTCCCACACTGCCGGCAAGTTTTTTAAAAAATAAGATTTTACAAACTGGAGATTACTGCATTCGGATCAAGAAATTAGGTCACTGTCTGCCAACGATCCAGTTCACAAATTGATCTTGGAGTTTGTATTAGAAATGAAAGCTTGCATCATGCAAACTTTAGTGCTAATGGGCACAAACCCAACAAGTCGACACCAGTGCAATGATGACCAAGCTACTTTAGTGTCCACCGCACCACTATTAAGTCAATTGGACTCCTCGAGATCGTTATGTTCTAATGGTTCTCAGTCTGGGAAACTGAAGATGAAGATGTTGTGCAGTTTTGGTGGTAAAATATTGCCCCGACCAAGTGATGGGAAACTCAGATATGTGGGAGGAGAGACACACGCAATCAGCCTCACTCAATTAAGTACCAGTTTCCAGGGGAGGATCTTGATGCCCTTATATCTGTGTCTTCTAATGAGGACATTCAGAATATGATTGATTAATATCATGGCATTGGCAATCCTGAGATTTTTCAACGTCTTCGTATTTTTGTGATTCCATTGGTGGAAGTCGAATCCCCTGTTACACTTGATAGCAACTTTATTCAGCAAAGTAACACAAACTATCATTATGTTGTTGCTGTAAATGGCATGGTTGAAGCTGATTCTAATCCCCAAAAGTATGCTAGGCAATCTTCTGCCGGTGAAATGAAATGCAGAAAGTAATCTACCGAATGAAAAAATCTTCCTCTTGCCCTTGCATTCGTTGGAAATGAAGGATACCCTTGGCGGTCAGTCGCAAAATTTATTTAGGTTTCCTTCACCAACTCCATTTTCAGTTCAGCAAGGGGATGTGGCAAATGTCAAGACGGAAAAGTCTAAAAACAATTCGTGGTCTTGATTCTATTGATGGTTCTGTATTATCCAACACTTTCATATTCCGTAATGCATCTAGTTATCACGTCGCTCTGGTGTCTGTAAATTCGATGCAGCCAAGTATGATGGGTCAATTGACTTTAGAAGTTGAGAATGTAGCTCCTCAAGTAGTGGACTGCAACAATAGCAATTTTGTGTTATGATTTGAGAGTACTTGGAGATTTCTAGAAATTTTAATAGTTTGTGAATGCTTACACCATAGTAATTGTGGAATGTTTGTGGAATTGTTTGCAAATGAGAGGATAGGTTTCTTTTATAGCCACCAAGAGTCCTTCCTAAGGTTCTACAAGGATGAATTATTTATGGCATTTTAGAGATTTCTACTCTATTTCTACAATCTTCCCAAGTCTTCTCTATCCTTTTAAAGGGTTCCACATCCTTTTGCCTCAATCCAAAAGGTTTCTCAACTTTTCGGAGTGTTCTATTTTTTTTTTCTCTCATGTTCTGTATCTTGCGGAACATTCCGTATCCTTCTATATTCGTGCGAAAGGTTCCACCATGACATAGGCATATATTATTTTTTTCCAATTATTTTATTTATTATCAAATTAACTTTTATTATAATTTTAACCTTTTATTTCACGTCATTTGTCATTATTATTATTGTTATTTTTTTACATTTTTATTTGCAAAATTTTCATGTCATTTTTATGACTGTTTTTATAATTTTTACTGTTTTTATTTAAAATCTGATCGACAACAATTCATCTATTACACCATGGAGGCCGAATCGGAGTACCTGTGAACCCTGCGCTTTATTCCTCTTAACTATTATTTTCTCTCTACTATTGTCTGTTACAGTCTGTGTCATTCTTTGCTATAAAATTAACAATAGTAGAAAAGAAAATTTAGTTTGAGTTTCACTCGTTCAATTGCAAATTGTGGATTACAAAATGTAAATAATAAAAAAAAAGAAATGTATCAGAAGAAACACATCTTTGAAGTGATCAAAAGTATTTGTGCAGAAGCAGGACTTTTGATGGAGAAATTTTTACAAGTCCACAGCAATGCGCTTGTACAGATTCGTGGGTAGTCTAGGAGTAGCTACAGCCTCCAATGGAGTCCTCATGTAGGTTACAAGACCAGGGTTCTCTCCCAGATCGATCGCTTCCGCGGCCACGCCACTGGGAGGAGCCCAGTTGAAGTGGTGCAAGAGGTGGCCTATCATGGATGTCACCAAATTGATACCAAGTTGAGCACCCGGGCATACTCTCCTACCAGCGCCGAACGGAAGAAGGCGAAAATCATGTCCCTTCATGTCAATATCTTCCTCAAGGAATCTCTCTGGCCTGAATTCTGAGGGGTTCTTCCATACAGCAGGATCACGGGCTACTGCCCATACATTGACATGCACATTTGATCCCTTGGGGATGTCATAGCCACCGATCTTGACGTTGGCGTTGGATCGGTGAGGGAGCATGAGAGGAGTTGGAGGGTGCAACCTGAGTGCTTCCTTGGCTACACATTGCAGATAGGGAAGGTTTGAGAAGTCCAGTTCAGTCATCACACGTTCATGACCGATTACGCGGTCTAGCTCCTCCTGAGCCTTGTGTTGGACCCTCGGATTCTTGATCAATTCCGCCATGGCCCATTCCACAGATATTGCAGTTGTGTCCATCCCTGCAGTGATCATGTCCTGCAATTTTCCAAACAGATTCAGCTCAATTCATCCAGAGGCTAAAGCCATACACCAAATTTATGCATATAAAGGCTGACTCATCACTCACCCAGAGAAGACCAATGATGGTATCCTCACTTAGGTCATATTTATCTTTGAGTGTGAGCAAAGCATCAAAGAAGTGTTGCTTGGCTCCTCCACTTTGTTGGCGAGCAAGCGTGTGCTCTTCCATGATCTCTCGGGTAAGTTGGTCCCGGCGCGCTCCATGCTTGGCAAATGCATCTTCATCAAGTGGGAACATCCAGCGGAGCCATGGGATGTGCTCAGCCATAGCTAGGGATGCACCAAGCTTCAATCCATTGGAAACAATGGCCTTGAATTCCTGCCCTTGTTTGTCTATTATCCCTTCAGAATTCACGAAGCGTTTCCCGAATGCGAGTCTGGTAATGTTGTTGAATGCCACAGCTCCTAGATACTTCTTCACCAGCAAGCTCTTCCCTGAGTTATCTGTACATTATCAAAGAACTCTTAGCATATCTCAGCATGCCAAAATGAATAAGCATTCATCAAAATCATCATAAATACTTAGGATCAATTCAAGACAGTCTCTGTTTCATGGTGGGGTTTCAATTCTTGAATGCCTCATTGACAGTCTGTTATGAGACTTGAAAACATACTCTGTTAAGTGAAAAATGCAAGAAATTATTCTAAAACTCTCTCTCCCTCTATCGTCTGCCCAATTCTTCCTCTCAAACCTCTCCTCCCAAATTATTTCTCTTCTTCTATCTTCTATCTGAGAGTAACATGGAACATTATAGAAATAATGCGACCACAACACAGTCTTGTAGGTGAACAATCATGTCTTGACACGCACCAAAAAAAAAAAAAAAAAAATCTTCTCTTTCAATTATTCTCTCTCGTTGACTCCACCAACCTACAAGACCCTTTCAACTTGGCAATAAAAATTAATTTAAACTAATATTTTAAGTTGATTAATGAAAAGGAGAGGTGCACCTAATTCCACCCTCTTTTTCTTATGATATATGAGTAATAACCTAACAAGCAACAATCATTCATCCAAAATCTTGACACTTCATAAATTTTCCTAAATTTAATGCATAATACTCTTGGGAGTCGCAAGGTAGCCTTAATGGCATGTATATGCAAACACAAAACTTGAATCTTTCTAATTATTAGGCCCACCAAATCCACTTCACGAAATGCCCCAATTTCAAGGTATCAATGCATTTTGTAGGGTCAATACCAAAAATCCAAGTCGCACCCAAAAAGAGTTAACGCGAAATGATTAAGTTGATAAGCATATATACCCGGAGCAGAGCAATCGTGGTAAATGGATTCAACCATGGCGGTGACTTCATCCTCTCTGATGGGCCTCAAAGCTTCAAGCCTCTTCGGGGAAAACAGCTCTACCGTACACACTTTTCTGACCTTCACATAGTGCGGCCCATAATCCGCCCAAATCAGATCCTGGCCGTCGCGGCTGAACTTGGCGGCGGAGCGGCTGCGGTGGCGGTCGGCCAGCTGCTGATCCTTCTCTTTCAGGACTTCTTTAGCCAACTCGGTGTTGGAAACGATGACGTTTAGAGTGGAGCCGAACCAGACGGATATGATGGGGCCGTACGACTGCGCCCAGTCGGCGAAGCACCGGAATCGGACGGGCTTGACGTCGTAAAGGTTGCCCACGATCGGCAAAGGGCGTGGTCCCGGAGGAAGGCGGAAGCGTAGGCGGTAGTAGAGATGGTAGAGGAAGAAAATGGAGGGGAGGAGGAGGAGTAGGAGGAGAGCGGCCATCGCTGTTGTTGGGAAGTAGACGGAGGTGGGAAGTTTAAACTTATAGCAACTTTGGGCGGAGTTGGTGAAGGGTGTTTCCGTCATTTCATCCTACATTTGTAAATCACATTATCTTAAAAAAAAATTAAAGGTGATGTTATAATGTGAAATAATGTAATTTAAATATTATTTGTATGGGTTTTTAGAATTTATTTCAAAAAAAATATAACAATTGCTGTCCCTGACATATTTTCTTAATTTGACATAAATAGTTTTCTTTTTATTATTGTAGAATATGAATTAAAAAAAATTAACAGTAAAATCTCAATTATATAAAATTAAAAAAAAAATCTTGAATGAAATTGAAATTTAGTTACAAAACCCTCCAACCCCATCTTAATCCATTTCGGACAGTAACAAAGCTGATCCTTTAGATTGAATTACATTATGCTCGTAGATTGAAATCACGACCAAAGTCACAGATAAAATATAAAATATTTTTACCATTATATCCTGAATAAAACAAGTGTTGATATGTATTTGTAATGAAGCAAAGTAATAGGATAAGTAACACTACAAAAATATCATTTTGTAAAAATGTAAGATCATGAAAAAAAACAATAAGATTGGCGCCCATGGAAGATGATACAAGTGGTAAAAGTTGGGTTGGTAGAGCAGTTTTTTGCTGGATTATATTATATGGAGAATTCTTCAACATTGTAAGAGTTTGGTGAATGGGGCCCCCACTTCACTATTGTAGTTGTTGATCAACAACCACCCCCACCCACCCACCTATTTTAGTGATGGCCATTTGAAACCGCCGGAACCGGCCCTGAACCGGTCCGGCGGTTCCACGGTTCGGAACCGGAACCGGAACCGGAACCGTCTTTGGACGGGCCGGTTCAGGTTCAAGAATTTGTCCGAACCGGAACCGGCGGTTGCGGTTCCGAACCGTTGAAAATATTTTTGAAAATTTGAAAATCGACGAATCAAAGAGCGCCACGTATCCCTGAAAAAAAAAATTAAAAAAAATATATATTTTTCGAACCGTCGGTTCCGAACCGGAACCGCCGATTCCGGTTCGGAACCAGAACCGTAACCTTCTACCCACGGGCTGGTTCCGGTTCCATTTTTCCGGAACCGTGGAACCGGCCCGTGGCCACCACTAACCTATTTCTCATCACTATGATCCATGATTATATAACTCCACCTAGGCCTTACGTGATCTCTAGCCAAAGTGCATATTACTAACTAGGTTAGGACTTTAAGCCCTGATTCTTACATAATTTTTTTAAAAAATATTTATATATTTAAAAAATAATAAATTAATTTATTGTTTAATTACTAACTAGATTAGAACTTGTCCAATTATATTGACTGCACAAGACACAAATCATGCGGAATAGTTTTTGTATGAGAAGCCGGGCGAGGATCATCATTTATTTGAATAGTTTTTTATAGTTTTAATATCTACATATATACTAAAGTAGAATAATCATGTTAAAATTGTTCCCGCCAATTTTTTATTTTTTAGTTGATTATTATTATTATTATTATTATTATTTGAACATACTCACTAATTTCCGCCACTTCCAGCCATTTCGTGGAGGTGAGTTTTTTCCATTTTGACAAATTTATTCTTATATAAAACTATATATGAGCTGCTCTCATAATGTAATAATTATATTGGTTTTAAAATTGTAATGCTTTAGGATATTTTAGAAGTAGAAGACTTGAAGATACAAATGAAACAAGATCAAGAGCTGATTAGTTGGAAGTAACATCGCAGGTTGAAGAGCGAGAGTTGATCAAACTCAACTGATTCTATCATCGGTTGATGCACTTATAATTAGCTAACATAAAGATGACTTATCACCAGTTATCTCACAAACAATTGAGACCGAACCGTCAAAATATCAAGAGCTGACATTTGCAAATGTCATAATGAACGTTGATCTTCTTCGAACTGGTTTAAGAAATACTCTCTCCGTCCCAATTTATTAGTTCCACTTACCTTTTTGGTTTGTTCAATTAATTAGTTCCCTTTCTTAAAATGGTAAACTTTTTTACCTTCATAAATAAAATATTAATTTCACTATAATCACAAATATTGGTTATCGTGATATTTCAATTGAGGACTAATAATTAGAGATGGAGGGAGTAATACGCATTGACCTCTAACAAAAGTTTGAAAAGGATAATGTAGTCAGTAAAATCGTACAACCTACCGGAAAATTTACAAGAGCTCTACACAATTGAAAGCTTAAGCCATCATCTCTCTAAAAACTCTTCGCGATTCTATGTTTTAAAATATGAGATCTTCATTCTATCTTAAACTTGAAATCGTCATAGTTCAATTATCTGCCCAAATGGATAAGTGAGTCCGAGATCTTCTCACTCATGTGACAAAATATTTTTTTTTACTGAACCAACATCCTTGTTGAAAACTCAAACCCACAACTCAGAATTCGGTGAAATAGCCTCAATACATATTTATTATTATTGTGCGAGTTCTTGTTAAATCTAATGATAAAAGTAATATTTTATTTGTTATTATTATTATAATATTTTTAGTTAATATGATTAATATAAAAATATTGGAGGATTTAAAATAATAATAAATATATAAAAATAATTATGAAATAACTTGAAATTAAAAAAAAATAAGAAATAAGTAATTTTGGTAACGAGATTTGAGAATAATAATGAAAAGGAAGATTTCCAAATATTTGGGTATTATTTTTAATTTTTTATTCCCTTGTACCTATACCCCAAACAAAAATTGAGTTTGGAAATTATTTCATTCTCTTAATAAACCAACCAACTTATAGAATGTAAATTGATATTAATTGTTGATATTAAACATAAAAAAGGGTAAATCCTACTCTGCTCACCCACCCCGTTTGCGTCGCGACCTTCGCCCGCTCACGGCGCCGCCCCTCAGCCCTCTAACCGGCGTTCCTGTCCCTCCGACCACAGCGCCCCATGTCAGTATCGCTCTTTGTCGGCTACCGTTGTCACTATAAAAGGCATGTTACTTCTGAGAATTCCTTCTTAACATCATATTTAGGCGATGGTTAAGTTCTTTCTTAGATTTTTGCAGTGTGAATAACAGCGTGAAAAAAATAATACTCCCTCCTTCCCGAGTTATTAGTCCCATATTCCTTTTTCGTCCGTCCCAACTTATTAGTCTCATTTCCTAAAATGGAAAAAAATCTTCTCACACCAATAAAATATTAATTCCACTACACTCACAAACATTGGTAACTGTGCCAAAAGCAAATGGGACTAATAACTCGGGAGGGAGGGAGTAATAATAATCAACAGTGAGATATTTGTTTTTGCTTTTATCACTCTTAAAAAACTGTAACATATAAGCTGCTGGCTAGTTAATTTGCTGTTAGTCATTGAACTCTCACTCTCTTGCAATATAATGATGTTTATTTGTTAAATCTTCAATGGTATTTTTTATTTCCCCAAGATCCGAATTGCAGTCGACATCCTAGTCTCTGTTCCCTCGGGTAGTTGTAATCATGCTAAAAATAAATTCTATGATTCAAAAGGTTTGATTGTGAAGGTGTTTAATGGCGAAACAGGCTCATATCAAGGTCAGTTCCTGCTCATAGTCATAAGTTTTAATTTGTTTGTTTATTTAATGTAAACTGTAAAGTTGATTTAATCTTATCTTTCTGGGGGTTTTCAAACTTAGAATTGTTAATTTCACAATTGAGAAGTTATCTGTTATTTATCTTACTCCGTGTTGGAAAACTGCGGCTGATTCTCAGTTGAGTGATGGAATCAACGTTCTTCCCGATGAAATATTAGTTTGTATACTGTGTTTTCTGCCCCTCAAGGAGGCCGCTGCCACTAGTTTACTTGGTTGTCGTTGGAGATACTTGTGGACCTTTATAAATAATCTTGATTTCAACGGCTCGGATTTTTACTGGAGAGTTGGGTCAAGGTTAAAACACTTCGGGAACTTTGGCACAGAATTTATGCAGGAAGTTTGGTCAATATTGAAAAACCTCGAGGAAAGCTGGAATTATATAGCATGGGTGAATGATGTTTTAGGACTTCACAGAGGTTGTAGCATTGAGGAATTTAGAGTAGATTTCCTTTTATATGAAGCTCATAAAAAGTATATTGATAGATGGCTTAGTTTTGCTTCAGTCAAGAAGGTTAAGAGACTTGAATTGAATTTGAGGTGAAAATCTTATTTTTTGGGCCAATATATTTTCCCGTGTGAACTTTTTATCAATTTCAAGCACCTTCGAACAATGCGACTGCAGTGGGTAAATGTAATTGGGGAAGGTGTTGAGTTGCTCTTGGACAGCTCTCCTCTTCTCGAAGAATTATCTGTTTCTTATTCCACAACAATTGGTGCGTTGAAGATAATTGGTTCATCTCTCGCACTCAAACGCTTGGAGATCTGTTATTGCTACCTTACCTCAGTCGAAATTCGTGATGTAAACCTTGAGTTTTTGATGTATTACGGGGAAGTGTTGCAAACATTTGTTCTGAAGAATGTTCCGCTCTTTGAGATGCACCTTGGAGGTATGATACTCGGTCAAATGAAAGGTTTACTTTTGATGTTTTCGAGTTACCTTCCGCAGTTGGAGAAACTTACAATAGATGCATTTTATATGCGCTTTTATAATGTGAAGGTAAAGATGGTGGTACATTAATTTATTTGATAAGTCAAAATGGTGCTATTTTATTATTATTTTTGTATTGTATGTGCAGGAAGCTGAGATGTTCTACAATAATGTGAAAATGAACAATCTTCATCAATTGAAATTCAAGTATCATAGGATGTTGGAATACATGATGCCGGTGACTTATTTTATTCGTGCATCACCTTTGTTGCAAAATTTTGTGTTAGAGGTAATCCATTAATGTTGCATATGAATTATATCATGGTTGTTATTAGTTGACTAGAATTGAATCGTTGCAGGTACATGGTGGTAGTAAAGTAAAAGAGTCTTTGTATTTTGTGAAGGGATTATCTGAAAATAAAAAATTGGTGGCACATAAATATGCTCATCTAAAACGGATAGAGATGATTGGTTATCGTGGTACATCTCCCGAACTAGCTCTGGCTTCGCATCTTTTGGAGAATGGGAGTGCGCTTGAACAATTTATTATTGATCTACCCAATCGAGATGACCCACAATTCTTCCATAACTATTTCTGGCCTAATAGTGTAAATGGTGGGTTGCATGTGGGATACCCTTATCAAGAAGAAAATAAGATTAATGAAGTAAAGGCTCGTGTGAAAGAGCAGCTTACAAAGAGAGTGCCTTTATCACTTCAACAACATCTCCATCTCAATGTTTTCTAGATTTGTCTACTTTTTTCTGTTCAATAATTATCTAAATCTTATTGATTGAATAAATTATTACTTGTCTATGGTTTTGTTATTTATGATAAATACTATGTGTTTAAGTTTATATCATTGATACCAGCCCCCACCCTAGTTCAGCGACCGCTTCCTCTTCCTCGACATGATTCGTTTCTTTTTCGATTCATTTTCTTTAAGATAAGCAATCCTTATCTGGGATTCCCAGAAAAGAAAATGCAAAATATTGAACAAAATGACAAACAAGGAAAAAAAAACCTAAAATTGGTATCAACGTGATTTGTTTCACCTTGTGTAACTAGGGGTGTAAATGAATCAAATTGTTCATGAGCTACTCAGACCTCGACTCGATAAAAGTTCGTTTGAGTTCGTTCAGTAAAGCTCGTTTATTAAATGAACCAAACTTGAACATCATAGTATTCGATTCGTTAGCTAAAATTAGTAAGAAATATAAAATAATTATTTTTATAAAAATAATATTTTTATGATTTAAGAGTAACAATAATGATAAATATATCTAATAATGAAAAAAATAGAATTTGAGAATGAATATGATATTATTTTTTGAATAAATAACATTTTCTTCAAAATAACAATGAAAAATCTTAAATATATTCTAAATTTAGAAAGTTCGTTTAGGCTCGATAAAGTTTGTGAATATCAAAGTATTCGATAAAAAAACTCAAAGCTCAACTCGAAACTAAACGAGTCAAACTTGAGCATGACACTACTCGACTCGACTCGGTGCAATTACACCCCTATGTGTAGCAAGAGGAGAGAGAGAGAGAACCACCATGAGTCTTTCATATTGAGCTTCCATTATAAGTTAGTTTGTTGTGGTAGAAGTCTCTAAACTCACGTGTATAAAATTGATGTTAATGTTATATAAACGAATCTGTATCATTTGGAAGATTGAATGAATAAGAATTACACACAAAACCCTCTTTTCTCTCATGCTTACTTCCACACTTTCACATTAGTTGATAGATTTTACATCACCAAGCAAGAGCCTCTACTTGCTTTTTTCAGACTATACCCAATTTCCAAATTAATTCCCTCCTTTTTTTTTTTTTTTCTTTTTTCTTTTAAGAAAAAATATGTATAGATACTGATCAAAGAAAACCAATCCATTAAATTATCATAGAAAATCTATGAACATATATATTATGGTAAAAAGCTGACTTGAGAATATTATTACATCAGCAACTAAGTTTCCAAAAAACTGACTTTAACTCTTCAGTCACTATATATTCACATAAAAAAGTTTTTACATAACTCATCTTCTATATGTCTTGAATGAACAATAATCATATATTTAGCCATTCATTTAAATAATTTATGGCCGATTTTGATGTCATGTGGAAATTAAATATTAATTTTTAATTAATTAAAGAGTGCTATTGGTATTCAACAATCAATATTTTTTTGGTAGATTTATATAATAGGAAGTTACCTAATTTAATGCTAAATCAAATACTCCCTCTATCCAACCTCAATTGTCCCACTTTTCTTTTTCGTCCGTCCCACCTCAATTGTTCCATTACTTAAAAATACAACTTTTTCACACTCAACTTACTTTACACTCACACTCCTTGGTTATTGTGCCCGGTCAACCCGGGACAATTCAGCCGGGACGAAGGGAGTATTAAACATATTTCTTTCCTATTTTTTAGGGATCACTTTCTGTGAAATTCGCCCCTGCACCACCTACGTCATTCCAAAAATCTTATTTCCTCCAACACATTCGACCATTCATTATTCTCAGTAGTAGCGGCTTGAGCGAAGAATTGAACCACCAACATTTTTCTCCGGCTCCGATGGGTCTGATCGGTTCTAGTGATTCATTGAATAAGATGGTTAGTTATTTTGTTTATTGCTACTAATTTTTTTTTCATATGTGTTTTGTGATGGCTGACTGAGGTGGTCTTGATTTGGCAGAGATCTGTAGAACAAAGAACAACGCAGATTACAAATCCTTCCGAACGTCCTGTGGTTCAAGAAGATATAGAGATCGAGGTTGCCGAAGCTTTGTTCGATCTGATGAAACAATCTCAGTCACAATCCCGATCCCATTCTTCGCAAAGGTAGGTTGAAAGAGATAATGTAATCCTGGTCCCTTTCTGACGCTGAGCTCCATTCTCGGTGAGAAAATCAGACATTCTCCGTCAAACAACAAACCGGTGCGGCATGTTGAGTCAAACCCACACATTGCTTGTTTATTATTTATTTATTTTCTACATTGTGTGAACTCAGTTGATATGCAGCATCGTACGTTATTGACATTATCATTGTTACATGTAGTCAATATCATTTTATCAAAATTATCGGTTTAATCTTAATTGATTTTTAATACACCTTTAAGATCATTGTTATCATTATTAAATATCATTGTACGCTATTGACATTATCATTGTTACTTGTATTCAATATCATTTTATCAAAATTTGTCGGTTTAATCTTAATTAATTTTTAATACATCTCTTTGATCATTGTTATCTTTATTCAATATCATTATACAAATAATTAAAGTTGTTTATGCATTTAACGATAATATATTAGTGGAAGTTGAAACCTCACCCGATAAATCAGCCGGAAAATCTTATTTTACCTTGCAGTTTATCACACTTTGACAAAATTACCTTACAATGACACACAAAGCCATAAACAATGATAACGATTAACTTAAAATTATAGGATAAATTGTGGTGTATTTTTTTTTAACCACACCCCAAAAATATGCAACATGATCTTATTTCTCTTTTCAATTTATACAATAATAATGAAAAAATCGTGGGGATTTGTTTTGGTAACTGAATCCAAAAAATCAGCATGCACATTTAATTTCATTTCAATTTTATTCTGTTTAGGACTAATTTGCTCTTTTAATAATAGAAGAAATTATTAATAATGATAAATAGCAACAGAAAATCAGGGACGTCTATTTTTTAAATAAAAAGTTGAATTTTAATCTCTGTTCATTCATGGATATATATTCGGCCTTGAATGCACCTCTAAAAAAGTGTCTTCAATATCATTCGGATATATTAATTTAATTATAAAAAAATGTATAATAATCACTATATTTGGAACTTGGAAGTGTAACATTGTCACATAATAGTTGAAGTGACAGCTGTGAACTAATAAATAATTGATTGGCCACGTCATCATATATCGACAATTTCTCAACCTTAATTCCAAATTTGCTTGTCTTTTATTTAGAAAATGGGGCGACTTTTATTAGTCAATTCTATATTTGCCGACGCCTTTTACTTGTGCTTTGTTTTGATTATTTATTTTTTAATTGATGATTTAAATTAATAAAATTTATAAATTCAGTAGATATTAATATCCTAATTAATATTTTAAATGGTATTTTTGAATAAATTAGTTTATTATATAAAATATATAACTTATAGATTTAATAGATATTGTCATTTACGTATAATCCTAAATATTATCGAAATTATTTTAAAAACTAAACTAAAAAATTTCAGTAAATTGATCTCGGTTTTTTAAAAATCATGTATAATTATTTTTCCCTAATTTATATTTATAATTAAATCAAACTCAGTACTTTTCATTTAAACTAATAAAGTCTCTAATTTTGGTAAATATTTTCTCTACAAATTTATTTTTTGCAATTATTTTCTTAAATAAAATCAACATTCAATATTAATTTATATTTGGAATATTATTAAAATTATTTTATAACTAATGAAAAAAAAACAGTTCGCGTCCCACCTAAAAATAGAGCTGACATAAATTTAAGGAAAATGCTGATTTTATAAAGTGACTTATTCCACTTTTATTTTCGTCAACATAAAAGATTTAATAAATACTACTATTAATGAGACGCGTTATCAGTCAACCTAAAACATTTATTATTAGCAGTAGTCAACAAAAAATACTTAATATTAATAGATGCTTAATGATACTAACTTTTTTACTGGTATATCAAAAATTTGGAATTGGATTACAATATATAAATAAAATAAAATTAGAATATAATATATGAAGAGATAAAAAAGTAATATAATATATGTTGAGGTTCGATTTCACGAGAAAATGGAGCCCTTAGAACATCAT
>JAPKLW010000139.1:325408-345048 GCA_026898455.1 Plectranthus barbatus
AGTAATTACAGATAATAACGACAATTGGGAAAGATAAGCGAGAATTAGAAACCGAAAATGAATACGCAGCAAATGAAATAATGCTAGTATAATTGCGATGGGTAACGGAAAGAATTTGTATAGATTTCGGCAGAGTTACGGCTATGTTTTTTCTATCAGAAAATCGATACAAAAATTGAGCTTTCTGCCCCTATTTATAGACAGAATAGGGACAGGCAGACAATAGTTAACCCTAGCCGTCGAGCGCAACGGTTCGCCGAGTATGTCGGAGTGGTTGCGGGTTTCTCGGAGGCGGTTAGGGTTTCAGAGCTCGGGCGCCGCCAGCGAGCTAGGGTTTCTCTTGGGTCGTCTCGACGGCGAACCTCTCTGCTCCTCGGTGGCGAAGCGCTTCGGTACTCGGTGTCGAGACCTTGACTTGGATAGTTTCAGCATTCCGCTGGCGATGGTGAGCTGGCCTTTTGGGTCGGGCTTGTCTACTTGGGTGGGTCCGTCGATTGGGCCTGGGCCCGTGGGCTTGGCCCCAACAATATATATATATATATATATATATATATATAATCAAATAATAATACTAACATATATATTTATGCAAATTCTCAGATGAGACGGTCTTATCATTTTTATTGTGAGACGAATTTAATGAAATGATGTATTTTTTTATTGCAAATGATGTCTCATCATTTTTATTGTGAGATAAATTTAATGAAATGATAAGTTTCTTTATTGTAAATGATGTATTTCTTTGTTGCAAATAATGTTCTTTTTAAAAATGAAATGATGTATTTAATTTATTGAAATGATGTATTAAGGTCTTTCTCACAATAAAAAAATAATAAGACCATCTCCCAGGAGACCAACTCATATATTTGATAAAAAGACTTTTTTTTTGGGGGGAGGGGGGGGGGGGTGTGCGCGTTAGTGTACCCCAAATGATATGCTTAAATATGTTACTGTCGATTACACGCTTTAAGTAAAAAATTAAGAAATATACATCCTATGTTTAATAAACTAGAAAATTATATACTATATATTTTTGGAAATTATATGCTAAAGTTCTTTTCTTTTACAATATTTGTCCTTCATTAAGATTAGTTGTTAAGTGGCATGATATATTTTTTAAATAATATTAATTTTTTAATAAAGTCTAATGTGAGATTTTAAAATTCAAGTATTTTTAGCAATAAATATAAAATATCAATTTTGTAGTATATGTATTATGTAATATTGCAAGGAATATTTTTTTTTATGTTCAAATACTATAAATATATGTTTTGTATCTATAATTGAAAATACTTGGATAATTAATTATCAAATTAAAATAAATTAAAAAAACAAAATTATTGTTTAAAATCTAAAAATGCCACATGATAATGTCATGACGTTGTGCCACGTGAAATGTCCCATGTAATATTGAACGATTAAATCAACAATGAAAGACAAATATTTAGAAAAAAGAAATTGGGATATAACTTCTCAATAAATAAAAACATGAAACATAATCTCCTAATTTATTAAATATGAATATATATTTCCCTATTTTTGTCTGGTACAAATTATTACTTACTTGAATATATATAAGTGTATTATTACTAATAAAACCTGAAAAATAACTTAATTATCATTTTAGAATTCCAAACATAAATTCTTAATAGAGAAAAAAATCTGAAATGCCCCTTTTTGCAATATTACATCCACAAAATTGAAAAACTTCAAAAAATACCCCATCGTACATTTTACCTGACACTTTGAACGAATCTGTTAGAAATTCTAATGAAAAAATTGTAAATTCAAACCAAAAAAATTTTGAATCCACAAAACTTTTGTCTTTTCCTATCCCTACTCAAAATTTGTTCAGAGAATATATTCCAAATACAATGCCGACGGGGAAAATTCCAAAAAAAAATAGTAGGTCGGCACCGTCAGCGGTGCCTACCGTGTCAGGCACGGTGCCGACTGCATTTTATTTTTGCTCAGATATTTAGGTTTTGACTTGCATATTATTGAATCAGACCTTTCATTTTCATTGTTCGCGTTTTGCTGTTCTTCCCCATTCTTTCCGTCGGCAACCTTCATTTCACCAAGTCGGCATCGAAATTTTAAGAAATGGCCGAGGTAAGTTGGTTTATCTCCATTTATAGCTTTATTTTGATTGTTTCTTTCTCATATTGGTATAATTTATCTAGCATTTTGTTGAAATTTTGTTGAAATTTTGCCCTGAAATTCAAAATTGATGGCATGAAATTCGTGTCTCACTCCATTTGTATCTAGCTTTGGAAGTGAACATGAGTGTGATTAACATTGAGGTTATGTTGTTTAGGTGATGAACATCAGTATGCTATAACAATTTTATCTCTCTCCATTTGTAGGTTGCTTTGAAATTAACATTGAGGTTATGTTGTTTATTTTGTAATGTTAGGTTGATTTTAGTTTATTTTGTAATGTATTTGTGCAGGTTGAATTTATTAGACGCTTTACGTAATGTAACTTTTAAGATTAATTTATGCACTAAGGTTACGACAATAGAGACAATTAGTGACACGTTGTATTCAATAGGGGGTGATAATTTGGTGACTAGTTTTATGAATGGCCCATTTGGAAATTTGTTAATGTGGAAAAAAATGGACCTAATGCCTCGCAGCCATTACTGCAACTGTTAAGTTACCAAATTACAAGTCACAACCCAAAAGCTTTACGGTTTCATATTGGTGGGCAGAATATTTCTTTAGGGGTGGGTGAGTTGCACTAGTGACCGGTTTGACATTTGGACCCACTCATTTTGATCCATGTGCTGATCATGATCCTTCTGATTCGTCGGTGTATAGGTTGTTCTGTGGTGGTCAATCTATCACAGCTAAGCAGTTATTAAACAAATTTAAGGCTGGTTTAGTTCACCGGAATAATCATGAATTGTATTTGAGAGTGGCCAATATATTAGCCATGTGGAGCTTTGTGTTAGGGTTTTCTGAAAAACGTAAGATCGAGAGTTGGGTCTTCGTTTTGGTAGATAATTGGACTAGTTGGAACCAATTTCCGTGGGGAGCATATGCGTATAAGTCTTTATCATACTATTTAGAGCAAGCTCACACGAGGGTAGAAGCAAAAGGGACTCTTCATTTGGGCGGACCTATTTGGATTCTGCAGGTATAATTTATTTTTTTTATGTATTTAGTAAATATGTAAAGTTGATGAGTTATAATTCAAACAAATATTTTGTAGGTTTGGGCCTATGAGGCCATTCCGGACTTGGGTGGTAGTTGTGCCATTTTAGAGAATCCAACTCTAATTCCTCGATTTATGAAGTGGAAGTTTACAAGGCCAGCTACGCTTGATTGGCAAGGCTTCTTTGGTCGTGAACATGTATTGCATGCATCTAAGTTACTTATTTGTAAACTAACAATTTTTGTAATTGTGTTTTGTTTTATTGTAGATTAAGGTTTTCGCCAACCTAATCCCATTTCCGTATGAACAAGAGCTTTTCTACTACACTTCTTCTCAGTTGGAGGAGTCCCTAAGTGTTAACTTCCGACGACCAGAAAATTCAGTACGTCCTGTTGGACAGAGAGGTGATCGTCGATCACAGAACATTTCTATAGGACAGGGTTCTGGAGGACACAAGGGTCAGGGAGATAATGTGGGAGATGAGCGTGGTGATGAGGGTCATGATGAAGGTGGTGATGAGGGTCATGATCAGGGTGGTGATGAGGGTTATGATCTGGGTGATCAGGGTGGTGATGGTGGTGATCAGGGAGGTTATAGGGCACAATCCCAGCCTCAAGGGCAGGGCTCGAGAGCATCACATAGGCGCACTCGTTCGAGGAGGGATAGGACTTCATCTAGTGAAGAGTCTAGTGAGTCTAGGAGATTTCGGTCATCTCGTTCCTTTATGGATAGGCTTTAGGATGTAGTTACTGAGGCAGTTGATGCTGCGGTGCACAGGGCGGTTGACGTTGCAGTGAACAATGCATTGATAGATAGAGTTACTCCTCATGTGACCCGAGTAGTCACAGATTTGTTCAACTCAGCGCGATGTGGTAACCGTACTGATGCTAGACAGAGGTCAGTTGGGCGAGGGATACAGATGAACAGTCCTGAGCAGAGGCCCAGTACTTCCCACCACATGGTAGACCTAGCTCCCACCACTCTGCGAGACCTAGCTCTTCTGCTAGACCTAGCACATCAGTAGACCGAGAGGTTCTTAGAGATACTGATTTAGTTGGCCCAGAGCAGTTTCATATTGGCACAGATCGTCGGGCTGATGAGAGGAGACGGAGTGCCGGTCGTTATTCTGCTGAGAGGAGATGCAACACAGAGCGCCAATCTCGCCAGCACATACCTAATTTGGATCAACCTTCTTCAAGCCAGATCACCTATTTGCTTGCACGCGATATTGAACTGCAGGTATTCGATGTAACGTATTAACAATTCTTTAATTTAAGTATTTGATGTGTAATGTTCTTTTCATTTTCAGGGCGATGATGGACGGCCGATGGGAATCAGTTCCGTGTTAGAGGACAACTATGATGCATGGAGACGCATGGGTGAAGGAATTTGCAGGAAATCCTTTAACGACAATACAACGTGGCCACAATCTTATTTCTCTTTTATAGAGAATATGGACCAGCCATTATCTATGGAGGTCATCGATTGCTATGTCCAGTCACTGCAGAGGAGTTTCTATCAGCTTGAACAAAGGATTCGGATTCTGCGACCTCAATTCTTCGTAAGTATTTCCGTAATTCTAATTATCTAGTTTTGAACATCGTTTATATTGACATTTTTCGTGTTTAATGTTTTGTAGGACTTAATGAAAAGAGATTATCGACGAAGTAGGCAGGGCCCGATGCCTCAGGAATCACCAGCTCTATTGCAGTTCATCAATGGTGCTGATTGCATGACATCTAAAGATTGGTTCGAGGCTGATACGGTTAGTTTTCTATTATCTATTTGGATATTGTATTTATGCATCAATTATTAATATATTTACTTTGCTTTGTAGTTTATTGTACCCTGTTATGTTCGAGGTCTTCGGTATACTGTGCATATGAACATCCAGACTTGGACTGCATCCATGATTGACCCCTATGATTCTGCTGACCACGCTAGGATTTTGCAAGATGTTTTTGTAGAATTGAGAAAGATGACCAGCAACATGATTTCTTATTTGAAGGCAGGCGGTTTTTGGGACAAAAATAAATTGAAACTGCGGAACATGGCCTCACGAGATATGGATTTTACTAGGGTGATGTATTTCAGGGGCAATCAGGCAGCGCAACATTCCACTTATGCATGCGCAGCATTAGAGATAATGATGTTCGGGTACCCGAGTCCACAGTGGATGGAGCGTCCTAATGGGCCTGCATTATTCAGAAGATTGATTGCCTTTAGACTATTTGATTTCTCGTATGTCTGACTTATTTTTATTTGATCGTTGTTAGACTATTTGATTTCTCGTATGTTTGATTTATTTTTATTTGAACGTTGTTAGACTATTTGAAACATTATATTTGAAGCATCATTTTTCAAGCACTCTTACAATATTACAATAATTAATTGTTTGCGACTCTATCAGGACAAGAATGCTTCGTATGCGATTCTGATTTACAAATACTGCATTTTTTATGGGCTCTTTGTCTGCTAGAAGATGTTTGCGTATGTTCTACTCCGGAGGGACGTCGACTATTTCTGGGACGACCAGCTTGATGTGTAATAATAGGAGGTTTCACCAGGAGAGATGCAGCTTCATCTGAAACATCCCACTCATCCTCAGGAGGAAGAGAATTCACAGTACCACCATAAATCTCGCGTCAGTTACTCGTTTTGTAGTAGCTATGAACATAATCGTAATAGTTGACCCCATTGTAACTGCAAAAAAATAAAAACAATGACTTGTTGAAGTATTCAAGTAATAAAAATGATAGTACAAATCATACCGAATCGCAGCCATTGCATGTGAGCATGGCATCAGGTCCAGTTGAAACTCACGACATTCACAAGTACATGTCGTCAAATCAACCTTCCAAGTTCTTTCTCCATCAGTAACCTTAAATTCATTTTCGAAGATTGGCACAACCTGATGTGTATGAGCTAGCTTAGAGAGCGGAGATGCCTTTTGCACGGCCTCTTCTGTTAACTCATCAACTCTTGCATTCGCCTTTGCTCGCCTCTGATCAAACCATTGTTCCAATATACCTCGATATGTATCAATAATCGAACATATGGGCAATCTACAAGCCTCCAACAACCTTGCGTTGAAAACTTCAGCAGCATTCGATGTTAAGAAACTGTAACGACGGACTGGGCACTTCGACCTACACCACCTTTCAGGACCTACTGAAATGAGCTTATCGTATGCAACAAGTTTTGAAGATCGAATTTGATCCATTGCCTGCCTGTAGCTCGACAATCGATAAGCATAAGCAGCACGATGGTACAGCTTCACAATGGTTGTACCATGGGTTGTCAATTTATTTTGCAGGTGATAAAAACAGAGACAGTGCGCCGTACCCGGATATACTGCATTGACTGCATTGCCGATGCTAACGTGCTGATCTGAAACAATTAACAATTGTTCGCTGACTGCAAAGCACATCCTCAATCTAGAGAGAAACCAGGTCCAAGTCTCATCATTTTCGATTGGCCCAACACCAAGCGCCAATGGAAAAACATTTTCATTTCCATCTTTCGTAACAGCAACCAATAAGATGCCTTTGCTTCTGCCCTTCAAGTGTGTGGCATCAATGACAATGACTTGTCTTAACAAATTATTGTTGAAAGCTAACCTGGACACACCGAGTGCAACAAAGCAATGTCGGAATGTTCCATCAGGTGCGATATCCAGATCTGTCATCGTGCCTGGATTGTATTGCCAAAGCACCTCGAGATATCTAGGCAAGAGCTTATAAGAATCCGCTATGCTGCCATACATCAGGGAAATGACTGCATTTCTGGATCGCAATGCAACAGCATAGCTCGCCCGAATCCCAAAAGTTCGTTGAAGTTCGGCCATTATTGCTCTTGGTTTGATGATTTGACCCTGGCGACGCATCCTTCGAGCAAAGTACGTAGCCACTACTTTTGAACGGATATTTCTGGATCCAATTCCCGCAAGATTCAACATACAATTATGATTTGGTTGAAAGTGACGGATAATCCAGCAACCATCCCTGCACCTCGCACGTATGTGAAACAAACAATTCTCACTTCGTTTGCAAATGTAATCAAGTCGGATGCTATCAGACTTTTTCACTTTAAACTCATGACGATGCTCCATATGCCACAAACCAACAGCAATTAGCAAGTCATCTTTCTTCCAGAACATGGCACCGAAACTCAATTCCTGATCAAGTATGGATGCCACATCTCTCACAACAGGTGCCTCGGTCGTATCCACTGGCATAATTGGTACTAGCCAATTATTCATATCACCTTGAACTGGACAACCTTCTAATAGGGGATTAGTGGGCATAAGATTTGAAATAAAAGCACTCATACCTCCCGCTGATCTGATCCATGCAGAAAATTCTGCAACTGTGCAATCCATCAAGAAATTTTCACCTTCATTATCAGAATCAGATCCGGATGAATCTAGATCAGCCTCTTCGTCTGCTTCTTCTTCCACCACACCACCATCAGTTCCTGTGTGGTATTCAGGAATGAAGTCGGCCTCCTCATCATCATTATGATCTTCAGGGAGCTCATAATTCAAGTTAGGAATATGTGAACCCCGACTACCACCTTCAGAACCAATATCAAAATGCATAGAAGATGTAAATCTTTGAAGTTATGATTCAGTTGGACTGTATCGAGCATATGGTGGAGGACTGACTGTGGATACGAACGGAATATAGGGGGATGGCTCCCGCTGAGAAGTCCCAGCACCAATGTTGATTGTGGGATTCATAATAATATAAATATCAGGCTCCGAGTAAAAATTGAGGAGTCGTTGCAGCTCCGCATTCTCTGTTAGCAATGATGCTCCATTTCTTCCACTTTGAGTTTTAGATGTATAATAGATATTGTACTCACCTCCAATACCTTCTGCATCAAGAATCGTCTGAATGGTGCTTCTCAATGCAGCTATTGATCTATTAGCCATTGATAGATAAATCAATCTTTCTTGGCCACCAATATAGTGCCACGAATGATCAAAATGGCCATTATAGTACAAAAACATGTTGCACCAATTCTCCATTTGAATTGCTTGAAAATGGGTTCGAAGGGGTAGAGAGAAAAGGTGAATGGCAGAATGATGATAGAATTTTTTTTTGTTTCTGCGGTGAATGAAATTTTGCTTCTGAATGTGAGTATATAAACTAAAGAGTTAGGTCTATATTCAATGAATGCTTTCAAAGTCTGCAAAAGTAAATTGATTGAATTGATTAGTGCAGTGTAGTGCAGTGAGGTAACACCAATTCTGCGTACGATTAATTTCAATTTCACTGTATTTTTCAACAAGTGAATTCAGTATTCACGAGCATTTCACTGTATTTTTCAACAACTGAATTCATTGTTCATTGATTTAGTCAAAAAAAAGGCTATCAGCATGCCTGCCAACACTGTACATTAACAATTCATCCAACACAAATTTATCAAATGAAAATGCCATAAATTATTGTTCAAAAATACATTATTCATACAATAAAACAAAAAAATTGCAATTTAAAAAAACAAAAAAAAAAGGTTTGAGATGCCAACCGGTTCAGACCGGTCATCACCGCTTGCTGACCGGTCGGCATCAACAAAAACCAGTCATCACCACAATTTCAAAAAAAAAATGGAAAAATTTGATGACCGGTCTGAACCGGTCATCACCGCATGCCGACCGGTCGGGAACGAGCTGAACCGGTCGGCATCAATAAAACAAAAAAAAAAAGAAATGGGTCGGCACCGCCGGTTCGAACCGGTCATCACCGGTGCCGACCGGTCGGGACCGCAGTAAACCGGTGGGAAACAATTGTTTTTATTATTTTTTCTTTTTTTAAACCCAATCAAGTATTAAAACATCATTTCTTATAATTAAATTGAAATCATCACCAAATGATTGTTTTGATTACATTTTTAAACAAAAAAACATGTCAGAATTTGTACTATGGGTCATTTCTTGGATATGTTTATAAAAAGGGGTATTTTCATTACATGTTTTATAAAAAAGGGCATTTTCAAATATTAACAGTTCTTAATATATGAAATTTTTTTAAATTCTCAATTCATAACCTCGTATCTAGATACTACATTAAGGATTTTTTATAAGTCTTAATTATTTAAAAATAGCCAATTTTATAAAACACATAATAATTATAGTCACTTTTATCAACACATATCAAATATGACCAAAAGTATATATTTTTAATTGAGATTTGTTAAAATGTCTTTATCAAGCAATGAATTTTAGGTTGGTGATGAAATCGAAACATGAAAATATATATTTTAAGTATTTTACTCAATATTTAGAACTTAAAATAATATTTAAATCGCACCTGAATTGCACTCGATCTCTCCCGGGTCGCACTCGATCACTCCCGAGTTGATCAATATTTTTATATTAATTTTTAAAATTTATTTTAAGCTTAGATCGCTCCCGAATCGCACCCGTCGCCCTAGGATCGCACTCAATCCCTTCCATGTTGACCATTAATTTTTTTTTATATTTTTTATTCGGGTTGCACTCACACTCTCTCACCACACTGCACGCACTACACTGTCTCACATATACTACACTCTCTCACACACTCTGCACACACATTCTCTCACGCTCAGTACGCACACTACACAATATTTTATTAACATTACTCTATCCGTCCTCGGTCATTAGTCTCATTTTGATCCGTCACCGTAACCAATGTGTGAGTGTAGTAGAATTAATATTTTATTGATATGAGAGAATTCTTTTTTATTTTAGAAAATGAGACTACTGTAATGGGACAAACAAAAATGAAAAATGAGATTAATGAGGCGGGACGAAAGTAATTTATTCTATTTTTTAAAATAATTTGAATTTGATCTAAAAAAAAATATAAACATGTACTTTTAATTATTTTTTTTTAAAATATATTGATAAGTGTGACTAAAATAGTTCGTTACGAATAGTCAAATTAATTATTCATAATTTTTCTCGTTTTATATTTTCTTTTGATTTTGAATGGAGAATTTTTTAGATATTTTTTATTACTTATATTACTTGGAGGGAGAGGGAGTGAGGCATACAGTCCAATTAAGAAGCAACGGTGATGATGACCATGGCTGCAACTTATTTCTTCTTCTTCTTCCTTCCGTTTGCTGTCATGTCTGTGCGGTCTGAATCCTTCCGCGACATAACAACTGATGAATCCACCCTCGTCGCCCTAAAAAACCACCTAATCACCACAAACCCACATCATTTCCTAGCCCAAAACTGGTCCACCGCCGCCTCCGTCTGCGACTGGTTCGGAGTCTCCTGCGGCTCTCGCCACCGCAGAGTGACGGCGTTGAACATCTCCAACATGGAGCTGACGGCCACCATCCCATCGCCCCTCTTGGGAAACCTTTCCTTCCTCGCTTCTCTCGACCTCAGCGACAACAATCTGTACGGCGACTTGCCGCAGGATCTGTCGGCCATGCCCAGAATGAGAGTCATCGACCTCAGAAACAACAGTTTCAGTGGGTCTCTTCCGCCATTGATCTTCTCCAACATGTCGAAGCTCGAGAGATTGATGATATCATATAACCAGGTGGGAGGGAGAATTCCTCAAGAAATTGGGAATTTGAGTAATCTGCAGGTGTTTGGTGGAATGAATAACAGGCTGAGTGGAGGTATACCCAGTGGGATTGGAAAGTTGAGGTCGCTTGAGTTTCTATCTCTTGGAAACAACATGCTTCAAGGTACATTAAAGAAATCATATTTTAATACTTTTTAAGATTATTGTTTGAAAATATTACTTGAAAAAAGATGTCAATCGAATCCGTTCATCAGAATCGAATCGGTGTTGAGCTATTGATTAGGCTGCTGAAATAATTTTTGAACCATAAAATTAACTCTTATAACTCTACTCTGATTTTTGGGTCAACCCATAGCATGAAGAATTTAAGAAATATATTTATATTTAGAATTTGATAAAAGAAAAATTCATGTCATTAAACATTATCTATTTTTCTTTGTTTTGTAGATAATAAAAACATACTACAAAAAAACATTGAAATCTTTGCGTGTTCATCAATTCTTGTGTCATGACCTTACATTGATATCTAATTATTTTAAAATCCTTTTATTTTTTAAAATAAATACATAATTAGTATATATAAATTTAATAAAAATATATAAAAGTTTCAACTACATGATGGAGTGAATAAATTCATGAATAATTTACGGCCTCATGATGGAGTGAATAAATTCAAACTCAAAATAATCTTATTTGTTTCCAAATCTTGACTGCAGGCTTCATACCCCAAGAAATTGGAAATCTTCACAAATTGCAGTACCTTGGTTTGTGGAACAACAGTTTGAGTGGCTCTATTCCTGCTGGGGTCTTCAACATTTCCACACTTTCATTTCTTGGTATGTCTATAAACAATCTTTCAGGAATTCTGCCACCCACAATGGGTCTTAATCTGCCCAATCTTCACAAGATTTCTCTTTACTCCAACTACCTCACTGGAAAAATACCAGAATCCATCTCCAATGCATCCAATCTCATGGAGATATCCCTCAACCAAAACATGTTCACTGGCTCCATTCCCACTTCCTTTGGTAATCTAAAGCTCCTGCAGTGTTTGCATTTGTTCGGAAACATGCTCACCAATGGTGCATCAAATCAAGAGTTGAGATTCATTACCTCCTTAACACACTGTCCAAATCTACAAGACTTTTCAGTTTCTTACAACCCTTTAGATGGCCTGCTTCCCCCTTCTGTAGGCAATCTTTCCAACACTGTGTCAAGGATCTACGCTACGGATTGCGGAATCAAGGGCGGAATCCCGGATGAGATCGGCAACCTCAGCAGCCTAGTAGAGCTGCATCTGAGTAATAATGACTTGTCTGGATCTGTTCCAACCAGTGTTGGTGGCTTGAGAGGCATTCAAGGTCTGTATCTTGAGAATAACAAGATTCAAGGCTCACTTCCTGTTGGTCTCTGTGATTTGCATAGCTTGTCGGAATTGTTTCTGAGCAGAAACCAGATTTCAGGTCCCATTCCAGACTGCTTAGGGCATGTCACCTCTCTTAGGGAGATCTATTTGGATTCCAATAGATTGAACTCAACTATCCCTTCTTCCATGTGGAACCTCGGAGATCTCTTGGAACTTAATCTCTCTTCAAACTCCTTCACGGGTGATCTGCCTGTCCAACTGCAGAACCTCAAAGTGGCGAATCTCATCGATCTTTCGAGAAACGGCTTCACGGGTGTCATTCCTTATGAGTATGGCAACATGCAGGACTTGATAACCTTCTCTTTGGCCGGAAACAAGTTGCAGGGACCCATACCGGAGTCCTTCGGCAGCATGATAGCCCTCCAGTCACTAGACTTGTCGGATAACAATCTCTCCGGTGAGATACCCAAGTCACTAGAAGAGATTAGAGAACTCAAGTATTTCAACGTCTCGTTCAACAGATTGAGAGGAGAGATTCCTACAGAAGGGCCGTTCAAGAATTTCAGTTATCAGATGTTCGAGTCGAATGAGGCCTTGTGTGGTGCTCCTCAGCTAAAAATGCCCCTCCCCCTCTGCAACTCAACCACGATGAAGAGAAGGAGATTGGTTGTGATTGTATGTGTAGTTGTGTTCGGATCGTTGATCCTTGCAACGATCTTGCTGATCACATGGATGATGAGGCGCCGGAGGCAAGAGGAGCCGCCTCAGCTTCAGGTTACTGACTCATTCGGGAGCAGATTTTCTTACTTGCAGATTCAGCAAGCAACGAATGGTTTCAGCAAAGACAACCTTCTTGGCAGTGGGAGCTTCGGCTCTGTATATCTGGCTAGTTTCGAGAAGGGGGTGGAGATGGCGGTGAAGGTGTTCAATCTTCAGCTGGAATACGCATCGAAGAGCTTCGAAACGGAATGCGAAACGCTGAGCAAACTCCGGCACCGGAATCTGACGAAGGTGATCAGCGCCTGCTCGAATCTCGATTTCAAAGCGTTGCTTCTTGAATACATGCCAAATGGGAGCCTGGAGAGGTGGCTGCATTCGGATGGGTGTTTCTTGAATCTGATGCAGAGGGTGGATGTGATGATCGACGTGGCGGCGGCGCTGGAGTATCTGCACCATGGCTTCTTCCAGCCGGTGATTCACTGCGATCTGAAGCCGAGCAACATCTTGTTGGACGGAGATATGGTGGGGCATGTCACTGATTTCGGCATCACGAAGCTGCTGAGACATGAAGAAAGCATTGTGCATACTCAAACGCTTGCTACATTGGGTTATATGGCCCCAGGTAATGATCTTACACCTTCCCTATTTACTATGATCATAAATATTGCTAGGCACTAGTCTTGTGCTGGGTGAGGTCTAGGGATGAGCAAGAAATCAAAAACCGAACTGAATCAAAAAAAGTTTCGGTTATTTTGATTTTTGGTTTGATTAATTTTTATTCAATATTTTAGTTTTTGGTTTGGTTATTTTGTTTCCAAACCGAATAACCGAATTTATATATTTAATATAAATATATATAATTTTTATTTGTGATTTTTTATTTTATTAATTTATTAAATTTACATTAAAACTTGATTATAACCGAAATAACTAAAAATCAAATAAGAATTTCCGTTCTGTTTGGTTACCTCCAATAAATTCGATTATTTCGATTTAGTTATTTTACAGGCCAAATCGAACCAAATAATTGAATATTCACATTTAGTAGTGCCCAGGCAGTTTAGGCGAGGCTTAGGTATTTTCTAGTCAGTAGTTAATTGATAAATTAATTTTTTATAATATATATAAATTAATTTATTATAACCGAAATAACCAAAAACCAAATAAGAATTTTCGTTCGGTTTGGTTACCTCCAATGTAAATTCGGTTATTTCGATTTAATTATTTTACAGGTCAAAATCGAACCAAATAATTGAATACTCACCTTTAGTAGTGCCTAGGCAGTTTAGGCGAGGCTTAGGCATTTTATAGTCAGTAATTAATTGATAAATTAATTTTTTTATAATATATATAAATTATAATTATTTTTTTAAAAAAATAATAAAAATATAGGCTGCTGAACCTACATATAATATAGTCGATCGGGCTAGTCCATCAAATTTGGAGTCAAACATATGGTTAGCGTCGATTGGAGTTGAATTCACATTATTATACACATGCAAACGTTCCCTTTGATATCAGAGTATGGAAGCGAAGGGCTGGTGTCGACTGCATGCGATGTGTATAGCTTTGGAATTCTATTAATGGAAACATTCACCGGAAGAAAACCCAGCGACGACATTTTTGGTGGGGAGTTGAGCTTGAGGAGCTGGATACAGGCTTCCATTTCTGACTCAACGATTCAAGTAGTGGATTCAAATTTAATAGGGGAGGAGAAGGAAGAAGAAGAAGAGATGAAATGTGTTTCGTCAATCTTGGCATTGGCCATGGATTGCAGTGTTGAATCGCCCAAGGAAAGGATGAACATGAAGAATGTGTCGGCTGCTTTGAAGAAGATCAAGCTTCATTTAATTGCTAAGTGATGATATATATTTACAATATTCTATATATATATATATAGTGAAGATTTCGTAGATATGATAATTGGGATCTCTCTTCCCGTGAAGAAGCCCATTGGATTCCGGCAATGGGCGGCTCCGGCGGCCTAGACCATTTTCCAAAGCTCACAAAGCAAAAAAGTGAACACAGCAAATGACTAATGTGAAACAATAAGCTAATTTCAGGCAAACATCCACCTTATCCTTACCTCCTATGTAAAATTTCATAAACACGCATTCTATTTACAAATTTAATAGTGAAGTGGCAATACTTTGGTCCATGGAACATGGATGGGAAAAAAATACTGAAATGTCAAAATATTGGACTTATCGTATCGAAAGATATGAAAATTATCGAAATTTTGGTCTACCAAAAATTTTCGGAATAGTAATGATATGATTATTGTAATATTTATGGTATATTGCCACATACCGTACTGAAAACAATAAATTAATAATATTATCATATAGATTAAAAATAAAATCATATCTTTCCTATCCACTTAATAATATTATTGATATTGACATATTTTTTAAGTAATATCATAAGAAAAAAAACTTAAAAAATGAAATTTTATCAAAAATACAAAAAGAATGATAAGATAAATGGTATATAAACAATGTCATACCAAAATCATAGTGAAATCTTCCGAAATTCGATATAGCGAAATAATAGTATATAAATTATCCCATAGCAAAATCATACCAACTCATATCGAAATCAAATAAAAAATTCGATATATCAAATTAAGATATACCCACAACTTCAATACGGTAATATGGTATGAATTTTTCTTTTACCATAAAATTCGATAAAGTATAATATATGGCAAAAAAAGTGCATTATACCTTATCCATCCCTAGCCATCTAGTGTAAAACATTTCAAATATCCTCTTTTCTTGAAAATCCATACATCCCTTGTCAGTGTATAGACAACTATCTCAGCACCAGCACAGATTTAAGTTTGGCCTCAATTTAGTCAGCTTCTATCTCATAGTCTAACTAGTTCAGAAGTTCTTAACCCGAATCAAACTGAAATTATAATTCAATTTAAAGATTTTCAATTAAATCAAAACTGTCAAAACCCTATAATTATATTAAATATCCCATATTGATTTGAGAAAATAACCTTGATTTATTATATAATATTTAAACATTATTCTTCTTATAAACTGGTTTTGTAAGAATGAGAAATGATAATAATAGATTCAGTTTGTCGTTTATGATTCCATTGTAGAGAGAGGAGGATCTATATATGGGCCTTAACCCAAATTTTTTTTTTGTTTTTATAGTATCGTGATTTGATTTTTTTGGAATAGCCCCTTTGTAAAGAAGAAAAAATAGATGAAAATTAAAAAGAAAATGATACTAAGGGATTGAAGTTGAGTGAAAGTATATAAAAAAAAAAAATTAGCCCCCTCACGAAAATTTTCAGGGTGTGCCATTAATTGTGGATATTAAACCTCTCAAAAGTAATGAGAAGTTGGACTGGTCAAGATGAACAAGTTCCCCTTTCCCTCAAACACAGTAGCCGTGATTGATGAAAACAAAGCAACATAAGTTTGACCCATTCTAACTATTCTTTATTACATTTATTTATTGCAATAAATTCTTGGAGAAATAAGTAAATATATTCTCACAAATAAGGGAATATATTTTACGTTTTTTTTTAGTATATTACTTCACATGTTTAATTTTGTTAATCTATCTTATCATGTTAAAAAAATTTATCATTTTTTTCTAACTCAGTTGTTTAGTGTCGCGTGACGCTGACTCACCGCTATATGATCCACATTAAAGTCACGACGCAATTATGTGATATTTTTATTTTTTTCATTTTAGACTGCTCGATAATATATTTATTTTTTAATTAAATATTATTAAACTATAAAAATATTATTAAAAACATATTTATTTTTTATTAATATTTCATTTTTAAATATTTTAATAAAATATAAATATTGGTTTTTTATTATTTAATAATATATTTATGAAAAAAATAAACATTCATGTATTTTAATGAAGAAAATAAATAAATATTATTAAAATATATATTTATTCAAAATTATTAAAAAATGAAAATTTTATTTTAAAAAATGTCATGTTACTGTCCCATGACACTGATGTTAGGGCTGATAATTTGTGTGTGCCGGTTATAGTTATCGTGTCGACATGATAGTGACACGACCCATTAAGGTCCAACACGAACACGATCTGTTAAGGATATGCTTGATACGAACACGACACGGCCCATTAAGCCTGAGGCACGAACACGACATTGACTTGTTAAGAACTCAATCTGGTAACATGATATTGATATGTGAAAAGTGTTAAATTAGGTTGATAAATGATAAAATAGTAATAATAATGATAAATATTATTTATTAATTTTTTAGTGGGTAACACGAACACGACACAAATACGACACGAAACACAATATGTTATCGGATAATACAAACACATCATGAAACATGATATGTTATCGGATAACATGAACACAACATGAATATGACACGTAAATTTCGTGTCCTTATTGGGCCGACACAATAATGACACAAACTCATTAAAGCTCAACAATATCTCATTATTATTGTGCGGGTTCGTGTCAGGTTATCATTTTGTGTCAAAAATTATCACCTCTAACTGATGTGGCAATGAGCCACATCACGCGATACTTAACAAATGAGTCAATAAATGAAAAAAAAAAATCATTAATAGAACAAAACTTGGGAATATAGTTCCCTAACAAAAAAAAAATTAAGATATATTTCCCATGAAAAATAAAAAAATATTTCCCTATTTTTTTCTAAATTCTTGATAGTTCTAATTAAAATATCATCAGAGTTTACATTTGTGATAATGACTCATAAAATAATGTTCACTCGAGCTACAAACTTAAACCCAAACTATTATAATTTATATATCAAATTAAAAAAAATAACTTTATGACATATACTCATTTATTAATTCAAAAAATATTAGTTGTAAATTAATTTTATATTCTTTCAATACAACTTATATACATATATTAAGCTTGTAAATCTAAACACTTTAGAAATTTTAGTTAATAGTATGATTGTATAGAAAAAATAAAATAAATTATAAAATTTGAAATTAAATTAAATTTAATTAGAACATATTATGTATAAAGCATAGGTCACATGGGTGGCTCCAATCCCATGATACATGAAAATTTGTCTTTATGTGTGTGTCATATTTTAAAATTAATGTTTTATTTTTATTTATACTACCCAACAAAATGCAATCAAGGTACACGACATTTAAAGTTTGTTTTTGTTCCTACTCAAATGTGGGGTTTGATTAGAATATTAAATTTGTAACATATGATTAGAGATGATTTAAGATAGTCTACTACTCCTTACTAAGCGACCTTTTCTATGAAGTTGTTGTAATCTACTATAGGTTAGTTAATTTAGTAATGAGGATTTTTTTTTTAATTGAAATATATTATTTAATTAAATAAGAAAGAAGTGTGACCTACATTTCTGAA
Organism: Plectranthus barbatus; assembly: GCA_026898455.1. Taxonomy (NCBI): domain Eukaryota; kingdom Viridiplantae; phylum Streptophyta; class Magnoliopsida; order Lamiales; family Lamiaceae; genus Plectranthus; species Plectranthus barbatus. The sequence continues at coordinate 343,578 of JAPKLW010000139.1, forward strand.
TTGAATTATTTAATGTGGGAATGGATACAACTAGCCACTTTGAATAAGTGGGTATGTTTTATAGCCACAAGGATAAAAATATAAGTTTTCTAGCCACTTTGTACTTTTGTCTTTTTCTCTCTTCCATTTTCGGCTACAAGACAAAATTTACTTTAATAAAGTTGTTTCCATTTTCGGAAATATTCATTATTTCATTTATTTATTCATTTATTTAATTTTGAACAATTAATTTGAACTACCAAGGTAGTTGTAAATTTATTACAACCTTTTACAAACAAATATTTTCGGTTGTACGAGGAAGCAAACATTTTAAAAATTATTTGAAGATTATTGAGAGGGTTTAGAGAGAGAAAAATCGAAGGTATGTTGATTTCAACCATTTTTTCTTACTTTCGATTCGTTTTCTGCGTTATAATGTTGTTATGTGTTCAAAATCGACATGCATATCTTAGTATCGACTTGTATATCTTAGTTTTTTAGAAAATATCGCGATTTTAGGACTGTTGTTCGTAAAAAAATACGCAGAGAACTTAGGGAGAAACCCAGGAAAATCGAGATCTCGTGACAAAATCGAGATCTCGAGATGATGTCGAGATCTCGACTTCACCATATCGAGATCTCGACATCATCTCGAGATCTCAATTAATTTTAATTTAATTTCGAGATCTCGATATTATTATCGAGATCTCGAATTGTCTGCTGGAATATGCTCCTATTTTTTTTTAATATTTTCGTTTCATTTATCACAGATGTCGTATCAACGTTTCATCATACGTCATGGTGGGGCTTGGGACAGATCCGAGTATATGGGCGGAGACGAGCAATTGATTTGTTTGAGACGTGAACGGATCTCCTACAATACCATTTTGTCCGAGATTCACGAGATCATGCACTGTGATCTCCTCAGTACTAGCTACTGCTTGTTTTACATGAGCAGTATATCTGGGGGCTCGAGGCATGTGAAGGCTGGACTGAAGACCGACGAAGATATTATGCGGATGCTATATGAAAATAGCATTGATCCAATTATATATGTGGTCACCAAATTGAAGCAAAATCAGTCCGGATTTCAGGCACCTCAGTCACAGTCACAGCGATCAACACGAATGGGTGGTCCTAGCATCTCATTAGCTGATGATTTCATAGATGAGTATGAGGCGGAATCTACAGATGATGATGATGATGATTATTGTGATGATGATGATAATGAGGAGGAGGAGGAGGAGGAAGAGGCAAGCGAGGAGGAGAGGGACGAGGAGGAGGGGCGGAGTCGGTTGTTTGAGTCCTTGGTCAGTGATTTTTCTAGATGGATTCTAGCTCCTGGGCGAATGGATCAGTACGGACTATCGAACAATAACTTGAGTCTATCCGTGGCTGCAGCTCGACATGATCAGGAAGTAAGGAGTTGGGTGCTTCCTTTAATAGAGGTTGATGCTCCTGAGCGTTTGGAGTGGATTATTCCCGCAGATTG
>JAPKLW010000139.1:360048-388218 GCA_026898455.1 Plectranthus barbatus
AATTTTATTATTAACCACAATTAGCTACTAAACACTAGCTCCGAAATTAATGTGTAAAAATGAAAATGGCCTATTCAGGCGGGACGGAGGGAGTATAAATTTTCATTAGTTTGCACATTTTATTAAAAAATACAATAGTTTGTACTAAATTATATATAAAAAAATACGTTAATTACGATTAAGACTTAAATAAGTCAATCAATTACGCCAAATCTTCGTATCTAATACAAATTAACTTATTTGGCATAATTGATTAACTATTATATTTTTTAATAAAATTGACAATCGTAATTAACTTATTTAAGTCTTAATCGTAATACTAATTAACTTATTTGGCGTAATTGATTAACTAGTGTCACATAATAGTTGAAGTAACAGCTGTGAACTAAGATTGGCCACGTCAGCATAAATCGACGATTTCTCAAAAGCTTAGTCCAAAATTTGCATGTCTTCTTATGTGGAAAATGCGAAGACTTTTATGTGTCAATTCTATATGTGCCCGACATCTTCCGCTCATGCAGACGAGTATACATCAGCTGAGTAATTACCGGATAAATGAATCCAATTGTTCGTGAATGATTCGATTTCCGACTTGATAAAAAATTATTTGAATTTATTTAATAAATAAGTTAGATTTCAGTTTTATAATATTTGACGCGTGATTCATTCATTAAATATGTTAGAAGTGTAAAATTATTGATTTTATAAGATTTATATAATATTTAAAAAATAGTGAGTATGATAAAAACTTTAGTATGTTTGATACATAGTTAAAAGATAATAATGAATTTGAGTAAATATTATATTGTTTTTGAATAAATTATTTTACTTTTTAACTTAAATAATGAATATGTCAACATAATTTTGAAAGTTTGATTATGCTTGACAAAGTTTATAAATATCAAAGTATTCGATAATAAAATTTGAAGATTGATTTAATAATAATTAAATAAGTCAATTTACACAAAATAGTATTTGATTTTTTTCTATTTAATTAAACTCTTAGATTCATGGTTGCAAATATCTAACCGTTTTTGCCTAGAAGTTGACTCTACCACGACCAAAAAAACAACAACGGATCGGAATTACCAACGGAAAATATATTGATTGAAAATTAAAGTCTTAATTATTTGAAATAGCCATTTTGATAAAACACATATCAATTTTAGCCACTTTTATGTTTCCATTGCAATTTTAGCCAAAAGTACATATTTTAACATTGGAATTAGTTTACAAATCATTTGATTGCAAAAATTTTGACACTTATGTCTAATCAATTAGTTAAAATCAGTTTTTAACTAATTTTATAGATATATGAGCATAAATGGATTTTTTTTCACTCGGAAATAATTTATTAGGGTAGCACTCAGTATTTTAAAAATTAGGTGGAAAAAATGTGAAGTCTCTCTCGTTTTTTTTTTTAAAATTAATGTTGTGATAGAGTGGGCCCACTGAGTACGAACCGAGTGCCACCGAGGGAGACCGGTGGTGACTCGGTCGCACTCAATTTATGCTTTAATGAGGGGGTAGAGAACGAGTGGGAAGGGGAAAAAATACGCACAAAATGAGGGGGGACCAATTTTAGGGTATTGATCTTATTTTTTATTTTTTTTTTGACCGAGTCGCTATCGGTAGCTATCGGTGGCACTCGGAGTCTCTATCGTGTCGGCCACTAACTCGGTTTGACTCACTATCAGTGAGTCCCACTCGAGGTCGCTATCGGGGTCGCTATCGGTAGCTATCGGTGGCACTCGGAGTCACTATCCTGTCGGCCACTAACTCGGTTTGACTCACTATCAGTGAGTCCCACTCGAGGTCGCTATCGGGGTCGCTATCGGGGTCTCTATCGGTCTCCCTCGCCAATTTTTTTTTTTTTTAAATCAAAAAAAATATTTTCTATTTATTTAATGGGATCGCACTCGGTCCCTCAACATATTTACTTATATATGTATTTCTCTTTTTTTTTAATTCTTTTGTCACATCTCAAATTCAAAAAAACCTGAAAAGTTATGACACAAATCTGCAATTTGTACTTTTGGCTATATTCGATACATATACATAAAATTGGCTATAATCGATATGTGTTATAGCCAAATTGGCTATTTCATGATTTTGCTCAAAATTAAATATCTAAACTCTTGTGATAGATGAGTGAACAAAATTGTAAAAACAAATATCTCCAAGAAAAAGTAAATAACAAACTTGTTGCTTAGATTTTATTTTTAAAAAAAAAATTAAGAGGAGGTATTTGAAAAGAGTAATAAATAAACTAAATAGGTGAAGATGTAACATATAAAGAAAAAGCGAAATCTTAATTGTTGTTTACTATGCATTTAAATACTAAATTAACATAAAATGAAAATAAAAAATCAATTTATTTTTCTTAGAAAAAAAGTGACAAAATTATAATTACATCAAACTTCTTTATTTTAGTATAATAATTACTACTCTCTCCGTCCCATTTATTTGGTACTGTTTTAACTTGTACGAATGCCAAAACTCATTTATGAATACATTAAATATTTAAACAAAATTTTCTAAAGTACCCTTATTTAGCAATAATAACTCTATTAATTATGTTTAATTTATAAGAGTAAATTTGTAAACACATGCAAAAAACAATATTAAATTTAGATAATGGACCATATAAATGAGACACCCAAAAAGGAAATATGGACCAAATAATTGGGACGGGTGAGTAATAAATATCTAATATTAACGTGCTTTTAATGAGCGGAGACACAACCATACACGATATTATTACTATCATGAATACTTAAAAACAATACAAATTTTTGTTATTTATAGGGCGAGAGAAGAGAGTGAGTAATGCATATAGTTAAACACATAAGCAAGTGAGATGTTGGCCATGGCTACACCAACTTGTTTCTTCATCTTCTTCCTTTTGTTTCCCATGATGTCTGCGTCTGAATCCTTCCGCGACATAACCAGTGATGAATCCACTCTCGCCGCCCTGAAGAGCCACCTTCTCTCCACAAACCCACATCATTTCCTAGCCCAAAACTGGTCCACCGCCGCCTCCGTCTGCGACTGGTTCGGAGTCTCCTGCGGCTCTCGCCACCGCAGAGTGACGGCGTTGAACATCTCCAACATGGAGCTGGCGGCCACCATCCCATCGCCCCTCTTGGGAAACCTTTCCTTCCTCGCTTCTCTCGACCTCAGCGGCAACCATCTGTACGGCGACTTGCCGCAGGATCTGGCCGCCATGCCCAGACTGAGAGTCATCAACCTCAAAAACAACAGTTTCAGTGGGTTTCTTCCGCCATTGATCTTCTCCAACATGTCGAAGCTCGAGATATTGATGATATCAAATAACCAGGTGGGAGGGAGAATTCCTCAAGAAATTGGGAATCTGAGTAATCTGCAGGTGTTTGGTGGAATGAATAACAGGCTGATTGGAGGTATACCCAGTGGGATTGGAAAGATGATGTCGCTTCAGGCACTATCTCTTGGAAACAACATGCTTCAAGGTACAATATTTTTATTAGGCAAAAACTTTTTTAGATCCATACACAAATAGGTTTATCTATCTCAAATATGAATCTATCTCAAATATGGAGTAAAATTTATTAATTCTCAATTAAAATATATTATATGAGTTTGACTTGAGTTAATAGATAAAATCCGCCTAAACCATTTAAGCGTGCCTAACCTGAGACATTCCTTTTTTATTTTCATTAAATTAGTTAAGTAAACAATAGAAATATACTAAGTATTTATTCACTGTTGTAAAATATTCATAACAACATTTGAATATTCATCCTTTTAAGCAATAAAAATATAACTTAATTTATTAATATTTGAACATATAAACTTTATTAATATAACTTTTAAGAACTTAATTATCTAGTTAAAAATTGTTTGTACTAAATACAATTATATAATTTTGAAGTTAAGTAAGAAATATGTTATATTCAATATTAAAAGTAGATTTTGAAAATATATTTGCGATAAAGAATTATTAATAAAAATATTAATTGGATCAATTGTACTAATCTTCATGCTTTTAGATTCTGCACTATTAGGCCTCCCATTATCTTGGTTAACTTGGACAAAAATATTTCAATCCCTTCTTTATCTAATCTGCAAGAACAAATTAAACAAGTTACATAGGCTTACTAAATTATAAAAAATTAAAATATAAAATAAAATATTTTAACTAACTTATTTATGAGCTTATTTACGACCTCATGATATAGTATTTCTAATTGTTTCCAAATCTTGTCAGGCTTAATACCTCAAGAAATTGGAAATCTTCACAAATTGCAGTACCTTGACCTTCAGATCAACAGTTTGAGTGGCTCTATTCCTGCAGGGCTCTTCAACATCTCCACACTCACACAACTTATCATGTCTCAAAACAATCTTTCAGGAATGCTGCCTCCCACAATGGGTCTTAATCTGCCCAATCTTACCCATATTTTTCTTAATATCAACTATCTCACTGGGAAAATACCAGAATCCATCTCCAATGCATCCAATCTCAACGTGATATCTCTTGAACAAAACATGTTCACAGGCTCCATCCCCACTTCCTTTGGAAATCTAAGGCTCCTTGTGTGTCTGCATTTGCATGAAAACAAGCTGACCAATGGGAATGCAGGTGCATCTCTTCAAGAGTTGACCTTCATTACCTCCTTAACACGCTGCCCATATCTACAAGACTTTACAGTTTCTTACAACCCTTTAGGTGGCCTGCTTCCCCCTTCTGTAGGAAATCTTTCCCACACTGTCGAAAGGATCCACGCTACGGACTGCGGAATCAAGGGCGGAATCCCGGATGAGATCGGCAACCTTAGCAGCCTACTAGAGCTGCATCTGATTAACAATGACTTGTCTGGACCTGTTCCAGCCAGTGTTGGTGGTTTGAGAGGCATTCAAGGTTTGTATCTTGGTAATAACAAGATACAAGGCTCACTTCCTGTTGGTCTCTGTGATTTGCATAGGTTGTCGGAATTAGGTCTGATCCGAAACCAGATTTCGGGTCCCATACCAGACTGCTTAGGCCAAGTCACCTCTCTTAGGAAGATCTATTTGGGTTCCAATAGATTGAACTCAACTATCCCTTCTTCCATGTGGAACCTCAGAGATCTCTTGGAACTTGATCTCTCTTCAAACTCCTTCAATGGTGATCTCCCTCTTCAGCTGCGAAGCCTTCAAAAGGCAACTCTCATCGATCTCTCGAGAAACGGCTTCACGGGTGTCATTCCTGATGAATATGGAACTATGCCATACTTGATAACCTTCTCTTTGGCCGGAAACAAGTTGCAGGGATCCATACCGCCGTCGTTGGGAAACATGACAGCCCTCCAGTCACTAGACTTGTCGGATAACAATCTCTCCGGTGAGATACCCAAGTCACTAGAAGAGATTAGAGAACTCAAGTATTTCAACGTCTCGTTCAACAGATTGAGAGGAGAGATTCCTGCAGAGGGGCCCTTCAAGAATTTCAGTTATCAGATGTTCGAGTCGAATGAGGCCTTGTGTGGTGCACCTCAGCTAAATATGCCCCTCCCCCTCTGCAACTCAACCACGATGAAGAGAAGAAGATTGATCGTGATTGCGGGTGCTGTATTCGGATCGTTGATCCTTGCTACGATCTTGCTGATCACATGGATCATGACTTGCCGGAGGAAAGAGGAGCCGCCTCGAGTTCCTGATTCATTCAGGAACAGATTTTCTTACATGCAGATTCAGCAAGCGACAAATGGTTTCAGCAAAGAAAACCTTCTTGGGAGTGGGAGCTTCGGCTCTGTGTATCTGGCTCGTTTCGAGAACGGGGTGGAGATGGCGGTGAAGGTTTTCAATCTTCAGCTGGAATATGCATCGAAGAGCTTCGAAACGGAATGCGAAACGCTGAGCAAACTCCGGCACCGGAATCTGACGAAGGTGATCAGCGCCTGCTCGAATCTCGATTTCAAAGCGTTGCTTCTTGAATACATGCCAAATGGGAGCCTGGAGAGGTGGCTGCATTCGGATGGGTGTTTCTTGAATCTGATGCAGAGGGTGGATGTGATGATCGACGTGGCGGCGGCGCTGGAGTATCTGCACCATGGCTTCTTCCAGCCGGTGATTCACTGCGATCTGAAGCCGAGCAACATCTTGTTGGACGGAGATATGGTGGGGCATGTCACAGATTTCGGCATCACGAAGCTGCTGAGACATGAAGAAAGCATTGTGCATACTCAAACGCTTGCTACATTGGGTTATATGGCCCCAGGTAATGATCTCACACCTTCCCTATTTACTATAGTTGTAAAAATAACTAGGTGCTAGTTCGGAGCTCGGATAGGGCCTTGCTCTTAAATAGTTTAGGCGGGACTAGGGGCGAGCATGAGTCAAGCCGGCTCGCAAGCTAATCGGGATTGGCTCGAAAAAAAACTTGAAATAGTAATCGAACCGAGCTCGAGCTATTTGAGTAGTTGTCGATCTCGAGCTCGAGCTTTGTGATACTCGATTCGACAGGCTCGCGAGCCTTATCGAGCTCGAACTTGGGTTCGAGCTAGTCTCATGAGCCTTATCGAGCTTAATATAATTTTAATTTTTATTCCTAATTTTATTATTTAATAATAAATAATATAATTTTTTATTAAAAATAAAATAAATTAAAATAATCGAGCTCGATCGAGCTTGACGAGTTTGACCTCGAGTCGAGCTCGAGCCTGGTCATACTCGGCTCGTGATTACCCCTTGGCGTTTTTTAGGCGATAGTTAATCGATAAACTAATTTTTTTTATATTTAATATTTATAATATACTCTCTCCGGCCCACTTAAATTCATTTTTCGTTCGCCTCATTAATTTGTCCACTTAACTAAACTGAAAAGTTAATACACACTCACTAATAAAATAATAATTTCCTCTATCTCTAACCGTATTGGTTATTGTGCTCAATCCCTTAGGAATAATTCAACCGGGACAGAGATTATATATTTTATCAATAAATAAAAGTTAAAATTATATAAATTTTAATTTTTTTTTTTAAATAGGCCGCCTGAACCAATTAGGCGGCGCGTAGCCCACTTTGTCAGTCACCTAAATAGGTGCCTAGACAGATTAGACGGTCTAGACGATGCCTAGACGCTATTACTCGCTCAAACGACTAGACACAAGAATTTGAGGGTATTTGATTTAGTTAAGGACTTGCAATTTTTACAACAATGCTATTTACCCACATATGATATAATCAATCGATCGGGCTAGCTAGTCCATCAAGTTTGGGGTCATATATATGGTCCTGGTCGACTCGAGTTGAATTAACATTGTTATACACATGCACACGTTTCCCTTTGATATCAGAGTATGGAAGCGAAGGGCTGGTGTCGACTGCATGCGATGTGTATAGCTTTGGAATTCTATTAATGGAAACATTCACCGGAAAAAAACCCAGCGACGACATTTTTGGTGGGGAGTTGAGCTTGAGGAGCTGGATAAAGGCTTCCTTTCCTGACTCAACAATTCTAGTAGTGGATTCAAATTTAATAGGGGAGGAGAAGGAAGAAGAAGAAGAAGAGATGAAATGTGTTTCGTCAATCTTGGCGTTGGCTATGGATTGCAGTGTTGAATCGCCCAAGGAGAGGATGAACATGAAGAATGTGTTGGCTGCGTTGAAGAAGATCAAGCTTCATTTAATTGCTAAGTGAAGCTATTTGCAACTTTCTTATATGTTAGAATATATATATAGTAATGATTGTATAGCTTTTAGATTCTTCGACTTACTTCCTAAATAAATTTAACCATGACTACAAAAATCGTTAGAAACTAATCAGATGCTTGGATAGTACCTAGCACAAGACACGAGATAGAACCTACGTAGGGATGTCAATTTAGCCCGGGACCGACGGGTTGGCCCGAATAACCCGAGCTAAACACCGGGTTAGGGTCGAAAAAATTTTAACCGATAAGAAACCGGGCTAAATGGTCCGGGCTAAACGGGTAGCGGGTTAAACGGGCTGAACCCGTCGGGCCGCGGGTTGGCCCGACGGGCTAGTCCATTTTTTTAATATAGTTAAATTACTAAATTTTGAAAAAATAAGTATTAACTATTTTTATACTATAGAGTAATCTTATATTTAGATGAAAGTATTTCAATGAATTTTATGTCACATAAATGATATATCTATATTTTTACCACTAAGAAATATTATATTAAATAAATAATTTATTATAATATTTGAGAAATGATTGATTTCTTAAATATTAATTATTATTTTCAATAAGTTATATTCTTTGAGTTATTTAGATTCACAAACTTATAAAATTATTTAGTAAAACTTTAATATCTTGTTAAATAAATACTTATGATAGTTTACTTTATGTTGTGACAAATTATTTAACATAATCGTGAGACCTCATTAGATTTTTTAGATATATAATATATTATATATATATATATATATATATATATATTGAAATATGATGTATATCATGCAATATTCTTTTGTAATTAATATACCTATGTGATTTATTTAATACGATATTATTGGAGTTGCATAATTAAATAATATGATTATTTAATTTATTTAATATCTTAGTATATAATACAATATTTTATGTTAGTATTTAATTATAATAATAATTATATTATATATATATATATATATATATATATAATTAATTTTATTAATAAAATAATAAATACTTAAGTTTAATAAAAAATCAAAAATTAAAAAATTGTAATTTTGTCAGCCCGACGGGCCAGCCCGAAAACCGAAGGGTTAGGGTTAGGGTTGAATTTTCAGCCCGATAAAAATTGCAGCCCGTTTAGCCCGAACCGTTTAACCCGCAAACTGATAGGGCTGGCCCGAAACCCGGCGGGTTGGCCCGTTTGACATCCCTAAACCTACGCAATTTCTAAGATATTAATAGATAGATAGCTTTATTTTCAACATGTTAAATATATATTAATAAACAATAAAATTATATAAATTCATTATTTTTTTATTAGAAATAAAAATCTAATGTCTAAGCGTCGCCTAGACAGATCCTTGCCTGAAAATGCATAATTGGAGTGATTTTAGAGTTTTCATGCAGGCAATGTTATGAAAACCGGTTCTTATCCGACCCAAAAGTAATCCAATCAATCCAAGATTGTTTTAGGCAAACTACGTGCCACCTAATTGACTTAGCAGTGATTTTTTTATATATATTTTTTTAAAAATAATTATCATTTTCTTGATATGATCATGATCACTTTTCCCCTGTCTACATTTTCTAGCAAGTGAGATTCTCTTACCTACATTCATAAAAGGAGCTTAAGTCCATAAAGCTTCTAAATTTTTAACTATTCATCACCAACTTAATCAATCAATCACACATAGTGAAGATGAGATTATTTTAAAGAAAACACTCCTATGACTCCTTCACAATGAAGCCCATTGGAAGTACTGGCAATGGGCGCCACCGGCGGCCGACCAGTTTCCGCAGCCGAAGAAGATGCTCCCCTGCTTAGGCCCTGGTTTCCTCACTATCCCTTTGCTGCTTTTCACCCCACAATAACACAAGGGAGGCTGCTTCTGCCTGTGAGCCCGAGGCGAAACGATCACCGGTTTCTCCGGGCTCACATGATTCCATGCCAAGGCATCCTCACAACTGAGTGAGTTGGTGATGGAGAATCTGAACCCCCTGTGCATGAGCAATGCAAGCAGGCAGGCAGTGTTCCTGGCGTCGTCCAGACCACAGTGAGCGCGGCCTTGCCACGATAGGCCGGCCTTCTCGACTGCCTCCTTCAGATTGCACCTCCCCCAACCAAACACCTCATGGAATGGAACTCTCAGATTGATCCATCTAACCAGAGACAGTTGAGGATCATACATTTCATTCCGGTCCCTTTTCAAATGATGCTTATGCTTACATACCTGTTGAAATACGGTGGCTTTCGTAGTTTCTTGAACCGGCACTCTGATTCCAACATCACCTGGCAATCCCAGTCAGACCATGTTACTACAGCAAAGCTGGCATTCTTTATTCCTTTCGTTTCGAGCCATTTGTCGTGTCTAAGGAGAGCTTCACTTAGTATGACACCCCGGTCAACCTAGAGATGTCCCAACATGTATACACACAACACGAGAAACTGAATACAACGAAACGAAGCATAAAATGCGTAGATGTGCACAAAAAGCATGTGCAATATATCATAATGACTTATTTCACTATTATCAATCACAAACTTCTTCTAAGGGTGTCATGATTGTTAGCATATGGAAAGAGAATCACACATTTATCCGGCATAGACTACGACAACGTACAGAGGATGATCTTTTCAATACACACATTATGGAAAAGGATGCATTGAAGAAGGCAGAAAATGGTTATAGACCTGAATCTGCTGTATGCCGGTCAGATCTTTGCAGAAATCGGTCAGGTGTTGGTTGCACGTGGGCCGAACATACGTCTGGAAAGAGCCTTCTAGCTGTCCGGTAATGCTGCTGACTATTACAGAAGGAAACTCGATTATCTCTTGTGGATAAGGAACTTTTTCTTTATCACATGTGGCCTCAAAGTCAATGACAATGAAATACTGAAAATCTTGGAATTGTTTGTCATGTGGATAACTCAGCACCCTCGTGTTCATGGGTAATGGCGCACATTGAAATCTGTAATTCACCGCAAAAGGGTGAAAATGGCCGTGAAACACATTCAGCTGGCACGTAGGAGCACTGTTACAGCCAAGATTCCTAGGCCATTTTCCAAACTCATGATAACATAAGGGCCTCTTTGTCGATTCTTCTGCAGGCTCCAAAGGCTCGCTACTTAAGGAGCAGTCTTGATCGATAGCAGCCACGCCCGGTTGAGCATGGACATCGTCTTGCAACTCTGGAAGACCTTCAAGGCTTGTTGCTTTATTTGGTGGGGAGCAAAAGTAGCTTTTATTTTGAAGATGTTCGATTGATGCCTCATGGTTACTCTGCATAATATCTGCATTTCAATAGAGTCGACAGATAATCGCGTTATTGCAACACTATCATAAGGTCCAAAGCTCACAAAAGCGAAAAAGTGAAACCACAGAAGCCAATTCTAGACACACATCCATCTTATCCTTACCTTGTATGGAAAATCTCCTAAACAGACACATTCTATTTACAAATTTAATTAATAAGCAATACTCTCTTCTCAAGAATCCATACCAACCCTTATCAGTGTACGGATAGCTATCTCTCGAGCACAGGTTTAGGTTCGGCCTCAATATAGTCAGCTTAATTCTATCTCATAGTCTAACTAGTGCAAAACTTCCATGTCTTCATGAATGCTCCAACAGTTCTACCAATCTAGTATCATCTTCACTTCACAATTCCTGGCAAGAACTATTGCAAAACACCCGAATCACCAACACGCAATCTTTATATGGACAATCATAAACAAACCACACTGGGACTTCACATTTCTTTCTCCAAACTCTCTGTATGTGCATCATTAATCCTTCTTTTTCAAAAGACCTTTTCAGTTTCAAGTTCTCCCCTCAACGAGTTTCTGTCCAATCTTTATATATTTTCAAGATGCTCCAACATAGCTTCAAGAAAACTAGTTGCAGTGGAAAACATGCTAGAAAACAAAAAACAAAAAAACATAATATACACCATCTCAGCTCAGACAGACACACACAAGCATGAACAATTCATAATTACTATGCAATTACGTGCCGATTTCTTTCTACACAACATTTACCATTACAACAAGTTATGATCCACTCACTTTTTCATCAAATGCATTTTCTTGGAGAAACATGGATCCCTAAAATGTGAAGCCCTCCAAAAAAGATTCAATAACGACACAGAATGCTAGCTTCGACTCCCGCAAAATCTGACAGAGCCCAAGAGACAAAATAAACCATACCAATCTAAACAAATTAACGCTGATCGTTCACAACAGAAATCACCAAAAATCTGTAAAGAAAGAAGAAAATCAAACAAGGATAAGGAAAATTTGCAATCAAGAATTGATCCCAGAAAGAGAAATACCTTTATTATCGAAAGAAATCATCATGCATGCGAAAGTTGCAAAGAGCATCCGATGTCAGTCTGCGAAATGGGACATAACAAAGACAAATGTATCTATACATACAGCAGCAGTGCAGTATATATATATATATATATGAATAGGGGGGACAGGTGGGAACAGGGCGTTTGCTGCTGGTTTTGAGGCAAATAATAGGATTTTGTATGTATTTACGTTTACCTTAGTTATATATATTGATGTTGCTCTATATTATTGTCGAGTTCAATCGATAATAATTACGTTATCTATAATCCATAATATCTACTTATTTTAACTATGGGTTAGAAGTAGAGACGTTATTTTATCTCGTTCGGATTGGGCGGCATGATGATGATTAAGCAAGTTAGATGCCTTTTCATATAATTTTATTTTTATTTAATAATATCTATATATTTAAAATATTTTTAAAAAAATAGTTCATAAGTTAATTTTTGCAATAATGATTTTATTTGAATATTTTTGCAAGAATTGACGGGTTAGAATTTAGAAATACGGAATTATGGATTGATGGCAATCCTTGGCGGATCTACATGGGGGGCTCCAATCCCTAGTCTGAATTTTTTTTCATTTTTGTAATATTATGATTCGATTTTTTGTGGTCTAATTCTCCTTGTATAGAAAAAAATGGATGAAAATAAAGAAATATATGATATAAAAAGATTGAATTTAAGGTGAAGGTGAAAAAAAAAATTCAACCCCTCCGAAAAATTTTCTGGATCCGCCACTGATGGCAATGATCGATCTTAAAGAAAACGAGCAATTTTGTCATCTACATATTAATATATCTCTAGAGTTAATAAATTTATACAATAAATTATTAAACTCGATCACTTTTTTTTTTTCTTTCGTTTCAGTTTCATTCATCCCGCCAAGAAAGAGAAATCTCTCATCTATGTCCTGAGATGATACACACTGGCGGATCCAGAAATTTAAGTAAAGGGGCTGCACTAAATTTTTACGTAACGAAAAAATCACGTAATGAAGTAAAAATATATGATAAAATGTAAAATACAATACTATATAAAAATATATAAATAATTAATGAGTAAAATAGAAAGAAAAAAAATGGTTTCTCTACATTATCAGCTCCTCACACTCTTCTATTCATTTTCTGCCATCTCTTCTTTTTAAATGCTCGTTGACGTATTCATTCTCTCAATTTGCAAGGATTGTTTTTGCTTCCATTATACGTGGATTCCTCAAAGAAATTGTAGTGCTAGATTCGTGCAACTTTATGATTCCACAAGTTGCCAAAAGCTCACAAATTTGGATTTAATAGAACAACAATTTGAACCAGTTCTAGAGTCAATTAACTGTCAAACAATCTGAAACCAATACTCAACTGTTTTCCGACAATGGCAATGCCCACAACACACATAATAATAGAATAATGCATGATCATGAACAATTAACAAAGTTGTCCAATATCATTCAAAGGAAGCAGAAGCAAATTGATGGTGCCGACGACGGCCTATGCAGTTGCGGGCTTACCTTGGAGCCGGAGCGTGAATGCATGCAGGGATAATAGAACTGCTTTCAGCTGCTGCTTGGCCGACTCATCCAGCAAGTTGCCATCGCTGTCGAATTTTGCAGGCGGCGCAAACGCGTTCAGGAAGAACTCCGGCTTGTTGATGAAATGAAGATCTATATAAACACCAACTTGACGGAGATGATATTGGGATCGCCCTCCACCGAAGCCTCCTCCAGCGCTCACAATCGCAGCTGCTTTGCCACCCCACACATTCGGTGGTCGTGATGCCCAGTCCACCGCGTTTTTCAGAGGTCCTGAATGTTTAAACACACACATTCAGAAATCCCATAAAATATCATTTGAATAAAGATTGGTGGTGCTGATCAAATCTTAGAAAGAGATTGGCAGACTGGTTGCATCATAGAAATATGTTGAGCACATAAGATCACACTCATTGCCAACCCAAACAATATTTTAGACATGAATCATAACCATTGTAACTTGTTCAGCCAAGAATTATACAATCAACATATAGGAGCTTTTGGACTATTTGTGGTGGCTAGCTGCCGCCTAGACGGACCAGCCTCTATTTTATAAAATTATTCTTTTATTTAATAATATTTATATATTTAAAATAAATTAATTTATTAGGTAAAGCCTAGGACATAGACATTAGACCTTACCCGAAAGTCGAACTAATGCTTAATGAGATTTTATAATCATAATCATGACTCATAGCCTTGCATTAAATATTAGGATGATATTTAGTTCAGTCATCGACTATTTAAAAAAAAAAAAAAAAACCATTCTTTGACTATTTTGCTTTATCAAACTCCTTAAATTTTAAATTGACTTGGTTAAGCTGCTCAACTTTTTGAAACTACTAATTTATATTTCTTGAATATCAGGTTTTATTTGCTTTCAACATTTTCAATTTCGATATAAATGCTCATTCCGAAATCTAAAATAAATCTTATTTGAATATTTCAGATTAGTTTGTTAAGAGATCGTTTTATAACTTACCTGATGATAATTAAATGAATACTAGCTTATATATACATTTACATTTTTATTGTATCTTAACTTAATTGATGTACATAAATCCTAATTTCCAATGTCTTTCATAAAAGAATAGTTTCTAAGACCTTTAATTGATGATTAGATTCAAAATGAAGTCGGTCAATAATTATTATTTAATTACAAATAATTAAAGAAAATATTTAGAGCCATGAAATAGAGAAAACAGAAATATTAAAATATAATTTAATAAAAATATAGAGCAAAAGAGGAAAATCATACTGAATCACTAAATCATCAACAAAGAAACACGGATAAACAACACCACTACGATCTGAATAGAAAGAAATGCTACGATGATTCACAGCAAACTCAGATTTGAAATTGATAACGAGATGAAGTTGGAATGAGTACCAGTTACGGAGTAGTTGTATTCAGGCGAAGCAAACAGAACGCTATCAGCAGCGAGGATCTTCTGCCGGAAAGCCTCCACGGCGGGGGGATAAGTCCCATTCACCTCGAGATCCGTGTTCACGAATGGTAATTCCGATATATCCACATACTCTATCTCCAAACCACTAATTGACTTCGATACATCGATCGCTAATCACCCATGGAAAAAACACACAAATCAGCCCAACGAAAACCTAATATCCACTTCAAAACGCCAGTCCGAATTTCAGTTTTCAGCCGTAAAGGTGATTGATCGGACAGGATTTCAAAGTATGATATGAGACGAGCCACAAATTAGCAGCAAGCAAATAAAGAGGAGAAATGGGAAGGAAGAGCGAATACCGGCACGGATGAGGCCACGATTGTAGGAACCTTTGCGGAGAGACCCGCAAATCGCAGCGACTTTGATAATTGGTGCAGCTGCCATTAATGATTTTTTCGGTGAGAGTGAGAGTGAGACAGGGTAATGATTAAACGATGCAGAGCCTCTATATATTGGAGTGTATTCGCAGTTAATTAAATTTCTAAAATGTATTTAAACCTTCATCCGTATTAAATGCATTTACCAAAAATAATTTCTTAATATATTAGGTAATTATAAATAAATATGGTAATTATAATTTATAATTATTCCTAAAAAGCTTACAAAAAGTAATCTTATTAACTAAAATTAAAAATTGGTAAGTATTTAATTAATCTGTTACATTATTAATCTCACTTGCAAGTTTGGTCTGTCTCATTTATTAGTCTTGTTTACTAAAATAGCAATTTTTTTTAATTAATTCTACTACACTCACAAATATTTATGTCATTTTCGTTTGGGATTGTTAATATGGGATGGAGGAGTATTAATTTATAATTAATTAATTAATAATAAATGTTTTGTTAACTATATATAAACAATTAAAATTATTAATTATTTTGTATGGGTATATAATTAATTATTACTAATTATATTTATTGTATAATTATATTTTTTATTTATGTTTATGTACAATAATTAAATTCATTACTAATATATAACCCATAATTTATAAATAATTAATTCATATTAAATTGAAATCGGTATATGTATTCAAATAGTAATTTAATATCATTAATATTGATAAATGAAATTATTTTCGTAAATAATCATGTAAATTATGTAAATTATATTGATAAGTAAATAATCATGTAAATTATATTGATAAGTAGTTTTGCCTTTTTAATAATCATGTAAATAATGGATATTTATCATTAATATCATTACTAATATATAATCATTGAGTAGTTTTGTGTTAGGAAATTTGTTAGAAATTTCCTTATACTATTATGTTTTGGTGGGTCAAAGTATGTTAAAGTCATCTTAGTAATTAGTATTGTCTCTAGATAATTTTAATATAGTCTGAAAATGTAAAATCTTGTATGAAATCTATATCGAATTGTAAGTTGGAACTAATCTGAAAATAAGACTGACCAATAAGTCTAGAATACGCAAAAGACTTAACAGACAAAGGTTCGAGCCGAACTTTGATGAAGTTTGGATTTACCAAGTATGATCAAAACCAGTACGTCAAACTTACCAGCATAATAACCAAGCGTATACTGAAGGATGACGTCATCAGCATGGACTTGTAAAGTATGACAACATCAACATGTATTTCCAAGTCCATGTCACAATGCAAATAGACCAGAAGAATTATTTGAGGAACGTATTGACAAGTACAGACTTTAAGGATTGGAGATTCCTTAAAGTCTGCAAGCACAAAACTATGAAGTTTCAATACCTAGGACAGTCAGTCCAAGATTCCTCAAACTTAAAATATTGTCGTTTCGACACAAGGTCGAAGAGTCATTGTCATTGTGAGAAAAAACAGGCACATGCGGAACATCTGGGAAAAACACCACCTACCCGCCTATTGCAGCAGTCAAAAGAGACATTCGATTGGACATCATCCAATTTATCTCTAACTGACATTTATTTCAAACCATCAACTTCAGGGCTATAAATACTGGAGGATCTTCAAAAGAAGAAGGTTACTAATTTGCAAATTACAATTGACGAATTACGCATATCGAACGCATACCAAGCTTACTAAACCATTCAAAACTTTTTTTGAGCTTTTTCGTGTGTCACTCTAGTGAACACGAGACTCAGAACCTTAGAGTTCTTGAGTTATCTCTTAGTAATCTTTCTCTTCAAGAAAGATTACAACAGTCAAATACGCATTGTACTCTGACTCTCACGGGCACTATTGCCGGAAGCTGATAGTTTCAGAGAAACTATAAATACCCCATTCCAGTTACGAGGAGGCTGAGTGATGTGCTCACATTCTAAGGAGTTGAGAAGCGTAGAACGAGCAAGGACCAGACGAATGCGCTTGTAGACTGAAGGACGAGGCATTCTTCAACAAGTAATAAATCGTAGGAACACCTTAATGAATTACCAAACTTGAATATGAAGAGTGGACGTAGGACATTTCGGTTCGAACCACTAAAACCATTTATCATTTATTAATATAGAATCATCGAATAGTTTTGCCTTTTTAATAATTCATGTAAATTATGGATATTTATCATTAATATCAATACCATATATAATCATCAAGTAATTTTGACTTTTTCATAATTCATATAAATTATGGATATTTATTAATGTCGTTACTGATATAGAATCATCAAGTAGTTTTGCGTTTTTAATAATTCATGTCAATTATGGATATTTATCATTAATATCAATACCATATATAATCATGAGGCCAAAATTTATATAGCCACTTTTGATAACTAAATATGTTATCTAGCCACATGTATAAAAACATAAGTTTTTTAGCCACTTTGCAATGATTGGAGAGAGAATTTGAATTTTAAAATGTGACAACCCGACGCCGGAGCAAGGAGTGATCACCGGTGCATGAGAAGCATGGACAATGAGCGGCTCCTGTAAGACTTCGATAGGTGTGCGGAGGGTGACATGAATGAATGGAGCCACACCGGAATGAGAGGGATTCTGGCTATGCAAGAATGAAAGTGCTTAAAGGATTTGATTGTGCTACTCATACCAACATGGTGCATCATCTTTTCCGGCACCCATTCTAAGAAAACTCTAATGTTAAGCGTGCTTGACTTGGGGTAGAACTAAGATGGGTGACCCCCTGGGAAGTTTCTCAGGGTGCGTGTGAGTGAGGACAAAGCACGCTGGGAAGGACTTGTGTTGATTTGTGGGGTCAGCCGACAATCTAGAAGTCGTTCCAGACCATTGGTGGGTAACGTAGCCGACCTCGGGTGAGCTCCTCCGGGCCGTGTAGTGGAATTAATATTTTATTGATGTGAGAATTTTTTTTTTTAATTTTAGAAAAGTGGACTAATCTGGTAGGACAGACAAAAATGGAAATATAGACTAATCTGGATGGACGGAGGAGTATAAGTTTAACTTATAGGGTTATAATCATGTCCATACATGTATATTATATATGTAGATATAGATAGAGGATGGCGAGAGGCAAAAATAGGTTGGTTGTGAGTTAAAGTTAACATAAATGTGGGAGGGAAAAGTTGAAAGGCTAATAATTTAGAATAGGGGAGTCCTATTAAATCAAGGGATACATTAAAAAATCAAAACGCAATGGTCCCTTACTAAATTGTAATTAATATTGTCGCCACGTAAATAATCTAGATTATCATTGCATTGTCTCTATCTTCAAATTTTGATTATTGAGAGCTTGAGTTGAATTTAATTATACATTCAGAAATAAATATAACCTGGGACATTGATATTACAATTGATCTGGGACATAATTAATTTAGCTATAAATATTTATTTTAGGAGTGAGAAAAAAATTGGAAAAATTGGTATATCATACACATTGTATAGAAAAAATATCAAGATTTTGGTATACTGCTATTAACAGTATGGTACGAGATTCTAAAATCTAAGGTATACCGCCTACATATCATGTTGAATATATAAATATTATTTTTTATTTTAAATAATTTAAATATTGTTGGTAGTAGTATTAATCATATATATATTTATTTCAACAAATATTCATATTTTTATTATCTTCCTTCAACATATTTTGGTTAAGAGACATATTAAGAATAATGCTTATATTAATTTTTTTAATATTTCTTAGAAAATTTATATTTTTATCCTTGTGGTTATAAAACAGAGCAAGTTATTCAAAGTGGCCACTTTTATGTATTCCCACTAAAAATATTATTGGGTACAATATGATATACATTTGTTACAGTATATCATATAATTTCAATACACCACTGTAAACGATAAATCTCAGTACGATATATAGTTTATACCAAAATTATAATAAATTAACGGATTGAATTTTTCATACCGTAGAGCTCGGTACATGAATTTGGTATAGTAGTATCTCACCCCTAATTTATTTGTTTGATCTGCCCTTCAATTTCATTTATTATTTGTTTTTTTTTTTTTTTTTTGCAGAATATTTCAGCTGTCGTTATCAGTTGACCAAAAACACCCAGTACCGTCCACATTCATTGTATCTGCTTCATACCGCAGATCCCACCCACCAATCTTACCAACCTCCAAATTGTGAGTTTATTAATAATTAAACGCTATTGTTTAAATTGAAATGTTTTTTTTTAAAAAAAAAATACTAATCTGTTATTGATCAAAATAATTAAATTTTATTCTCATAATTGCTGCTAGGGGCCCTTCTCTTGTACTGACTGAATCTACCCTGTTCGCGATTTTGCATGCATGCCGAGTTGCTACTGCGTACTACAAAAATATGATCTAATAGCCAACATTATACTCCTTCTGTCCCGGCTGAATTATTTCGGGTTGACCGGACACAATAACCAAGAAATGTGAGTGTAAAGTAAATTGAGTGAAATTAATATTTATTATTGAGTGTGAAAATTTTGTCTTTTTAAGTAATGAGACAATTGAGGTGGGACAGATGAAAAAAGGAAAGTGGGACAATTGAGGTGGGACGGAGGGAGTATTTTGTTTTCCTGCATTTTTTATGAAGAAAATATTGCATTGCGGAAAGTGAAAGAGACTAGGTAGCTATTAGTAGTTAGTTAGCTACTAGGACTAGAATAATCCCCTACATTATAATTTAGTGGCATTCCTAATTTCAAGATTTGACAAATTCTTCTAAAATTTAACTATTCACTCCCCACACCAAAACATAAGTGTGAATATTTGATGGACAAGAATAAGATGCATGACGCAAATTACTTGGGATAGGTTTGAGAAAAAATCAAAATCAAATCAATACTAATAGAGTCAAGCTCGAGTTGCTCGAATAGTTATCGAGCTCAAGCTTAATAATACTCTATTTGCTAGGCTTGCAAGTTTTATCGAACTCAAGATTAAATCGCGCTCGAGTCAAACTTGAGTTCGAATCATGCTCACAAGCCTTATCAATAATTTATTTTTATTTTCTAAAATTATATTGAATAATAAATAATTTAAAATATTTTATTAAAATTTAAAATACCAAGTTGGATCGAACTGAGTCTAGCTTGACATGTGCGACACCGAATCAAGCTCAAACTTGAGCTCCAGCTTGAACTTTTTAGAATTTTCAAGTCGAGCTCGAGCTTGCTCAACTCGGCTTGTGATCACCACTATGCATGGCCTAGTAGTTGATGTAGATAGAAACTTAGGTGACAAATAAATAAGAAAAAAATAGTGTTACTCATACAGGGCATGGCAGGAAACAGGGGAAGTATTTTGTTATTCGAATATACAAACGAATAAACCAGCTATACCGTTATTTGTATGTAATGTAGCCCAGCAGCAGCACCTCATCTCTCTCAATTCCTCTCTTTGGATCATCTCATCTGATGTATTTCAGCAGCAGCAAGCAGCATGGTTAGAAAATGTTAGGCAAGCCAAACATTCAACTCTCGTCGAGCTCAATATCTGCAGGATCACCAATCCACGGCCTCCCTTCACGCCACCTGAATTTGATCCTCAACTTCCCATTTGCATCCACTCCCATAACCTCCCCTTTACTTGCATGCGTCTCCATGCCCCATCCCCACCGCGGGCTCACCAATCCCTCTTTGATCCTCACCTTGTCCCCCACTCTGAATGCTCTTACCCTCTCCATCTCCGATGTTTTACACAGCCACAACTTCTCCATGAAGCAGAAAGCCACCCATACATCTTCATCTTCTAAGCGGTGCACGACTCCAACACTTAAAGGGTTTACATCTCCCCACTGATGAGTGGGAACAGAAACGTTTGGCCTCACCCTCACCCAGTCTCTGATGTGAATTTCCCTTTCCTCTACGATCTCCACCTCGGAAGGATCCAGAGCCCATGATTTGGAGCCAGCAGGTGTGTATATTCTCAGTTTTCCATCCGCATCGATAGCTGATATAGTCCCTATACTTGCATGATTGTGTCCCGACCAACCAAACCTCGGTTGCTTGACCGTGTTCTTAACTTTAACCCGCTGCCCAACTACAAGTTTATCGACTTCTACAAGATCGATTGTTTTCCCAACCCATAACTCTTGCTCTCCACAGAATGCAACCAAAACACTTCCATCCCATTCATTTTTGTCGCATTGAATCCCTTGAAAGACACCAACACTACCAGGCCCATCCGATTTCCAACTACTAGCATCATCTCCCAATCTAACCCACTCGCCCACCTCATACATTTTCTCAATTTCTAGATTTGCAGGATCCCCCCTCCATAAGCCGGGTTGACCATAGAATGCAACTCTCACCTCACCATCGGCGTTGACACTAACAATGACACCCCGAGAATCAGGCTGAGCACCTCTCCAGCCCCATCTCGGCTCAACCAGCCCTCTCTGAATTTTATATGTTGGCCAACTTTAAATCCTGGGACCTTTTCCACATCAGAATAATGAGTGGGTAGCCTTCCCTTGCGGAAACAGTAAGCGAGCTCTAGATAACCAGTATCCTGTACACTATGAACAATTGCTAAACATTCTTTTCCTATGGTATTCCAATCGTAACTTGGTCTAGCACCCAGGCTTGGTTTTGAACTGTTGGGGTGGGCTCGGGCTCCCAACTATGTGTTTGCTGAAGCAAGTTGCTGAAGCTAGTTTGCTGTTTCGAGTTTGCTGAAGCAAGTTGCTGAAGGAAGGTTGCTAGCTGCCGATGCTGAATGATGAGCAAAGCATGTTTGCTGAATGCTGAGCAAAGCAAGTGTGCTAGCTGCTGGCGCCGACTATGCTGATGCTGAGTGCTGGATTGCTAAGCGAAGCTGGGATGCTGGAACTGTTGACTTTTGCGGCAGCCACTTTATTGGGAGAAGAGAAAGTTGTTGCAGCTCCCAATGTGATTTATTGTAGCTTCTTTAGGAAGCTTCTTTTCAGCAATTTAAGTAGATTATTCTCTGCAATTTAAGAGAATAACAGAGAGTGAGAAAAGAGAGGAGAAAAAGGAAGATTTTTTCTTTTTTTGGATCCTAGTGCTTTCGTAAAATTGTAAAGGACTAGAATCAAGATTAGAGTCGGGTAGAACTCTTGTACTCCTCCCTTTTTGTGATAGTGGATTTCTTGGTGGATCGTGTGGTCTCGTGGTTTTTATCTCTTCATTTTGAAGAGAGTTTTCCACGTTAAAATTGGTGTGTTCTTATTTCTTTCTTTTATCCCCAATTTTCTTAATTTTCTTGGGCTAGAATTTTCATGCTCCTGTCAGATTCTAGTAAATCGGGAAGGTGTTGGTTTCTGCTTCCGCTTGCTTGCCCGTTTGGTATTTCCATTTGCTGACCACTTTCCCAACAGAGTGGTATCAGAGCCAGGTTGGTGGCTCTGATTTACTAGAATTATGGAGGTGAACACTAGCAAGATGATTTTGTTGAATGCTATGAACTATCATAGCTGGAAGGGGAAAATGAAAGATCTCTTATTTGTAAAGAGTATGCATCTACCGGTGTTTTCTTCGGCCAAGCCAGATTCCAAAACCAAAGAGGAATGGGATTTTGAGCATCAACAAGTTTGTGGATTTATTCGAATGTGAGTTGATGACAATGTGAGAAATCTTGTCGCCAATGAAGTCGATGCAAAGAAGCTGTGGGACACACTTGAAAAATTGTATGCCTCAAAGACAGGGAACAACAAGTTGTATCATTTGAAGCAGTTTATAAATCTGAAATATGTTGAAGGTACACCTATCTCCAATCATGTGAATGAGAGTTTCAGGGTGTATTAAATCAACTGACAAATCTTGGTGTCAAATTTGAGGATGAAATACTTGGTTTATGGTTGCTCAACACTTTACCTGATTCATGGGAGACCTTCAGGGTCTCACACACTAACTCTGCTCCCATTGTTACCATGTCATTTGAATATGCTAAAAATGGTATTCTAAATGAAGAGGTCAGGAAAAAAACTCAGGGATCGTCATCGCAGACTGAGGTTTTGGTTACAGAGCAGAGGGGGAGACAACAAGTGAGGGGTCAGCTCAACAGGGGAAAAAGTAGGAGCAAGTCCAAGTCCAAGTACAAGGATATTGAGTGCCACTTCTGTCACAAGAAAGGTCACATGAAGAGAAATTGCTGGAAGTTAAAGAACAAAAATGGAGAGAGTAGTAGTAAGTATGAAGAGAGCAATGTTGATCGAGTTGCCACTACTACAAGTGCTGATCTTGTCATTGTTTATGATGATTGTGATGTGAATCTGATCTCTTCTACAACCAGCTGTATTGGTGACTCTGGAGCTGCTGTCCATGTCACGGCTAGAAGAGAGTTTTTCAGCACTTACACTGCAGGTGATTTTGGTCACTTGAGAATGGGCAACAATGGTCTGGCCAAGGTTATCGGCATTGGTGACATTTGCTTGAAAATGAGCAATGGCTCTACAGTGCTTCTTAAGGATACTAAGCATGCTCCTGATGACAGCAACTGGACTCTTGCTAAAACAGGTATTAACCATTATTTATTTTTTTCTCTTCTAAAAATTATTTTTTTAACATACTTCACAACATTTTAAAAGATAATTTAATTATCTTTTCAAATGAAATTTATATATATAAACAAATAACATAATTAATTTTTATGTCAAAATGTAATTATAAAATGCATAATAAATATAGTTGATACCATTATTTTCTTATGAAGCTTTATGCACCAAATCAATATTAAAATGCATATCGATTAAATTAAATTTTAATTGTTGGTCAGCTACGGATAAAGCATATGATTTATTTATTTTATTGTGTCGATGCCTAAAATTCAATTTTTTTTCTTCCAATTAGTGATGTGAAATTGTTTTGCACAGCTTCCGCGGCGTGGGATACTGAAAATTGAGGTTGCAATTTGCATGCATAGACTCTCTCTCTTTCTCTCTCTGCTATTTTCATTTGTATGTGACATAGCAATGTATTAATTATTCCGTCGTACTTGTTACATTATAAAATATAAATGCTGCACTACTTTACTTCACACAAACTCAACCGAATTGAAATAACAAAAACAATCTCACCACCATCCTCAGAGGGACCACAGTTTTGAAGCTGCAAAACAGAAGATGACCAGAAAAGTTATTAGTTCCAAATAAATTAATTATATATCTCATTAATTAATAAATGCTCCTACTTACCAGTTTTTGAGATTTTCCATTTATAATCACCAGTAACAGCCCAGAAGAAGTAGCCACGTAGCCCTAGGCTTCTAGCATACCCAATCTTGACTCCCACAGTTTTGGGATCATCATACCCAATCCAGTAATCCCCTGCCAGCGAGTACACCGACACCGTCGCCACGTCATACACAACCTTAGCCTTGTTGTCCTTATTAAACGCCACCACCTCTGCATACGTCAGCACTCCGGTCCCATTCCAGCCGGGCCCCACATCGACCGCCGCCGCACCTACGCCGTGGAATCTACGGTCCTTGAGCTGCCACGTCCGCCCGTACAAGGGCAGCCCCATGACCAGCTTGCTCCGGGGCACCCCGACCCGGATCCACGACCCGAGCCCGTAGCTAGTGCTTATGTTGCTATTCGGGTCGAATAGGGCCGCTTGAGCGCCCTTTTTCGTCTTGTTCCACGCTCCGTGGTAGTCGTAGTTCATCACGTTGATCCAGTCGAGATTCTTGGTGATTGAAGCTGCCGGGTAAGCGCGTTCCTCGCCGGAGAGGAAAGTGTCGGCGGAGTAGTACACCGCCGCTGAGAGGAGGAGCGGCGGCCGCCCGGAGGAGTAGGCCTCCTTGTTCACCTCCGCACGCCACTCCTCCAGCAAGTATCCGAAGTTCTTCATATCCGTCGGAGTCTCAGGGAACTCCCAATCCAAATCAACTCCATCAAATCTGTTCAAAATGATCAAAACTTAAAATTAATCTCTAGTTTTAATAATTTTCATTTTTTCATACGGTGGTGGTGAATTGATGGAACGAACCCGAATTTTCTTGCGACTTGTATGGTGGAATGTATGAATGCTGCGCGGGAGGAGGCGGTGGAGGCGAGGCGGGAGAAGACGGCTGTCCCCGCGGCGCCGCCGCCGACGGAGAAGAGCGCCTTGGCGGGGGGATTCTTGGCATGGAAAGTAGAGGTGAAATTCAAGAGGGAAGGAGGCTGTGATGGGTCGATGTCGAGTTGGAAGGTGACAGAGTTTGGAGCGAGGAATGCGTAGTAGATGTGAGTGAAAAGCTTAGTTTTAATGGAGGAGATGTCGAAATCTTGAGCCCAGGAAGGATAATAAACGCCTTTGATGGGCTGAAGAGTGTGTGAAGAAGAAGACGCGCAGCAGAGAATGAAGAATGCTGTATGGATGCAGAGTTTCCGGTTTTTGTGGGCTGCTGCCGCCATTGTTGATGGAGCTGCTATCGCTGCGTGCTTATGTACAAAGATGAGAGAGAGAAGGGGTTGTTTGATCTCGTAATTTAATTAATGTGATTTCTTGGATGGATGTGTGTGCGTTTATATGTATGGGTGAAGTAGTTTTCTGTGAGGTTGAAAAGGGAAAATAAAAGAAAAATCTGCGGTGAAAGGTAAACGACGCTTGAATGTTTCTTTCACAGCCGTCCCTATAATTTAACAACGGCTTAGTTTTTTGTTTTCTTTTTTAAATTGATAGAATGTTGAAACAATGACGAATGACAAGACATTGATCAAAGATTGTCCCTTTGTTCGGGTATGATGACTAAAGTATCTTGCTGATTGATGAGATATTATAAGTTCGAGTTTTCTCGGGAACATAAGAATGGGTATGTTTGTTTAAAATTAATATGTACCTATTAAAAAAAACATTGATCAAAGGCAAATATACATCCTATTGTATGTACATGCAAGTATGTGACTATAATATAAGTAGATTTAGTTATTTTTTTTAAAAATTGAGTTACAATACTAAATTCACGTTGACATAATTTAAAGTGAGGGGTTTATTACAATTTTCGATAATTATTATTCTTTTGTTAAAATATAATATATTAATTTAAATTATATTCTTAATATAACTCAAATGTGTATAATCTATTAAATACAAACAAAAATGTTTGAACCATGTGGCTGCAATGGAGACTAGAAAATATATAATATTGTCAAATTTTATATATATATATATATATAGGGGAGTGATCATATGAGAACCATAGTTACCATGTGAAAATAAGAACAAATCTCGTCCATCCAATATATGAAATCAACAGTTGAGATTAAATTTCCTCCGTGTTTCATTATTATATGTATTGACTTTCATTATTGTAAAATTAGGGGTAATTTTGTACTTAATGAATTCAAATTTTTTTAGAATCTTAATTTAAATTTTGCGATCTTTCTTTCCTTTGCGATTTGCGATCTGCGATCTTCATTCCTTCTGTGATTATATATTTTCTTCATTCATTCTCTCTGTGAAATTTGCTCGCCATCATCTGCGTTCGTTATTGTTTGTGTTCGTCATCGTCGTCGGCGAGTTATGGATCCTTTGAAAGGTAAGAATTGATAAATATCATCTGTTACGTAATATAATCAGTTGTTTTACATATGATGTTCGATCATTAGTTATCAGATTACGGTGATAGAATTGAAGATTCATTGTATGGGTTATTGATGATTTGTTTCCAGATTTTGAATTAGGTTTCGTAGATTGTTATTTATGGTTTGGTGTTTTCACTCTTAATTCTCTAATTTGAAGATGTGCATTATATATCGTTATGAATTGATTATATATTTGTAGTACTTATGTTATATCTGAAAGAGTGATTATTAGTTTATGTACTTTAAAATTTATTTTATATCTGCATTATATAATGTTATGACTTGCATTATTGTTTTGTAATAGTTGCATTATATGTGAGTCAGTTATAATTAGTTTATGAAGGTTCTGTTCCGTTATGAGAATTCATTATATAGTGTAAATACATGTATTATGTATTGTTATGAATTGCATTATATATTTGTAGTACTTAGGTTATATTTGAAAGAGTGATTATTAGTTTACGTACTTTCAAAAAAAATTTATATATGCTTTATTATTTTGTAATAGTTGCATTATATGTGAGTCAATTATAATTAGTTTATGGAGGTTATGTTCCGTTATGATTATTCATTATATAGTGTAAATACATGCATTATATAGTTATGAATCTTACATTATATGTTATAAGTTTCAAATTTAATTCATGTTTTTTTTCTGTACAGATTCGTTTGTTCCAAAGTGCGATAACACAGCACCAAGCAGATGTAGAAGATAGGTGATGTGGTGTGCCTTGTTGGCAATGTGAGATTGTTGAGATCTTGGAGGCTCATAATCTCTCACAGACTAAACATCCCTTGGCCAAAGCCTTCATTGACCTCAACTAGTTCTATACATCAACTATGTATAATATTGAGAGCTAACTATGTTGAGATTGATGATAATTGAGGAGGTTATGTCCCTTGTTTGTTCCACAACGGATTATATTGCTATTATTGTATTGTTATTTGTCAACACTCATTCTTGCAACTTGTGATGTTTCTAGAAGAGGTTCAATGAGTGATTGTAACTTGTTCTAATTCAGATTTAATTATAATTTTATTCGCACGCCACAATTTACGTTGCTTTTGCACATTTATTTTTAATTAATTAAAGAAGAAAAAACACATTGAAATTATATTAAGATATTTTTTAATTTCAACATATAATGATATATAATGATTATATTTGTAGTATATAATGATAGTCCATAAACTATATAATGCAGGTCTGCTTTGTTTGATGAAACCCACTGTTTTGAATTATATTAACATATTTTTTAAGTTCAACATATAATGATAT
>JAPKLW010000139.1:398218-442803 GCA_026898455.1 Plectranthus barbatus
ATTAAGATAAGGTAATTATGATAAGGTAACGGTTTGAGTTCTCATACCGTTAAAGGTCGATACTTAAATTTTGGTATGCCGTACTTGTTTGATCTGCCCTTCAATTTCATTTATTATTTGTTTTTTCTTTTTTTTTTTAAGCAGAATATTTGAGCTGTCGTTATCAGTTGACCAAAAACACCAAGTACCGTCCACATTCATTGTATCTGCTTCATACCGCAGATCCCACCCACCAATCTTACCGGCCTCCAAATCGAGAGTTTGTTAATAATTAAAAGCTATGGTTCAAAATTAAATTCAAGAATTTTTTTTAAAAAAAATATTAATCTGTTATTGGTCAAAATAATTTTGTCAAACCGCAAATTATTTTGAATAGAATCAATACTGATAGAATCAACCTTGAGTTGGTCGAATTGTGGTCGAACTCAAGTTTCATAATACTCTATTTGCTAGGTTTGCAAGTTTTATGAAATCAAGCTTAATTAGAACCCGAGTCAAACTTGAGTTTGAATAAAACTCACGAACTTTATTAAGTTTAATATAATATAATTTTTATTTTTAAATTTATTATTGAATAAATAATTTAAATTTTTTATTAAAATTTAAAATACCAAGTTGATTCGTACTGAGTCTAGCTTGACGAATGTGACACCGAGTCAAGCTCAAAAACTTGAGCTCGAGCTCAAAATTCTCAGGTCGAGCTCGCGCATGGTCGTACTCAACTCGACTCGGCTCGCAATCACCCTATGCATAGCCCAGTAGTTGATGTAGATAGAAACTTCGGTGATAAATAAATAAGAAAAAAATATTGTTACTCATACAGGGCAGGGCAGGGCAGGATAGGAAACAGGGGAAGTATTGTGGTGTTCGAATATACAAACGAATAAACCAACTATACCTTTATTTGTATGTAATTGAGAGCCCAGCAGCAGCACCTCACCTCTCTCAATTCCTCTCTTTGGATAGATAATCTGATATGATGTATTTCAGCTTCAGCTTCAGCAAGCAGCATGGTTAGAAAATGTCAGGCAAACCATACATTCAACTCTCGTCGAGCTCGATATCCGCAGGATCACCAATCCACGGCCTCCCTTCACGCCACCTGAACTTGATCCTCAACTTCCCATTCGCATCCACTCCCACGACCTCCCCTTTGCTCGCATGCGTCTCCATGCCCCATCCCCACCGCGGGCTCACCAATCCCTCTTTGATCCTCACCTTGTCCCCCACTCTGAATGCTCTTACCCTCTCCATCTCCGATGTTTTGCACAGCCACAGCTTCTCCATGAAGCAGAACGCCACCCATACATCTTCATCTTCTATGCGGTGCACCACTCCAACACTTGAAGGGTTTACATCTCCCCACTGATGAGTGGGGACAGAAACATTTGGCCTCACCCTCACCCAGTCTCTGATGTGAATTTCCCTTTCCTCTACGATATCCACCTCGGAAGGATCCAGAGCCCATGATTTGGAGCCAGCAGGTGTATATATTCTCAGTTTTCCATCTGCATCGATAGCTGATATAGTCCCTATACTTGCATGATTGTGTCCCGACCAACCAAACCTCGGTTGCTTGACCATGTTCTTAACTTTAACCCGCTGCCCCACTACTAGTTTATCGACTTCTACAAGATCGGTTGTTTTCCCAACCCATAACTCTTGCTCTCCACAGAATGCAACCAAAACGCTCCCATCCCATTCATTTTTGTCGCATTGAATCCCTTGTACGACACCGACACTACCAGGCCCAACCGATTTCCAACTACTAGCATCATCTCCCAATCTAACCCACTCTCCCACCTCATACATTTTCTCAATTTCAAGATTTGCAGGATCCCCCCTCCATAAGCCTGGTAGACCATAGAATGCAACCCTCACCTCACCATCGGCGTTGACACTAACAATGACACCCCGAGAATCAGGCTGAGCACCTCTCCAGCCCCATCTTGGCTCAACCAACCCCGCTCTGAATTTTATATGTTGGCCAACTTTAAATCCTGGGACCTTTTCCACATCAGAATAATGAGTGGGTAGCCTTCCCTTGCGGAAACAGCAAGCGAGCTCTAGATAACCAGTATCCTGTACACTATGAACAATTGCTAAACATTCTTTTCCTATGGTATTCCAATCGTAACTTGGTCTGGCACCCAGGCTTGGTTTTGAACGCACCCAGTCACCTACTTCAATACCTGGAAGTCTTTCTGCATCACCTGGAGAGACTTTCCATAAACTATGTCTGCCAGTAACTTTCACCTAAAAATAGAGAATTAGGAAGTTGTATCAGCAGGCAGAACTCAAGTAGCAGCAGACAAATTCTTGGAGAAGAAGTGACTCTGGAAAAACAATTAGAGAGAGGATATAGTAAAATAAGCAATTCGGTTTTTTCCTTTTCCATAACACCCATGGATATTTCAGTTCATCTTAAATAGATCTAGGAGGCTGTGGAAGATACAGAGAACCGGGAAACAAACTTGACATAGTCTCATTGTTAAGAAATAACTGAGGGATAAATTTGTCCCTAACTTGGGACGCAAGTGGTTAAAGGTCATTGCGTGTGCCCAAATAGGTCATGGGTTCAAAATACAATGGGGAAACGATTCGAGAATGACTGAGACGGAAGCCAACTCCTTATCTTCGGTTGAAAAACAGAGGTGAGATTTTAAATTAATGCAATCTATTTAGCAAAAAAATAAAAAACTGAGGCATCAATTCAAGTCAAACAGAAAAGAGTAGAACAAGCTTACATTCAGAGCACCATCCATGTCGATCCTCATTATTTTTCCAATAGAAGCAGGGGTCTCATTTGACCATCCAAGCCGAGGCTGAGACACAGACGGAATCAAATGAATCTCTTGACCCAGCTCAAAAGGAGGCACCTTTTCCACATCCGTAACTGAACAACGAAAAAGCTTGCTACGGAAGCAAAATGCAACTCCCATATCACCGTCCTCCTCCAAACTATGGATGATACCTATGCTGTTCCTAGTAACATCTTCCCATCCGTATATTGGGGAGGGGACAGAAGCCTTTATTCTAACCCAATCCCCTACCTGTGGAAGTTGTATAATTAAAAGGAGAAAAGAAACAGAGCATTCAAATCTTCATACAGACCAAGGTATTACCTTAAAATCATCAACCTTTTCCATGTCAGAAGGATCAGCCTGCCATGGAATAGGTCGGTTGGGTATTTCAATTATCAGAAGACCATCATTTTCTATCTCACTAATTCTTCCAACACTATGATGTGTCTCACCACCCCAAGCATATCTAGGCTCAGCAACAGAACGCTTTACACAAACCCGATCACCAATCTGGTGAAAAGAAGACATTACTGTCACCAAGGCAGGAGGAAATCAACTGGAAAACAAGAAAACTAAATGCACTTATTCCAATAACATGCCCATACCCTAAATGGTTCCACGTGTTCCACTTCTTCAGGCTCACAATGCCACGGAGCAGGAAGATAGCTTAGTTCCAATAACAGACTATTATCTGGTCGGATACAGTAAACTACACCTATGCTTCCTGGAGTCACAGCTCCCAGTCCATGTTTAGCTGAAGTCAGGGTGGGGCGTATACGGACCCAGTCTCCAACCATGAATTCTTCAACTCTTTCCATTTCTGCAGGATCTGCTTTCCATCCTCTAGATGCTCCAGGGAAGCCAACTCGCAAGATTCCATCATCATCAACACACAAAACTGTTCCAATGCTATCACGCGACTGACCACGCCAGCCAAATCTGCATTAACATAAAAAAAAAAAAAATATTGCAAGGTTGATGGATATTGAGGATGCTCATAAGCAGTATAGTCAACACCCTAACTCGATTAGTGATATATTAGGGACAATCAAAGACAGTTTTTATATATCTTCCACCATGTGGTACTGTATGGCATAGAAAAAATCTGGCAATGTTCACAGCATATCTAAAAAAAATAAAAAATAATAAAAAAAAGGAGAGTTTTTAAAGCCAAGACTGGCCAAGGACTGCTCGTTTGGTTCATCTAATTAGAACAAAATAACATTCCAAATTGTTCATTTTCCAAAGAATGGATGGAAACGTAGAAGTAAGGACCTGAGTCCTGAGAGAACTAATGTAGGTGATAGTTCCAATCCACTAATTGTCTGAGATCCCTATTCTTTGAAATAAACTAATGCAAAAGATGGTTCAACCATTGAAGAAAACCATGTCATGATAGATAAGGATGCAGTTTCTACTTATAAAGGCATATATATAGGAGAAAATAAACAATATTATGTAAGTAGAATGGATTGTTATAATTCCCAACTCTGATACACATGAAAGTGTAGATGTGCATATAAGTGGGAATCAATCACTGACCCGTGACTATGGTTTTAGATTAAGTTAGAGCTCCTTGTCTTATATGCCAAACAAATTCGTTGATTGCTACGATTTTTATTGAGTTCATGAACTAGGTTTATTCTTACTATTGTAAGGCGTGCTACGGGAAAATGTCTTGAGGCTTAATTCTATTTTTAAAACTTAACAACACTAATTGAGCGGAGATGGAATACAGAATGAAAATGGAAAAAAACATATGAAGGAAAGATGCAGCATAAAGAACTAAGATTTGCAAAAATCCAGGATTTAATGAACACGTCAAATTCACAATTAAATGAATTGAGTGTCCGAAGCAGGATTCAACAAATGCCAGGTATACCTTCATATTGAAGGTTGATAAGTTCAACTGAAAACTTATGTCCATCTCAGAGAGATCGTACCTTGGTTCTAGGACATCAGATTTAAGTTTAACATGCTGCCCTCTGTCAAGTGGAATCACTTTTATCACTTCATTCGCTAGCACTTGGTTTGCTAGAACTTGAGCCTTGTCAGAACAAAATGATACAATAAGGTTGTCAGTATCTGGTACACTTTGCACAAAACCTACACTCTTGTGTGTTGCGCCTTGCCACCCATAAGTTGGTTCTTCAATGCTTCTTCTGTATTTCACCCAGTCACCAATTTGGTATCTGCAAAATGTTTGAAAGTGTTTGTAATTGATTGTAAGCACCAATGATGTTGTCAAATACATAATAAGAAAAACAATGAAATCAGAAAAGTATTGATATGTGTTGCCCACGCACACTGTTGGAGATAAATGGACCCCTTTCGCCACCAGTGCCTCCATCAAATCTTCAGAAATCCATTCTCGGGGAAGAGCCTCCAAGAAGTCCCGTAATGTCCTGCCACTGAGAAGCATTGTACATTTATTTATCATAATTAGCTATAGAAATGACACGTGCAACACTAGAGTGGTGAACTAATTTTCAAATGTTTTACCAATATAAGATAATATCAAGTTATCAGAAAACTAGCCTGTGATTCCGAACATTAACTGCAGCATCGGGATATCTAAGCATAACAATGACCCATTCCAAGTTTTCACGTATCATCTTTGCTGTATCAGCGGCAATATGAAATGCGTTGTCACCATCATCATCCTGAATTCATGTAAGATAAGGAATTTATGTCGGCCAAATTTAAAGAAGATACACTAAGTGACTATCAATTGAAATTTCAAACGGTTCCAGGACAGGCAATAGAAAAAATGTGTTAGTTTAAATTGTACACAAAGATCAGTGTGTCTAAAAGCTTAAAGGTGTGCTCAAACATCTCAGTATATGTTCCAGGCACATTAAGTTAGGGTCCCATACATAAAATTAGTTCAGTTTGATCATCTTGTCCTTGTTAATATAATTTCCTAATTTGAAACAGCCTTTCCATAGATGAGGAAAGAAAAAACATTAAAATGATAAATTAGAACTTTACAAGAATGCTGGGCAGGTGACAAAATAAGCCCTTGTTAATTTAACCAGTAAGCAAGTTAAGAATCTAAAAATTGCTTAAGAGCCATTTCTTTTATAACAATGAGGAATATATATATGGAATCACCAGTCTTTCTTCGTATGATTTCCACACTCAAGTGTTTATGCTAAGTATTCAGATCAAATACCCAAAGTTCAACATACTTGCATGTTGCAATTTGCCCCAGCTGATAGAAGTAATCCAACACAAGACTTGGCACCTCTGGCCAATGCTACATGGAGAGGTATGGTATTCTGCACGTTCCTTATGTTGACATCAACACCAGCTTCCAAAATGATCTGCAAAAGTTACATTTCAAATGAAGTGTTTATGTCTTGCAACTTTTTTGTCCTGCCTTGGACTCAAATGATACAGGGTCGCAGCTTAACCAACAGAGAATAGAACTAGGTGCAAGTGGTTGTTCAGCCTACCCTGACTAATTCAACATCATTAGCCATAGCAGCAGTGTGCAGAGCAGTTTGGGCATGTTGGGTGTCTTGAGCTGTTGGATCTGCTCCAGCAGCTAGCAGTATCTTTACCAGTTCTCTACCCTCTAAAGGATTACAGAAATAAAAAATGTTAACAGCAGAAACAGGGCCTCACGGAGCCAAAAAAAAAAAAAGCTTGTTTGGAAAATCTATTGGAAACAAATTAAACAAGCGTAAAGGAACGGCCCAACTTATACCAGATTCATGATCTTTCTTCGAGGCAGCGGCCATGCACAATGCTGTTCCCACAGGACTCTGGATATCTATTGCTTCAGCAATCTCTTCCATAGATGCAAGCTCTACCCATCTTCTGACAACAGCTACATTCCATGTCATTACAGACAAGTGCAGGGGTCTGAAAAATAAGATGGCAAAAAAGATCAAGATTGAATAGCTGACAATTAATGGTTATTTCATGTTTAACTATTTAGAAGTACCTCCAGTTTGTCAGTTATTAAGCTATCAAGTTGGCACTCTAATTCTGGATCTATATAATCAAAAAAGAACCCTATATTTTCTTGTTAATGATCAATCAGGGAAAACTATAGCCATTGGACAAGACATCACGTCCAAACCAATTAAAGTGACTACGAATGAACACAAGACTCAAACCTCAACCAATTTAATACAAACAATCATAACTTTCAATGTACATAGCAGGACGTGCTATTGTAGCTAACTTTTAACAAAACAGGAAAACCAGTGATAGATGAAATGTTGACTGCTGAACAGACAGAATTGCCTCCGTCATACAGCGCATTGTTCAAGTCTGATCTAGTTATCCATAGATTGCTTATAACAACACACAGATGCCACCAGATTCTCATCATCACACTTTTGTGGTGTGAGTTATGTCAGCATATAACAAATAACATTTCCATGAGTATCTTTTGTTTTTGGACGTTACTATAAAAAGTCAAATCTCAAATTTACGTTGAATCTTTGAAAATCTAAGACAAATACTGCCTAATGATATAGAGGTAGAGATATAGGGTATGGCATGTTTTTCCTTCATTGATATCCTAATAAAGTAAAATGAAAATTTGGCTCAATTTTTCCTGTTTTATGTTATAGGACATGCATCTCTCCCCAACTTCCTTTGCTCTATCCTAGTGTAACATGATAAACCAAAAAGTCCAATTTATTTTACTTCAGGATGCATTTACGCTTACGTCAGATGTTTCGAGTTCAGGATACTCATAGATCTGCATCCTCCATTTTCCAATATGACAATAGCGCAGTCGTTATATTTCTTCGTAACAGCTCTATGAAGGACAGATTCGCCTTCATCATCAACTGCATTTGGATCAGCACCAGCTGATAATAACTCCTACAGGCATTCAAGAGTAAGAAATAATATTTATCAGAAAAAGCCGAAGCTAAATTTAGTAAGAATAAGCAACCAAATATATGTTGCATGAAAGGAGTTATGCTTTATTCAGTGGAATTTATTACCATACTTCACATTTCCATTAATCTACAAATTCAGATACTAATGAAAATAGTAAAAGAGACCAAGATACATACTCGCATGCAATCTGGTTGGCCATGGTAGGCACAGACATGGGCAACTGATGGGCCGAGGCCTTCCCTCAACCTAGACCTCACATTTGCATTGCGCTTAATGAGAGCTCGGACACATTCTGGTGATCCAGCTGCCAGAGCAAAAACAAGAGGTGGGTCACCATCTTTGTCGAGGACATCAACATTTGCCTCTTCGCACTCCAAAATGGATTCAACCAGTTCAACACTGCCCCGCCTACATGCCAGGTGGAGAGCAGTTTGGCCCTCTGCATTTTGTGCTTCTAAAAGTGAATGTAGAATACCGTGACCATGTGCCTCGGCAGTCTTCACAAGCAACTCTCTGCAGGGAAGATGCAATGAAATACAACTTAAAGAATATATTATATCAGCAGTTACAATCATATCTAAAGGAAATAGGCCCTCACCGAACTCGGCTGAAATTGCCCTCCGAGACAAGTCGGTGTAGAAGGTTGGAATTACTTAGTGGTACTTCCACCTCGGCTGATGGGGAGGAAGGAATCCCATTTACCAAAGGGCCGATCGGCAAGTCACTGATCATAAGATGGATTGAAATTGGACATCAAGCACGCAATGGAGAAATAAATACAGGGGTTTGCCCAAAAAACAAACACCGAAAATACTACAAAAAATATGTATCACTTCCTTTTGTACATACTTCTTTGCGTGCAAATACCATGTAATTTACAAATTAAAGTCTAGTGTCTTACTTGTCTGGGCTTGCCGGTGGACTCCTAGGAATCCCCTGTAAATGTCGAAGAAATATTGCCAACATTGAATGAAAAGTTGGTCTTTTTGCAGCCTTGAACTGCAGGCAGTCTCCAACCATCTTCCACAATTCCCTTGGTATTCCAACACCAACTACACTATATTGAGGAGGCTGTCGTTTGGCTTTGACAACAGATTGATATATTTCTTCAGCACTTAGGCCCGCCCACCTGTATAGAAGAAATCTACTTGTTTTTCCCATTCATTTAAATTAAAAAGAAGTACAAATAACATATCATCCAGTGAAATATAATAGAATAATTCCACATACGGGATAGATCCCGTGCACATTTCGACCAATGTGCAACCAAAGCTCCATGCATCAGATTCAGGAGATATGCCAATAGCATCGTCCCAGAAAAGATGCAGGGACTTCTTAACAGGTTCCCATGCTTCAGGGGCAGTATAGTTTGGGCTGAGCATTGTGCAATCCATGCATGAATGAATCTTTGGGGATTCGCATTCTTTTCCAGATTTTCTGCAATCAGGTTTTTTTAAAATAGCTGGCAGCCCATAATCAGAGACCAAAGCATGATCATTTTCATCCAAGAGAAGGTTTGACGGTTTAATATTCATGCATACAACACCAGCTGCATGAAGTTCAGCAACCCCACGAGCAATATCTGCTCCATATCTATATGTAAAGAAAATAATAGGTCAGTTAAAAGCTACCATAATTTGAAATAATAAGGAACCACATGTAGAATATTAGTTATTGTGCATAGTAATTTAATAGCCACATCAATCACAACAGATATATTACATTTGAGTTTATCAGAAAGTTTTAAAACATCATAATTCTTGTGCGGCCAAAAGTATGCAACTTTCTAAGTTCAGACACTCCATGTGCTCTAATTGATAGATGTTCCTGATATGGTGCTTGATAATTTGGAGCATAGAATGAACAAAAAATGCATATATTAGAAGTTTTTGCAGACTTGTCCATTAAATATCCTTAAATTTAAGGTTGCATTTGAATATTCATCAGAGCAACTAATGCAAGGTAACCATTTTGGACAATCTATATAATATACTAAAAGAGTTCCGGTCAA
Source organism: Plectranthus barbatus (assembly GCA_026898455.1). Lineage (NCBI taxonomy): Eukaryota > Viridiplantae > Streptophyta > Magnoliopsida > Lamiales > Lamiaceae > Plectranthus > Plectranthus barbatus. The sequence goes on from JAPKLW010000139.1 coordinate 407,900, forward strand.
ATCCCTCCAAAATTCTAGAAGACCGTGCATATTAAAGTTCTAATACATGCCAAATATATTTATTGAGTTTCCTTTACAATATTTTGTATTGTTATGAAGTTTATTATTTATTCTAACATATTAATATTTTAATCATAATATAAGTTTTTTATTTAATATTCTATAACAATAAAATTATAATAATATAATTATTGTAATATTTTAAAATAATAATAATTTTATTATAATAAATTTGGTTAATATGATCATTATTAAAAACAATGGAAGATTTAAAATATTAATAGAATAAATAAAAAATAATTATAAAATAACATGAGATAAAAAATAAGAAATAAATAATTTTGTTATTCAAATTTGCGATTGACAAATAAGAATGAAAGTCTCCATTTTGGAAGGTTTTGTGATTTCATAATATTTGGGTATCATACTATTATTCTTATTCATACATTCTCATGCCCTTCAACCAAATGGTATATTTTCAAATCATTCAATTATCTCATTCCTACATCCACTAACTAATACTATATTTTTAAAACTCTCTATATAAAATATGTTCGTGCAACGCACGGGTGTATTTCTAGTAAGCTTTCTAAACAGCAAACTGCCCATTGAAGTCCCGGACCTCGGACGCAGTGGCTAAGTGTTTTGTTTGTGACAAATTGGACGTGGGTTTAAGTAATGTTAAGGATATCATCTCCCCATTTAAATAGAGTACTCCCATTTCCAAAAAAAATGTGCATGGATGCAACGTAATTAGCATAAGCTCTCTAGAAGAAAATTCAAGTATAACTAGCCAAAACGCAATCTCAATTGAGACACAAACCAAAAGATACTCAGTTTTCCCAAATTTCTTTTAGATAGAAGATTTCTATAAACAAGGGCTGCAACAAATAGATTTTATCTCAAGTCCATCCAATTAAATAAACATAATTTAAATGCCTGACTGACTATATTATGTTAAATAAACATCATTTAAATGTCTGACTGACTATCTTATGTTTCTCCTCATAACACCCGCTCTCTCATTTAAATTATATCCTGACTGTTGAGCACAAAGACAATAGCAGTGATAGGGAATGGAGCTTATTTTTTTTTAGAATGAAACAGATCTTATGTCAGTCATATGCATGGAGCAAAATTAATAGGCTGAGTTGCCACCACAGGCTGTTATATAGCTTAGTTCTGAATGTAAGGAGGACATGAAGTAGCAATTTACTTGTAGGCAACTGCATTTACCAAGAAAAAGAAATTAAATTGTGCATCAAGATCAAATTACACATGCATCAGTTGGACTATAAATTCAGACATCAACCAAAGAAATATACAAGGGTGGGTATGCGTCCTATATCTCAAAGAACCCTGCATCCTTCAAGAAAAGACACATTCAGTTGGTACTAGGAAGATAAATAACAATGCTGTGCTTACTTTTCATTACATCCTTCGTTTTTTACCCCTCAAAAGAAACACTTAAAATTTAAACCCATTTACCTACAAGATGTTTTTTCAGCTGTTGCATTTCCTCCTACATATCCCCAGAAAACCATTACCGAAAAGAGTCTTACCAATTATCAATAGATTCTACAATAAGATTTAAGATAATAGAGATCTTCAGTAAAAATCGGATTACCAGAAGATCATAATAATGCAAAATTAGATTACTTATACATAAGATATTGATTATATATGTCATATCTATCCTGATAGCATGAGGGAAAAGACTTATATTCATCCTCTTGCGAATTGCCTCTAATTAATGCAAATGCAACAGCAAATACTCCCCACAACTCAATCTTTCATCCACAACAAAGTGCTCCATTTAATTTTTTCAGAACATGAAATTCTGCACCTCGAATATTCTTAATTGGGCTGATTTTCAAGACAATCATGTGTGAGAAACTAGTAGATCTCAACAAGGATATTGGATGAATAACTTCACCTCCCTCGCCGTCTCAAAATATCTCCGCACACACATGCACAAGCATACACAGTTTGTCAACACGCTCACACACATTCTCTCATAAGCTCCATCAAGTTGACAGCAAGATGAGGAAAAGGGAAAATATATTGAATTATAGTGGGTCCAAAAAAATATTACAACTTCAAGCGCATAAATTGAAAAGGCCACTACTATATCTGTTGTAGATGTGTATAACATAGACCGCGACAAAAGAAAGACAATAAAGTGCATTTAATGCATTTATTATCCAAAGCCAGTCGTAAGAATAAAAGAAAAGTTTGATAAAGGATTATCACCACCATCACATTTTAGGATAATGCTTTGGAGATAAGATCACAGAAATATTATTTGTCGTTATACCTGTGATGCATAAGCTCATTATTTAGTTTTGCCAATACACACTTGGAAAGAAAATCTCTAACTATTTCACAAAATAGGAAGATTTTATGTGAGTACCATTTAATATTTTCACTAAAAATTGGCAAATTCAAGAAAACGTTAAAGATGCTGACCTAGCAAGATATGCAGGCAAGTTACATTACATATGATAGTGACGTAAGCCATCAAGAACCGGTATCCTTAATATATTACTTTTCCTTTCATAAGAAAAAGGCAAACAAGTATCATAAGTCTCCAAAAGGTGTTTTTGGAACTCCACGTGTTCTGTCATATAGCAAAAGGACATAGACCCATAATTCCGGAGAGGCTGAGACATTTTACAGAAAGTGAAAATTGTCATGCAACCAAAGCAATACAAAAACAGCAAATGGATTATGGACCAGTATTGGATCTCATTCTCAAATTCTAGAGAAGTCCGTTTCTCAGTAAAGAGTCCATCTTTGCATGAGACTCAACAAATATCCGACTCCATTGCCTCTAAGTTGGGGAGAAAGCTACTGATGCCCCCAAACAAATGACAAAAATCATTGAGTCATTTTCACTTGCCATTTCTTACAATTAGTGATTCCTCATATAGCAATTACAAAACACATACTTCTAACATGGGAGCTAAAGAACATTCAAACAATTAATTTAGTAATGATAGCATCTCTATTCTCTGTAGAATAAATGACCAGTAATTAAATTTACAACCTAATTACTTATTTCACCTGCATTTATATATTATCTGAAATTATATTGAGAACCCACTAAGAGGACGAAACTAAATAACCGATTCCGCAGCCAAGAGAAACTTTGCATTTTATTAAAATGACAATGCTAAAGGAGGAACCTGAGAATCTGCTCGAGGGTGAGGCGCCCTTCATTTCGCTGCATTGCTGTCTGAAGAGACCCGTGACACCTATCCATCACCAAACAAAGGCTACTTCCTAACCTAGTGGTTCCATGAAAAGTGCAAACATTCCGGCACCACATTGATTTCCTCCTCAGCTCTTCAAGCTGCCCCTGCATCCACACCACATCAGTCTGCTCCCCGGTAAGTACCTTCTTCGCTGCCACCTTATGCTTACACCCTCTACCTGACACAACTGCAGCCCACATCTCCACTCCCGCCCTCCGACTACTCCCTTCCCCGATCCTCCTAACCATCTTCACCTCCTTGTGAACCCCCAAATCTATCCTCCCACCTCTAGAACCATCCTCCACCCTTCTACTCCCATTGCTATAAATACAAGAACCACCACTGCTACTATTTACATTACTACTATTCGCACAACACACGTTATTTATATAACTCCTGTTATCATTCCCCGCATCATTACCCTCATCGTCCTCGTCCTCATCATCCTCATCTTCGTCTTCGCCGCCCTGGATCAAGGACAGAACCGCGTAATTCTTCTTCAGGGCGGACACCGAGTTCCCCACGGTGGATACGTGGCGGCAGCGGGGGCACGAAAGCGACCAATCTAACGAAGCGGAGAACATCTTGGATAGGCACTCGCGGCAGAATCCATGGCCGCATTGGAGGAGGAGAGGGCACCGGTCCTCCTCGTTGTACTTGTTCTGGCACACCGAACAGCACGGCACCCTCATAAATTTCTACTTTTTTTTCCCTCCTGCTTTTCTACTTGGGCGGCGATTGAAGTGCGACAGCAAGCAGTGGAGGCAAAAATTTAATCAGCAAGTGGTGGTGATTTTAGAGAAAGAGGCGTAGATCCACGAAAAAGGGTTTTGGAAAGAGAAGAGGGGAAATGGGGATGGTGAGCTCCAGTAGAGAAATGAGAAAGCTTGAGAGAGGGGTTTTGCCGTCGACTGCGAGGTTGGGTTGACACTTGACACTTTTTTTTCCACCATTTCTTCATTTCATTAGGTAAAACCTCTTTCCCTTGTGCCACTTGTCTTTTGCAAATCATATTTTATTTTCCAATAATAATTCTCAAAAAAAAAAATAGAGAAATCTCACACAGAATTTTGCCTTTCATTTCTTAATTAATTTTTAAAAAATCTTGTGGTTTTGATACCTGTTTATTGTTTTTTTTCCAGAATTTAGTGGAGTTTATATCAAAATTTGTCATTCTACTAAAGTGTAGGTGGGAAGTAAAACCATATCTTATTCACGCTATGGATGATCGTGAATTAAATTAACTCATATCTCAAAATCTGCAAGAATTATTGAGTGTAATAATTTATTTTTATTAGAAAGTAATAATTATAGCAATCAAATTTCATCAAATTAAGCTAAATTTGATCGAGCTCGAATATGACCTGATCGAATTCGTGTACGCAAAAACTTCAATAGACCCTCTGTTCCTCACCCCCAACTAAAAGAATAATTGATCAGAATTTTGAAATTGTCAAAAGCCGTAGCAATTTGTTGACTATCTAACATTTTTTTTTTGTTCATCCCAAAGTTTCATTCCAGATGATTGTGACACTTGGTGGTGTTATCCTTTTTCAACCTTAATTAAAAAATATATTCAAGAATTAACACGATTTAATATATATATTAGAAAGAGCAAAAAAAAAAAACTTCTTCTCTAGTCAAATAATCATACCTTTACCTGAGTGTAAATCCAAGACTAGGAAAGCCTCAAACCTACATAATAAATCAGTGAAAGACAGAAAAATTGAGTGCTGATCAAATTGGATTTTACAAACATTTCTCAGTATCTCTTATACAACAAAATAAGGCATTTCTGAAATAGATCCAGATGAGAAACTCAAAATCGAACTCTCTTAAACTACAATTTAATATAGGGACTCAATTTCAAACAAAAAAATGAAGAAGAGGAAAATAGGAAAAGCAACTCTGAAATCTGAACCAATTTGATTATAATACATCAGATTCAAAGGCTACATTCCATACAGAGCCCATTGGGACATAGCAGCATGCATGCCTCAGGCAACTGGCAAGGGGACAGGGACAGGGACAGTGAGAGTTAACTTAAAAAGAATCAACCAACAGATAAAAATCTACCCACACAAAAAAAAAAATGGCAGGAAGGAATCACCAGAAGCCTCTAGAGTGTAGTGTCGCCTCTCCGCTTCTGCATCATCAAGTGGAAGAAAGATGCTGTGATGGAAGAAAAACTGCAGCAATCACTTGTTAGAATTGCCAACAAGTCTGCACTGCTCTGGGAGTAGTGAACAGACCACTTGCCCGTTTACTGGGAACAGTTCACCATCGATGCCACATCCGTTGTGTGTGTGCTTCCCAGGTTTAATTTTAACGGACTTGACCTGCATATGGCAGAATCCATCCAGGTCAATTGAATCACACTAGCCCTCAATATCTATTATGCAGAACCAGTGGAAAATAACGAACAATAAACAATCCGTTATTTTCAAACCGAAAGATTTAGTATAAATTACAAGGCCATGAAACGTAACTGACACATCTGAAAGACTAGAGAATTAAGGTTGAAATCAGACACATTCCTCAAATAAAGATAGTTAACTAATATAAGTTTGAAGGAGAAGGTTTGGAGAAAAGAATACTCCTACGAATGCTTCTTGTTTATCTTTCTTAATTTTTTAAATGTTGAATTTAAATTCATTTTTCATGGTCTTGAAGGTGCTTCCTTACCTTAATATATTCAACATATGGCAAGGAAAGGTGGCTACCCATCTGAAGACGCAAGAAGAATCTCAAAAGCTTAAATCGTCCACTTCCACGAACAAGTAAAAGGTCCAAGGTGTTGTCATCATGCTCTGCCTTGGGGGCAACCACCTGAGAACTCAAACTCTGGACAGTTTTACATGAATGATTGCACACAAGGACACCAAGATATTGACCTTTAGCAACCACCCAATTCTCCTCTGATCTTGGGGCAGTGTCTTTTTTATCACCAGATTCAGTGTCCTCTGATGGCCCTGGCAATTCTATGGGATTTTCGACATCCCAAGTAGGGTCAGAGTCCCATCTAGGCTCCGCATCCCAAATTGGGCCTGGGTCAGACAATGTTGAAGAGATATCTTCTTTATCATAAGAAGTTGTATTACCCCAGGAACATCTAGTGGGATCATTTGTGGAGGTTACACCAGTCCAGCTTTTATCCGCCCTTGACTTGGATCTCGTCCTGGGCCAGTTTGGAGTAATTGAATGCGGTAGCTGTGGATAGATGACTTCTGACTCAGCTGTCACATTGCTTCTACCAGCTGACAATCGTTTTGACTTGGGATCTATGGCCCGCACATAATCTGATGGTTCAGTGCTACTACAGGTAGTATCAAAATCAGCTGCAGAAATACGACTTGGGGTCATAATTGAATCAATGCTCGATAAGCTGGATGCCCGAGGAAGGCCCTCTTTGCTTGATCTACGCATGATATCAGTGTAGAGCTCAGACATGTCAACAATTTCATGATCAGCTGAAGTGTTTCCCTCTCCAGCTCCAACTCGTGCAGGAAGATATTCCACTTCATAACTAAACTTGGGCAAGCAGAAAAATCTGAGAAAACCAGCTACAAAATATCGCAAAGGACCAAACCGCTTCTGGAATTTCTCTGAAAGCTCCAATACTGCAGCAAGCATAGAAAATATGGGACCTAAAGAATCAATAAAAGAACAGAGACAAAAGAAACTACAATACCTTTCAACATCATAAATTGTTGGACCAAATATACAAAATTAACAAAACAGAGGTAGAGAAAAATGAACAAAACCAAAAATGTTCACAAGTGAATCATTTCTTGCTTGCCCTGTTATTTGACAATCGATGCTTTCGTGATCCTGGCAATCCATGATGTGTGATGTAATAAATGAGACGAGCTAGACATACAAATGAAGATCCATGTGAAATTCCCTCAAGTACAGAATAAGTGTGCAGCCAGAGCTTGCAGTCAAAGCAGATTTTGACTAATCCAAAGAAGTCCCAAGGAAACCAAAGATGATGTACAAAGTTCAAATTAACAAAGAAAAACATACATCAAGATCAGAAAACCACCTCTAGAGCAGTAAATGAATCCTAAGCTTATCCACATTAGTAAAATGGAAACTCGCTGTTGAGACTGTATTGCAAGCTATAGAGAAGCCAAACTCTCTATGACCCAAGAGAATATACTTTCACACTGTCTAAGATTATTGAATTTTTAGTCTCAAAATCATGTTTCTTTTAGGAAGATGTTCTCCAAATCATGTTTCGTTTTAGGAAGATGATGTTCTAAAGTTTAAGTGAAACATAGTGCGAGTATATTTCCGCATTTTCCTTGTCCTTAAGACAATCTTAAGAGGTTTCTTGGAACAGCTATGTAGAATACAGAAATAGAAATTTGTGTATTCCTGACTAAGCTACATTATTTAATAAAGAAAGTCCGAAGTCCCATCTATTAGCATTTTCATAAGGCATGAGAAACAGGGATTCTATCAATTTATCCTTCGAAGTTGACCCTTTAGCAACATGTCCAGTTCTTACAACACAGCTTCAATGAAAAGCATCAGTGGTGATGCAGATTGATTGTTGTGCATATTCACCAGATCATAAAGCCCACACCAATACATACAGAAAATTGACTGGATAATCAGATTTGGGACACAAAGGGAGCAGCATTGGTAGAAAGTTTCCACTAGTGTTATGCATATCCTAGACAAAGAACTGAAACTAGGTAAAAGAACAATAAGACTCATCTGAATCAGAGACGACCCTTAAAATTACCTCTAATTCTAAAGAATGGATTTAACTGGTACTAAATGTTCCATATGTAGATCCAAATAGAAAATGAGGGTAAATGTTCATAGTTAGAGAACTGGAGGAAATCCTAAAAATGAGATTGAATTAACACAAAATGCAAATGAATTACCATCACTAATAAAACCAAAGTATGTAACAGTCATCCCAAAGTGAATAGCTCCAGTATGAATCCACTCTACAGCAAAAACATCAGTGGCTGTAAGGCCCCCCTGAAATCAACCAATAAAACTCCCAGATATGAACCTAGCTGGCAATAAAAAGTACAATAGAACAATACAAGGAAATTCATATGAAATTAGCATTACCAAGGAAAGTTTGCAAATCAAAAGGTGGTTTCAATGCAATTTAATTTCATGTTTTTAGTTATGCTTTCTTGTTTAATTATGTCTAGCTACATTCCCTAGCAGATTCTGGGATTTTGCAACAACTTTTCTAGATGCATGCTTAGGATAGGTTAATTATTTTCTTGCTGATGGATTATGATTCCTGATTCATTAATTAATTCTGAATTAATAAATAGTCAATTTTTTAAAAGAAAATTGTTGCACCAGCATTATAATTACAAAATTGCAAATTCAATTGGGTAAATATTTCATTATTCAGGGTACACATTTGACACCGCAAAAAAACAAAGAATAACTTTGAACTATGGTCCTTTTTCATGCAACCAACAAACAATCAAAATAGCACTTCTATGCAATGGAATTAATTAAATGAGTTTACCTTCCTAATATCCAGTTATTCATATTTTAGCCCTACTAACACAAACAAACCCAGAGAACTCTGTATTCAGTAATTCAACATGCTTTAAAACAAACCAAAAACAATTTACAGAGTCTAAAACAAAACAATTACCTTAACAATGGCAATTGCCGCTGATACTGGATCTCTGACTCCAAGAACAGTCCAAACCAAAGAATTATCGGAACCAGTAGGTATGATTCCAATTGGGACTGAAATTGCTTCTTTCTGGTTCTCTCTGCTAAGCAAACCGTTCAAAACCTGCATTACGGAGAGTATTAAATGACAGTAATGACGGCAGCCAGTGTATTACCCCACCTCTAAAATATACATGTATATAATCTCTTAAAACAACAAAAGTTAAATCAATGGTCAAACACCAGGCTAAGGACCTTGAGACACATAAACAAATATAAAGAAAACACATTCAGAAGTTAAGAAACAATTACAATAAGCTCCGAACAATGCTGGGAGCTTAAGTTTTAAACTATCACCAAAAAAGTCTACGATGTCGGATTTCCATTTTGTTCATCAATCCAAAAATCTTCATAGGTATTTTATCTTGGATCTAGGTCAGGGAAGCAAGCATTTATTTCATCAGTACACCACCAGCACATCAACCCAATATGCAAACACCACCAAATCAAAAATATATTTACAGAAATGATACAACATGATCACTTCATAAGCTAGACATCCTTGTACAAGGAATTCAAATGAACCAGGAGAAGAAGAAAGTGACAGTGTAAACCTCATTTATGATTCCATCTCCTCCGACACATATAATACCTGCAGAGAGTGAAAAACAGAAAAACAATGGTTTTATGGTATAAAATTCAAAAGGAGAACAATTGCGGTACTTTGTTATTGCTGAACACAAAACCAAAATTTACCATCAGGACATGAAGTGAAATCAACATCTGCTGCAAGCCTCCTAGCATGACCTGCAGATGTTGTTTTGACAACATTTAACTCAAATCCCGCAAGCTGCAATTTAACCCATTAAAAGAGAAATGCAGTTATAGATCGTGCAATGAAGATACAAAGCTAGCTAGTTAGCAAATAGCAAAGCATGCTAAGATATGTAACCAAGCTGAATATCTCAAAGACTGAGGTTCATTCATTCATCATCAAGTTGAATTCATGCTTACATCCGGATATAGTTAAGAAACAAGAGCTTATTAGAGTGTTACAAAAATATAATGGCAGCATTTATTATGTGTTCTCAAAAAAATATGATTCACATCTATAAATATGTTCAATTGGATATTTGTCATAAGAATAAAAAATATGTGTTAAATACCACTGTTGTAGATCTTATAGTTTGCGAAGCTCACCCAACTAATTAGCTTATGCACAAGTCAAATGTTTCAAGCTTTAGCTTGGTTCGTCTGTTTTATCAAGTTTCACCAAACCAACTTGAATGAGCTTATATTTGATCGAGCTTCCTGTGCTCACAAGTAGCTCAGCTCATTTTAAATCTTATCAAAAGATATGCTCAAGGTACAAGAAAAATAAAATACTACAAAATGCAGGAAGCAACAATATAAACTTACTTTAAATATCGGTTCTACTAATCCATAAAATATTTTGCTTGAACGGCCGTGCCCAGAACGAGGATTTAAAATGACGAGCATTTTGGGAGAACTTTTACATCTTATATAAGACTCAGGAGGAAACTCGTTGAAAACTGAATCCAAATTCTGCTTCTTTGAAGCCATAGGATGAGGAAGACAGTTTACAAAGCACTTCTGATCTGCAAATGCATTCACCCACTGGATTGCATCCTCTGAGGTGGAGGCAAAAAATCGGAAGTCCTTCCGACTTCTCCCACTTTTCATTATAAGGCATGAACCCTTTCTTAAAGGATATGCATGCACAGTAAAATGTCTGAGACCAACACAGAAGGACAACTGCCAAATTGAAGAGAAATTGGGGCTGAGAGATTAAAATAGCATAAATTGAGAAAAGAATCAGCAAAGGACACAATGTAATTTACCGAAATCACATCATCCAAGCGCAACATCGTAGAACCCCAAATCAGAGCCTTGCTTGTCAATTTAGCATCAACTGCATCCAAGTTGGCATTCTCAGAAGTTTGTACCTCAGAGTCTTTAGCAGATTTAGTTTTGTCCAGGGAAAGTTTTCCCACAAACACTTCATATCCCAATAAGTCAGATTGCTCATCTCCAACATCAATCCTGTGTTCTGTCCCCTTAGGCCCATTTGCATCATCATTGTTGACATTGAGTTCACCACATTTTGTGCCCTTACCTCTACTGTTACGTTTTTCTGGGAAGACAACAGGAGATGTTTGTTGTGCTGTAGAAACTTGAGAACAAAGACCCAGACGACGAAGTGACTGTTGAGTAGTCAGTCGCAAAGAATTATGCTTGGATATACTCCCACTCTTCGGCATCTCGACTTTTAAGCACAAAATGATAGGCAATAGAAAAAGGACATCTACTTATACAGAGATGTTCCAGGGTCCAATCAGCGGATCACAAAAATAACTCAGCCTGCAAAGTTTGATAAAATTATTTCACTAGGATCAAAATAAAGTATAATGCAATTATGCAAGGAATTCACATCTTATTCAAAAAATCCAAACTATCAAATTATTAGTGACAGTTGATAAACAACTCTTGATTATTCTACCATAGCTAAATAACTGGTCATTTCAATATTTGAGATTGCTATGCCATTAGCAACCACAAAACAATGTAAAGATATGAGCTATCCAGAACTACAATAATCTTGTTTCTTCATTATTTTCATACTAAGATGCAAACTGCATAACATGACAGGACATTGCAAAAGAAACAAATTGTATACAAATTCAAAAATTGGGTAATTCCTTCAAGAAAATTTAAATACAAAGCCATGTTATGAGATTCAGTTCAATTTTTGAACAATATATTGAGAATCCAACAACAGGTTACTATAATTCATTGAGATCCCTTCATATTCCTCTCCAGTATGCTTGGCCAACGGAAAAGGTATTGAATCCTGAATAAGTTCACAAGAGGTACCGCAATCACATAGTAAACTATTGAGAAACAAAAAAAAATGCATTAACCGCTCCTACAGGATGGACACAATCGCACAGGTGAAGCAAAAAGACAAAACTGGAGCCGATTCCACTACAGCATAAAAGACACTTTTCCCTAGCTGATTGCAAGATTTACATTTCGTCGGTCGGCAACATCCAGTTCTACTTCCAGCGCCAATAAATAAAATATCAATTGGATCACCGGAGAAACATACAGAAGCTAGTCAACCATGGAGAAACCCAAACCGCATTTGATATTCCAATTCCATACATAACTCCTCGAAATTGAAAAAAACCCGCCATAAACATTCTCGGCTGAATTCAGCCGAATCCACACCCCGAAAATACCCGATCAGGTTCCCAAGTCAAAAAATCCAGATACAAACTAACACAAAATTGCAAGAAGAGGCTCAAGAAACGAGCATGAGCGCAAAATATAAGGCAAATATATAACTATTAGTTGACCAGTTCGACTTCGAGGGAGAGAAAAAACACTTGCCTGACGGTGAAAGATAAATTCAGAGATTTCTCCCGGCGGTGGCGGCGGAGATCGGTGGTGGGTGGGGGTTGTTTGGAGGAAGAAGAATGGAGAGAGGTAGAGACTGGCTTCTTGTCTTTTTTTTTTTTTTTACAATACAGCTATCTCTCTCTCTCTCTCTAAATTATTACTCCATCTTTTTCCTTCACTTTTTTTATCCTATATATTTGTTTTTACCTTATTTAATAAATTTTTGCTAGATTTCAGGATTTTTTTTTTATTAGACCTCGATTTTCATAAATTAAATAAATTAGCTCTCGCTAAATATTTAAATTAATTCAATCCATAAATTTTAAAATTGATGTATTAGACCTCCGCAATTTATAAAGTAATTCATTTATACAAAAGTTTCGTATGATGTTCTAACTAATTATAGAGTATTAACAATAGTTTATGATAATAGACTTATTTGTTAATATTTTTGTTATTTTACGAAGTTGAATATTATACTAAATTAAATTAAGAATTGGTCCCCTGAGAGACAGTCTCATTATTTTTTTATTGTAAGACAGACCTTAATACATCATTTCAATAAGTTACATACATCATTTCATTTTTAAAAATTACATTATTTGCAATAAAGAAACACATCATTTCATTAAATTTGTCTCACAATAAAAATGGTGAGACATCATTTACAATAAAGAAACACATCATTTCATTAAATTCGTTTCACAAGAAAAATGATGAGATCGTTTCATTTGGAAAATTGCCTTAAATTAATTGGTTGCTAGTTTGCAGAAATTTAGAGAAACATATCTTGTACTATACAAAATATATGATATATACATTGAATATATTGAAGGATAATTCTCAATACAATCTCATAAAAAATAAAAAAAATAATAAAAAACTATATCTTTAAGGTTTTAACCCATTTGGACATAGTTCAATACTTCTATACCATATATTATTTGATTATGAGAGTTTCCATGAGTGATCAGACATTTTTACTTCAAATTACTCCCATTAACTGTTGAAATATAAACTTGATTTGGGCCTTATTAGAAATTAAATAATTTATTTAGTTTAGGCCCAAAGAATAGATCCATTAAGAAATCTATTCTAGAAGTCACCTATATTTTCTATTAGAAATATCTAGAATAGGATATTTATATAGAGCTCTCTAGAACTAGATATTTATATGGAGTTCTCTAGAAGATTATTGATAGCTATTAGATTAGAGTTGACATGGCAAAATCTTAACGGTTGTAAACTAATATAAATATGGGTTGTATGCTAAGTTTGTAATCAATCAAAAATCAAAAAAACATTTTCCAAATACAAAGTAGCCCTCATTTCCTAAACTTCTCATATTCCCTCTCTAATTCCTAAATACTTATCCACCATAAACCCTTCTAATTTCCAACATTAACAGTGTAAAATTTATGGCAAACCTAATTTTCAGTATCCACAATGTTTAATTTAATGTCGTTGGTGTTGTTTAAAAACGGATGAAAAAGATGTTTTGGGGATTTTGATTTTTAAATTATGAGTTATAAGGACCTAATTATAATATCATATAATAATTTAATTTATTTTTTAAAAAGAGAGCTATGATGAGAAAAAATATGGTTGTATTTAAAATTTTCTTATATTGAAATGTTAGTCTCAGTAAATCAATTTTTTTATTATATTCTCTACTCTCATCCACATAATTACATACTTCATTATTGATATTATTATCATATATATAATTTATTATATTTTAAAATATTTTTATAAGTTTAATCACAAAGTTCATTTAATTCAATTAAGGTATATAATATTATTTAGTATTTAATTTTCAGTTATAATTATATTTCATCATTAAAATTAACTAACTGATAACTATGACTTGTGTTTCTTTATTCTTATTATTATATTTCATAAAATTAGGATTTATTATTAATCCCGGCCAAAATATATTACAACCTTAATCAATAAATATAATTTGATTATTTTCTTAAACAAACTGGTCAAATAATATAAAATTACTCTGTTCAAACAAATTGAAAATTTGGCTCGATGAATGATATAAATAATAAAATTAATATATCATTTGATAATTTGAATATAGATGCAACAAATGAAGTAAGAAAAATTATGTTTGTAAAAACATGTTTTGTATGTCCTCAATTATAATTCAAATAGACGTGAATAAAGAGCAAGGTTAGACTTACGGAAGAGGATAACATAAATGCCAATTTAAGCATAGTTAAAAGAACTAAAACTTCGAATCTCTATTTTAAGATGAATATAAATGCTCACCTACCCATTATATATTCACGAATTGATGTGACAATATAATATTAAGTGTAGGACTTGCTATTTCTGACACGACACAATAAACAAACAAGCACAATAATAGCGAGCATGAACGCAACACGAACCCGTTAAGCTCAAACACGATAACAACACGACACGATAACGATCTGCCTTACAGAAATTGCCAAGTGTACACTTAGGACTAAAGAATTTTGATTCGACACGATAACACGATACGAACATGCACGATAATAATTGGCACGAACACGACACGAATCCGTTAAGCTCAAACACGAACACGACACAAACCTGTTAAGCTCAAATACGATAACGACCCAACACGCACAAATTGCAAGCCTTAAGTGTGAGATCAATTTTAATAATTAATACTATCAATGATAAATTGTCACCTTATATAATCGATTTGACAAAAATGATCACTTTTGCCTCGGAAATTTAACCATCCTAACCCTCAAGTCAGTCACAAAGAAATCATAATGTATTTACTGTTACTTAAACTAAATTATCTTTCAAATTTTAAATTAATAAACACTATAAAATTCTAAATTAATAAACAATATAATATTGTACAAATAGGGACAATGGTTTACAAGAGTTGTCAACCAAGATACTTACCATAGGGGGTCAGGGCATATATATATATATATATATATATATATATATATATATAATAGTGAATACACAATCTATAATAGAAATTCAAGGAACTACATAGCATATTATATGTGAATAGTTTAAACTATATATATATATATATATATATCGGCCTCAGCATCATCACACAAGGAAGGGGTTGGGGGGGGGGGGGGGGGGCAGCAGCAGGAACAGGCCACATCCTAGAGAAAGAAAAAAAATAATGTATTAATAAAATGAATTCTAGTTATACCAAAAAAAATTATATAGTTTATTAAATACTTTAGTCAACTTTAAATTTACTTAGATAATTTAAAGTTATTTCCTCATATCATAAATTTGAACAAAACTGATAATTTTTAATATGCTTTGATAATATTCATAATTTTATAATATATTGAAAAAAAATCAGAAATAATTTATAATATATTGATACTTATCCTTTTTTCCATTTATAATTTCTAGTTGGACCTGACTGAAGTGTGTGTAAATTGCTTTCAAGCTGAACCCAATATTCTTTTATATTTTCTTTTATTTTGGTACTGAAAAATTAGAAGAAAAAAAAAAGACTCTTAGAATTTTTTACTCGATTATCAAGTTTGTAATTCAGGGTATATGAATATTTAAAGAGAGTAATGTAATTATTCCCATTAAAATTTATTTATATATATATTTTTAATTCTTTTAAAATCTTATGCAACTTTTATTCATTAATTTAATATCTACTAACATACTAAATGAGATAAATTAGTAAAAGTAACAAATTTAACCCATTTACTCTAAAAAATATCATATTAACATTTATTATATTTTAATTGAATTTTAATTGCTGATGCTTTATATTATAATAAAAAGCATGTATACAATTAACAATAACAAATCTTAACTTCATCACTTTTTTAAAATATTGCATCCTCATCAAATTCATTTCATCTATTATATTTTAATAATGCAAGCGTGATGTATTGTATGAAATAATAATTTTTTATAATTTTTACTTAAAAATATATAATATTATTAATTATATAATAATATGAAAGATACACTGAAATAAATTTAGAGCTGATGATAAGTCGTGAAAAGAAATCTTACAGTGGGGGATGATGTTCCAACGCTGGTGATCTCCTCTCTTCCAATCGGAGAGAACGACGACGGCGCCGTCGTGGACGCCGTGAATAGCGTCCATGTTCAGCCGGATGTTGTTCACCATTCGTATCACTCGGTACCCATCGCCCAGATCCTTGTCGCTCCACAAGATCGATTCGTCAAAAACATTCGGATTGAACTCCACCAATTGCACCTGCGGCAGACATCAACCAAAAATTCATGCGATGTGGAGAAACAGATCGAATCAGAGATGGAAAGAGGGGTTTACTTACAGGGTGTTTAGCGCCGATCGAGTGCTTCAACGCCTGTCCAGTTGCTTTGTTGATCAAAGCGAAGCTGGGGAGTCCTTCTCCATCCCTCACTCTCGTGCTGTGCCTGTCGTCTCTTATCCAGTGCTGAAATGATCGAATTAGGGCTAAATTCTAGAGAGAGAGAGAGAGAGAGAGAAAGGGGGTTTTGAATTTTGATGGTACCTGAAGAGGATCGGAGGGGTTGGAGCGAGCGAGAACGACCTTGCCGTGTTGTATGGAGAGAGAGTAGTACACGTCTGCCTTGCAGTATACCTTGACGGAGGGTCTGCGGAAGATGTCGTCGTTGTGGTGGTGGTGGTGGTGGTGGTGGTCAACTACGACGACGGGAGGAGGCGGCGGAGTGACGACAATCACGGGGAGCGGAGGCGGCGGGTGGTGATGGTGGTGGTGTGGTGGAGGGGGCGGTGGGTGGTGGTGGTGGACAGGTGGCGGAGGCGGTGGGTGGTGGTGGTGGACAGGTGGCGGAGGCGGGTGGTGGTGGCCGTGGCCCGGGCGGTGATGGTGGTGACGGTCCATGAGCGTTGGTAAATTAATTGATTGTGTGACTTTTTTTCATTGGGGAAGAAATTAATATAGGAGGAAAACCTTCGAGCTAAGGAAACCACGTAACCACTAATTTGACCTTAATCTTTTTGGAAAAAAAACTAGAAACAAGAAATATACAAGACTAAGAAATAAACTCGGGTGTAGTGGTTTAAATATTATATCTATATTTAATAGATTATAGATTATGTATTTGAATTTTAATGTAAAATATTGATTAAGATGAAATTTTAAATTTATGCATTTTATTAAAAAATTTACATATACCCATCCTAAATTTAAAAGCATAAATTAAACACTTTGATATAAGATTTGCCCAAGTGCTCACATGGCATTAATATAAGATTTGTGGTGGGGTTAATTTAATTATTACCATTATGTATTAATATATCAATTGTGGTGGGGTATTAGAACCTTTTGAATTAAGAAAACAAATCATCTTTATCTCCCAGCACAAACAGTTGAATATTTTGTCAGCAGTTAAATATTTCGTTAATAATTAATTAATCATTCACTATATTTACCATCCATTTAACCCAAAAAAAGTTTATTATAATTTAAAACAAATAAATGAATGAAGAGAAATCACGAGGGGTGATTGACTGGTTGGTGTGCGATTTTTTTTTTATTTTTCGTGGAGAAGAATTGACTAGTTGGTGACTTGGTGTTGGCACGTGTTTATCTCGATTGAAATTCAAAATTACACGAAAAGCTATTTAGTAATAAATGATATTCAATTCAAAGAATCATAGTGAACTAAAATAAAAATTGCCAATTCATAATTTAAAAGATAATATAATTCTCAATTTAAAGCTCAAAAGATGTGTATCAATTCAAAACTCTAAACATTCTCAATCCAAAATTCCAAAAATTTTGTAATTCATAATCAAAACTTTGTATGAGTATTGAGATTTCGAAATTGAGAATTTTATTTTTTCAATCTTAAATTAAGAATTCTAAAAGCTCTTACATTTTAATTATAAATTCATCTTTCAAATCATAAAATTGTAAATAGTACTCCCTCTCTCCCGAAACAACTGTCTTATTAAAAAATAACAGATACAGATATCAATGCGAGTAGAGATAGAGAAAATTAATATTTTACTATTAAGTGTGTATTAACTTTTAATTTTAGGTAAAATGACTATTGTTTGGGACGGACGAAAAAAGAAAACAAGACAATTGTTTCGGGACGGAAGGAGTAATAATTATAGGATGAGAATTATAAACATAAATACAATTAGTTATATATTTACAATTCCAAAAGTTTATAACGTAATTATAATAATATCAACATGCATGAACAAAATGTAAATATATTTCATAATAATTAGTAATTTTTCTTTTATACTTTTCAATATAAACCATGGCCGACTATTTACCGGAGGAAATCTGGACCGAAATCCTCCTAAAACTACCGATCAAATCCTTAGTCCGCTTCACCGCCGTCTGCAAATCGTGGAAGTCTCTCATACTTAGCCCGGATTTTATGTTCGCCCGCGTATCTCTTTCTCTCTAAAAATTACTCTATCCTTCGTTGTTACTATTGTGGGTGGAATAAGAAGTGAAGTATAAAAAGTGAAACAATAACTCATGTGGTTGTTTGTATCCAAAGCTTATATCAAAGTCGTTTCAACACTCAAATTAGATGAACAATAAGTTATTTGGTTATTCTTAAATAAAAAATAATAATTTTAATAGTAAAAGTTTATGTTAATACTAATAGTGAATAAGAAGTGATGTATAAAAAGTGAAACAAGATGAACAATAAGTTATTTGTTTAATTCTTACATAAATAATAATAATTTTAATAGTGAAAGTTTACGTTAATAGTGGAATAATAAGTGATACATAAAAAGTGAAATAATTTGGAAATAAAATATGCAATGGATAATCAATGTTGATGTTCGATTTGTGATGAAATAGAGATACTGAGAACTTATGCAATAACAATGATAAAATGATTGAAGAACAATGAGAAAAGGCGAGAATATTATTAAGTATGAAGCACTGTTGAAGTACAAAGTATATGCGATTATATGAAAAAACCGTGTCCAAAATGACCTAGCGACACTTATTTTATAGCTCAAGAAGTGTCGTTACAACCCTAGGGAATTTAGGACGTGGTTCCGTTTTTTTCGGTGGTTGTTGCGAACGGTGGTGGCTGCGTCTTTTTCGGAGGTCATTCAATTAGGGCTCCTCAACGGCCCTCCGGATTATCTGTGGTTGAATCCTCACCCGTTTTGACTTCTCCCCAGTAGGTGACACGAGGAACTTGGGGTAGTTTTGATTCTTGCGGGGTAGTTGAATTTGGATCTTCAATGGTCTTCCTAATTCTGCGCGGCTCGAGATTTGCTTTCCCGATCTTTCATGTAGATCGTACATGTTGGTCCCATAGTTCATTGTTAGGAGGAGTAGGTTGTGGAGGTCTTCAGTAGGATCCTTGTTGGTAGGTCGTGATCCGTGGTTCTGGGTCGTGTACTTCAGGAGCAGGAGCAGGAGCTGGACCTGGCTGGTAATTCATCTCCCTTTGGGAACCGGTTGAGGTCATCATTCGAAGGTCGTGTAGCTTCTTTGGATAGGTCCCCTTGGGTCGTGGTCTAGTGCGTTGTTTGGAGGTCATTGAGCTTATTTGAGTGTGTCATCTTCGGCCATTGCCATCTTTATTGGACCTAAGCCTAGTTTTTTCTAACCTAATCATTTTTGGGTCCAACAATCAATATTTCATAAAAGTAACCTAGACCTAAAAATTAAAAATAATATATTAAAATTATATTATATATTATTATATTTAACTCATTAAATAAAAATAAAAATAATTTTATATTAATTTATTAATAGATATCCGAATTTGATCCGTATTCGATACGATTAACGAATTATCCAATTCAATTCGGGTTCGATCCAAAATTTTCGTGTTCTTATCGTATCCATCCGATAACGATCCATATCCGATAAACTTCAATCTATATTCATTATTATTATGTGAATTCGTGTAGGATTATCGATCGTGTCGAAAATTATCACCCCTAGTTTTGGGCATCTCAAACTCATAATTTTGTTTTTATGATACTTTCCCAAAATACTTCACATTAATATAATTTGATGAACTTTTATATACAAGGGAATTCATCCCTGTTTCTCACATGAGATTTGGGGCTTGCCAAATGCCCAAGACTATGAATTTGAACTTCTAGATAACCATATATTTATAAATATTCTAATAGAAAATATAGAAATATATCTCCAACTTTCATAAATTAGGAAAATATATCTATAAATTAAATTATGTTAAAGAATTTTATCCTCTTTTGATGACTCTACAATTTAGTATAACGTGACGTTGATGTGGCATTGATGTGGTGCCACATGACAAATGCTTTTTTAAAGAAATAAAAAATGCAACATGATACTTAATGTCACGTGTTATTGAGTCAACGTTACATAACACTTAATTGCTAAGTAATTAAAGAATACAAAATTTTCTAACATAATTAAACATTGAGATATAATTCCTAACAACAAAAAAAAAAAAAAAATTGGGGATATATTGTGATTTTATTGAGTAGTTATTATTTAATACTAATAATAATTTTGTCACATATTTTATTTTTAATTTTCATATCTTATAATCATAGACAACTAAATCTGTTAATTATCAGTAAAAATATTTTATTTATCCCAAAAAATCCATAATTTATAATTTGATAATTTATGTAAATTCGATGATCACTACTATAACTTAATTTGTGTAATAACATAGGAAATTGAATGTTAATTACTAAATAAAATTATTTTAAAATTATATTTTTTTAAAACATTGCAAAATAGTACTCCGAGCTAATAGTTAGGGGTGAGCAACGGTCGGTTCGGTCTGAAAACCGAACCGAACCGCACCGCTAGGAGTATGTAAACCGCACCAAAATCGCACCAACGCGAATGGGCGGTTTCGGTTTGGTTTGGCGTTTTGCACCGAACCGAACCAAACCGCACGATTTTGGTTTAAATCGAACTTTTTCCACATATTTTTCAAAATAATTGATTAAAACATACATTTTCATGTTCCAACATTCATTAAAAGTCCAAATACACCAAATATAATCCCACAAGTTCAACAAACAAGTCTAACTCATAAATCCAAATACACAAGTTCATAAATAACAATTCAAATCTATAAATTCATATCCAAACCGCCCGAACCGAAACCGAACCGAATTTTGGCAGTTTCAAAAAATTCAGACCGAACCGAACCGAACCGAACCAAAATTAATATATAACCGAGCCGAACAGAACCGAAACCGCCAGTTTACGATTTGGTTCGGTTTTCGGTTCGATTTTGCTCACCCCTACTAATAGTAGTAGTATTCAATAATAACTTTAATAATTTTATATAATTGATAAATAAATTTATGTAAAATCGGAACAAATTAGTTGTTTTTTTATAATGTGAAATACCGAATTCTAGCACCCAATTTCGAGCTAATAAATCATGATTCAAGATTCATTCTGAATATGTGGGTAGACGAGATAAAATTTAAATGAGCATATTCTATTAAAAAAATTAAGATAACAAAAACTTTTGTGAAATAATATATTTGAAAAACATGGCGCAATCCAATCATAATGTTTATTTATGCATTACACTTTTCAATCCAAATGTTATTTTCAATTAAAATGTTATAATTTCGAAATGAATGCCCTAATCCCCAATTAAAATGCGCTCATACCGCATATTTCACAATATCTCACAAAACACAAACACATAGTAAGATACCATACTCAATAATATCATATTGAATAGGTCTTGAGCTTAAAGACCTATTACTTATTTACATATGGATTAGTGGTAAAAAAAAAATACTAATAAACGAGTTTTTGAAAATGAAGGGACAATTGAAGACCAGATGCAATGTGATGCAGTGCTGCACAACACACCAACAAACTGCAAAGCAAATATGGCTTCTTAAGATTATGCATGAATCACTGCATATGATTCCATAGCTGCTGCAAACAAGGTCAGAATCATTAAGAAACTGCTGCTTTCTTGTTGCTGCAAACTCACCGAGTTCCGCGGTCTGGCTTTCTGGTTTCGATCACCAAATCCTACCTCACGAGTCTTCCATGGCGTAGGCTTGTAATCCACCCACGTATGTTGCCTCGACCGTAGCAGAAACTTCTGCAGCAAATTTGTCCCATGAATCAATGGACAGAACCACAAAGTCAGCCATTTTACCGGGAGATAGAGATCCTATGTCCTCGTCAACGAAGCATGCTCGAGCAGCAGAAATGGTGTACCTGCCAAATTGTGATATTGAGCGGTGTTAAAAATATCGCGCATTTTGCTGCTACTTGAAGTGGTACGAACTTCCTTATAATGATGTGGCATCACTAATATGATATTCGAGCCAACTCAGTTACAATGATGGGTGGCCCCGATAGTGGTGCCTACCCATTCAATGCATCGTTTAAACCTATGCATTCGGATGGAATCCAAGCGTTTTGCCAACCAGGAGGCACCCTTCTCATTGCTGTCTTTATGCTTCTCAGAGGATTGATGTCTGCTACCTGTAGTGAGACGACAAACAGCCGATTTTCAAACAGAGTAGTATGAAATATGAGATTCTTAAGAGGAATGTAGATGACTAAAAAGAAAAATGCTCACTGGCCAGTCAGAGCCGAGAGCCAACTGCGCATCCCCAGCAAGGAGTGAATTATACAAATATGATCCTCCATTAGCTCTTTCAGCCCCAAGTTTTTTTCCGGCAGAACCAGCATCGTCTAATAAGTGATCAGGCTGGCATGGATTAAAATCAGTAGTGGATCCAGAACTTGCATAGGACAGAAAGTAGTCTATCAAGATAAACATTTTGAGTACTACTTTAACTATACCAAATTGATTTCACCTAATGCTTGTTAACAATGTAGAAAATGTTGATGAGTTCATATCAAAGGCTCGTTGCCCTTCACACGAAAGTATACAGATCAGGGATTTAGTAGCTAGCTAGAGACTTAAGGTTCAAGTCCAAGGAAAGAGTTGGAATTATAAATGCAAGAGAATACTTCAAATTGAAAGGACTCTTGGACCCTCATATCATCTGCATAAATTTGCATTTGTGGTGAAGTGATTCCACCCCATTCGACAGGTGATAGAAAATAGAAAAACGAGTTGAATGGTTGCTTATTTTCAATATTAAAATGTCATATTTTTGGGGAGGGGGCAGGAAAAACCTGCACAGAAGCAATGATTTCTTGTTTGCCAAATCTGGCCGCTGCTCCAGGAGCCAAATGCTGAGCATGCTCAACCTGCAAATGATTACAAGAAATACTTGGAACTTCTAGTACTACAACATAGTAACTGCAAAGCAACAAATCGAACGAAAAAAGAAGATAAAACATTCAAAAACTGCTGAACTTACCCTGAATCTCCGGTCTCTGAATCCATTCTCAGTAGCCACTGAATTGTACAAGTCCAAGATCATGTCATTGGCTCTGTCACCTATGGCATGAACTGCAACCTGAAGCAGCGCCAAAAAATGCCATATATCGACATTATATCTTGATGGCACAGTAATAGTCGGAAGCATTTGCAAAGAAAATGCAAAAGCACCTGAAGGCCGGCCTTATCAGAAGAAAGAGTTAAATTGTACAACTTATCTATATCTGTCACTTGTAGACCATGATTGAGTGGTTCTCCCACATATGGCTGCAGAAACACAAAAAAAGAGTCTTCTTTTAATTAGCTGATGCAAGCTTCCAGATCTGAAATGCTATATCGGGATCTATGAGTTGTAATAAACTATTAGACAGAGAAGAAGCTAAAGGGAAATGTTACATAGTTCAAGTTGTATTAAAATGATGAGAGTTTCTGATTTACGATGTGGCGTTTGGAAATGAAGAAAATCCATGCCCACCTCATAGAATAGTGCACTGTTAGAGCCCAATGACCCATCCAAAAAAGCTTTCACGCCACCCAAGTAAATCCATTCGCTCAATTTACGACCTGCTTGATTTATAAGTTCCTGTACAAGAAAACAAAACAAATGGAAGAGTGATCACTAAGATATTCCAGTTTCTAACTAAAGATGATGCATCAAAGGAAGCTTTTCCAGTTAGGATATTTTTTGGCCAATGAAAGCGGATGTAGTGTTTGCCAATGATAATTGATAAACACATGTAAATGAAAGAACCTCACTTCCACCAAGAGTTGAAAGAATTGTGACAGTTACAATTGCAAGCCAGATTTCATTTTCATCAACTGCTGACCCTAAGAAAACTCAAATTTGAAATAGCACAAAATCCTATCTTTTTCACCAGATTTTGAAATAGCACAAGATCC
Organism: Plectranthus barbatus; assembly: GCA_026898455.1. Taxonomy (NCBI): domain Eukaryota; kingdom Viridiplantae; phylum Streptophyta; class Magnoliopsida; order Lamiales; family Lamiaceae; genus Plectranthus; species Plectranthus barbatus. The sequence continues at coordinate 432,475 of JAPKLW010000139.1, forward strand.
TATGTCTTTCATCCATATTCAAAATTTCAAGCAAATAAATACACAGCAGAGGTTTGATATTCTCGAATAAGCTAAATATCATAAGAGTGTCACATCATATTCTCTCAAGTCATAGCAGGAAAAAAAAGAAAAAGGTATTGATGCAACTCACTTACATTTAAACGAGCCCATGTTTCCATTGGAAAAAACAAGCAAACCCTAATCTTCATCTTTCCTGACAAGTCAGCCCATCTGTAGACATCTGCATGTACCAGAGGAAAACATCGAAATAAGAAGGCATTTTGCTCAACCAAGAATTGTTGCAATACTTGTACATTTTATAAGTTGTATGTAGGACGTTCTAAAGCACGTAAAGGTTTGAGGAGAAAGATTGCAAGCATTTTATAGCTTGCATTTTGGTAGTCTAACAAAGATGAGAAGTCAATCCAAAAAGAAACAAATAATAGTCTACTTTAATTAAAGTCCTTCAGTATCTCTAAGTGGAACCTGACAAATCTCCCCAAGAGAGCTCTGGTGATGTGCCGGGAAAAGATCGCCCCAAATCAACAACTGCTGTGACACCTCTCCTTAAGGCATGATCACTAGCTCTGGCAAGAGCTTCCCTCCTCTCCTCCACTGACACCTCCGGGATGCAGGAAAGGACAAGTTTCATAGCAGAATCAATCAACAAACCCGTAGGTTCTGCATGTAAAGACAAAGCCATATCCATTTTATATAAAAGAGAAAATAAAATCGTAAAGATACAGAATGAGACAATAAAAACAGAAGTTCTCTTGGATAGCTATATAATGCATGCCAACAATGCGTGGTAAAAGAATAATTTAATTCCAGCAGATTCAGCAAAGTGCAAATTTGATTGTAAAATAAACATGGAAACAGCAGAAAAGAAGAATACCTCCTAGACTGTTTCTCACGACAGTTCCACCATGCGGATCCAATGTGTTATTAGATATTCCAGCAAGTTTTAGTGCTAGAGAGTTAGCCAAGCCCATATGGCCATCCATTCTTGACAGCCAGAGCTATACATTAACATATATAGAATCAGATACACACCATTTTATTTAAATTGCAAATCGCATTCAGAATGATAAACACACTTACAGGATTCTGAGGTGTAATATCATCAACCCATGATGCCACCGGCAGCTCTCCTCCCCACAGATCATTGTTCCAACCACCACCCAGCACCCAAGCGCCTGGTGGCTTATCTAGATAAAATTTTGAACTAAACTTTAGAAAGTACTCCTAGTTTCTGCGCAAGCATAAAAAGAAAAAGAAAGGGAAAAAACTAAACAAACTTATACTGAAGTTTACCCATTACATTAATAAAGGACAAGGGTGTGCACATCTCTTACCAAATAAATGCAACAACAAAAAGAATTTAAAGGAAATAACTACATAAACAAATAAATGAAAGGTGATTTGTTATCGTAACAATTGCAAGATTAAGATAGAACTTACTTGATACTGCCTCTTTCACCTTGTTCACAAAGTGGTCTTTTCGGCTGACACCATTGAGTTGAACTTGAGCCATCTGTTTCAATTTCTAACTTAAATCCATCATCAGAAGAGCATTTAAGGTATCGTATATTGCATTTTAATACAACTGTTATTTACTACAACTTTCCAAGGTTTAAGGCACATGCATATATGCAATTTGTCTAACTGATGAAGATATAGGGTTGAGAACCAAATCAAATAGGAATCGTATTCAAGAGAAATTATTTAACGCACAGGCTTCACAAAACATGCCAAAGCTAAGCAGCCGTTAATTTCCAACTCGAAAACTAAACCTAGCTACTCATGAGGACCATGTATATATAAGATGACAAAAGAGAGAGAAGCACTACGATTCTTCTCTTAGAGAGGATACAATCAAAACATATGGATAAAAGATGGATGTTTTTACCAAGGTTATAAACCTTGAATATCGAAGTAAAGAATAAAGAATGCCAACAAATAAAGGCATATCCAGGACCTGCAATCCGCCAAAAATGAAGTGCACATGTGAATCGATGAATCCAGGAACGACCACTTTCCCGTGTAGATTCTTCACTCTAGTGTCGGACCCAACCAAATCCTGCATTCATCCACACGTCACAAACATATTTTTCGTAATGGGTTCACATGGTAATACACAAGTTTCTCGTGGCTTAGCATATGTAAAACTGAAATATAACCAGTCTTGCAGCCAACAGTCAAGAGTGAACTAATCATAAAAGTTCTTGTCATAATCCAGAGAAATCTTGACTAGACAATTTTTTCAAATTCCATAAGTGAAGCTTAAATCAGAACCTTTCCAATCTAATCTAATGAAAGAATTGCATCAGATAATGAATGGGATGGGAAGCAGGGAGATTTAAAGAAGCAAGTCAAAAATAGGAATCTCTTTGAACAATTGCTACACAAACAAATTGATGGGTGCGAGAGCAGAATATGATTGACAGAAGGAGTAGTAAAACTAATCGATAAAGAAGAAATACAGGAAGAATTGGGAATACATAAGCAGATTAATTATGATGGACCTGTACGGATGAATAGCTGCCGACTTGGAGAATCCGGCCGCGGCGGATGGCCATTGAATCAGCAAAAGGGAAATATGCGTCGCTGGTGTAAATAGTCCCATTTACCACCACCAAGTCCGCCGCCTCTCCGCCGTGCAAACATGGCTCTGCATGAAACACGATATTCTCATTTTCTTCTACAGTGTCAAGAATCACAATCTTTTACAAATTGAAAGCAAAAAAAGAATTATTTTAGCAAAATACTTCAATGGGTTTTGCTATATACTAAAGGTGGAAAGTGGAAGCAGCCTATACTACAGTTAATATGAAGAAATGGCGATGCTTGAGAAAATAGGGATTGGTTGTAGATTTGGACTTACGGTTCAAGAAGTAGGGGTGGAAAAAAGATGAGGAGAAGGCGAGGAGAACCGCCGCCGCCGCAGCGACGCATTCGGAATTCATGGCTGAAGACTGAAGCGAAGGAAGTTCTTGGTCAGTGAGACCGATTGAATCTAATATTTCTTGTACATTTTCTTATTGCATTAATTTTATTTTATTTTAAGTCGAAACATAAATAAATTAATTTATTTTGTTAATATATAATATTTATATTATTTTTATATTACTTTTAAAAATCTAAAAAATAAATATAAATATAATATAAATTTATAAATACAATATTTAATTATAAATAAATATAATTACTACAGATGAAGTGCAAATTATATAAATAAATTGAATTACAAATATAAGCTGAATAAGAGATTTTGTTTTTATGTAAAAATATATCAATAAAGCTTAATGAATTTTAATATGATTTTTTTATCATTTATGTCATTTGTAATTTAACATAAATTTTGATTATCCAACCAAATATTGACACTTATCAGCTTGTGATTGGATAATTTATTTAATTTGAAAGGTTGTAGAAGCTAAACGATTGTGAGTTACTTTCTTGTTTTATACTTTCTCCAGTCTTACATAAATAATCTAATTTACTTCTGACACAGTTGCGAATATTTATTAGTGTAATAAAATTAATATTTTATTAGTGAGTGTGAAAAAATTTACTATTTTAAAAAATGAAACAATTTTACGAGACATAAAAAAATAGAAAATGAGACTACTTGTCTTCTATGGGACAGAGGGAGTAATATTTTATAAAAATTCCCCCTAAGTCACAATCTTTAGAGGTGGTTCACACATCACTAGTTTTATTAACACATTTATTGCTCATACATGTTTCTATTGTTGAATGTATAAATGAGTAGACATGAGTAAGAATCAAGTCGGTTTACAAGCTACTCGAGATTGGCTCGAGAAAAATTTAAGTTTGACTTGGCATTAATTAGGCTAATATTGAGCTCGAGCTACTCGAATAGTTGCCGAGTTCAAATTTCATGATACCTGACTCACTGAGTTCATGAGCTTTATCGAGTCCGAGCATGAGTCAAGCTTGGGTTCGAGCTAAGTTATTGAGACTGATCGAGCTTCAAATAATTTAAAATTTTATCTCTAAATTTATTATTTTATTATAGAAAAGTTATTTTTCTTAATTAAATTGAAAACTAATTTTAAAATTAAGCTCGATCGAGTCAAGTCGATCTTAATGAGCTTGACACCAAATTAGAATGAGCTTGAAATTGGAGTTCGAGCTCAAGCCTCAGATTTTTCCCGTCAAAGTCGAGTTTGGTCATGCTCGACTCGTGATCACCCATATAACTATTAGCACTCAGTACGAGTCGAGCTGGCCACAAGCTATTTGAAATCAGCTTGAAAATAACTCAAAGTCAATTTAATATTAACGAGTTCGAGATTATTGAATAGTTGTTGAAGGAGACTCGCAAACTCTATCGAACTTAATATAATTTAATTTATTATCCTAACTTTTACTAAGTATGAATAGATTCAAAATTCTTATTAAATTAAACTATTTTGATAAAGAAGTTTTATAATCTAATACAAAATCATGCAATAAAAATGAATACGTTCTGAGAATTATTAAAGTAGACAGGAATTTCGTATTGAATTTGTTTCGTACATTAATTAATTAAATCCCGATTGATAGAAATATTCTTTTACACATTAATTTTTTTCATTTATTTAATAATTATATAAATTTTGAAATTTATTATTTATGTTAATATAATATTACTTAATATAATATTATCATATTAGATTTTATCATGTTAATAAAAAAAACTGGGCTAAAAGAGCTGGCCCGATTGAATCCTTAGAAAAAATAAAATTATTGAAGCGAGCAATAAATATATTCATCCAATCTAAACCCTGAATTCCCAAACTAAATTCACACAAATATTCGCCCCTAATCACTCCGACCGGCGACGAGCCACTCTGACTGCGCCGCACCCTCGGTCGCAGGCATTGGATCGGGCGTTTGCTGAGATATTTTCTGCTGGTGCGTATGTTTTTTTCTGGAATTTGTGGTGGTTATTCCCTCTGATCTTGAATGCAAGTTTTTTTTTTCAATGCGACTGGAATTTGTTAGTTCTTGTCTGCTTTTGTTTTTTATGTAGCTTTTATTTATTTAATTTTGTTATTTTGGGGATTGGTTTGTGCTTGATCTTGATTGAGTGGTAGAGAATTAGGAAAATAGTAGGAATTTTGAGGGAAGAGATGATTATATTTCTTCATTTGGTGGTTATTTACATATTTTTCATGTATTTTCAATTATTCAATAACGTTGAATCTCGATATAAAACTGTAGATAAATTTTGCAGAAAACTCAGTTTGAATATGTTAGTTGTCAATTTTGTATCTTAATATATTATTTTGCACTGAAAATTCAGCCTATAATCCTCGGTTGGTTTCTGCAAAGATGTCTGCTTTTGCAAAATCAAATCCAGACTCTGATGCTTCAGAAGGCTGGACTGTTGTCTTGCCGAGGCGTGGAAAGAAAAACATGATCACCAACAAGCTCGTTATCCCGAAACGACTCGAGGAAGTGCAGCTCTGGGTACCAACAGATCTTGAAACAGATCCAGAGAGAGAATCAAAGTTGATGCAAAAGATGCAGATTTACATTCAGAAATTCGAGAACTCGGATTTCCACCAAGCACTGTTAAGCCAAATCCAGAATCCTGTGATGCTGGATAAGTTCTTCAAAGTTCTGGGATCAGAGAAAAAGATGCAGATGGTGATATATGGGATAGGCAGCATCGAATCCTTCGAGCCCCCTCGTTTGCAGCTCAGCCTTGCTCTTCTGTTGAAGAGGAAGTTCGATTGGATTGGGGAAATAGAGTTGTTTGATCCAGTAATCTCCCTGACAGAATCCAAGGTGCTGACATCTCTGGGTTGTTCTGTTCTATCAATCAATGAGCAATGCCGGCGACGAGCTGTTAAACCTACCCTTTTCATCATGCCACACTGCGAGGCAGGGCTGTATGAGAATCTGTTGGGAGCAAACTGGGAGGCAGATAATCTGAATCGTGTTATAATCTTTGGGAATAGTTTCCGCGTATACGAGCATCATGCATGGCTTCACAAGAATTCGGATGGGGCAAAGTCGAGGAAGCATATGTGGGCGAGCAGAAAGTTTTGTGAAGAGATGAGAGCTGATGCCTGTTGTGAGGAATTCTATCGAGCCTTTAATGGTTCGAGTTGGCATTTTTTTAGCCCTTGTGGAGAGGCAGATTTGCAGATGATGGATTGAAAATGCAGCTTCTCATTAGGGTATCTCTTAACTATTAGGGGAAGATTGAGGGTTGTGCAGTTTTCATTGCTGTGGCAATCAAATTTGTGTAGAGATTGGGGTATTTTAGTTCCAAAGAAAAATCAGTTTGTTCATTTATTTTTTCTAAAATGGGTAATGTAATACTCAGCTCCGTCCTATTTGAATAGGTACCTTTCTTTTCGGCATGGTATTTTAGGAGCTTGTGTTAGTAATAAAGTTGAGAAATGTGATTAAATTATTTAATGCCTCATTCTATAAGCATTTTTATATTAAATTAAGATAGTTTTTATTTGAAAAAGATTTGAATTTAATTAATGTAACTAATAATCCTTATTAAGTTATTAAAAAATTTTAATTATTGGCTAACTTTTACCAATAAAGAAAGATATCTAATTAAATGAGACGTCTCAAAAAGGAAAAAGTACATAAATGACTGGTTTATACGGTGAAGTATGGTTAAATTAATAGACACAGTTTAATAAATTTTCATACCATATACTTGGGTAAAAATGTTGATTTGATGAATGATGTAAATATTAAAGTTTCTTTTTTTTTTTTTAATATTAAAATGTTAAAATGTATTTTCCAATTTGATTTGTTTGAATATTGATTTGAAATGATGCAAATTATAAAATTAATATAAATTATTTTCAATACAAACTGAAAATCGGTGAGAGAATTGAATAAACTGTTATGTGATCCGCAAAATATTGAGAAAGTTTTGAGAAAATGAGAAATGATAATTTGAATTAATATTAAAAAAAAACCCCCAAAACTACCCGCCATCTCCGGTAAAATGGAGAGAGAGAGAGGAGGGAGATAATCAACGACCGTCGTTCATCTATGGAGAGAAGAAGCAGTTATGCCACATTCCCTCCTCCTTATATACATTTTCTATTCATTCCTTCCTTCTCTCTCCTCTCTCTCGTTTCCTCTCTCTTGAATCTTTTTTCCAGACACGCACTTTCATTTCCCAAAAAACTACCACCGACTACGCTCTCCTCCGCCGCCGCCATCGCCCGCGCCCGTTGAGTCCCCCGGTTTCCGACTAAATCGGATGGCCGATTCCATGATTCAAGGAAATGGGGGGAAGAAGACCCAGCTCAGTAGTATCAAGACCAACGCTTCGTCGGTTTTCACTCGCTCGATGACGGCGTTCGCGCCGGTGGCTCTGGCGGTGGCGGGGGAGGAGAAGCCGGCGTCGCATCTCCAGCGCAATGGCTCGATCAAGGCTCTGCACGGTCCGGGGGGGAATTCGCTCAATGGGAAAGTGAAGAAATTGTGCACGGTATTCGAATCCCCGAGGCACAATCAATCGAGTAGCTTCGACATGGAAGATTCGCCGCCGCTGTCGCCGTTGGATTCTCCGATAAGGCTGCCGGGCACCGAGGACAGGGTGGTGATCTACTTCACGAGCCTTCGAGGGATACGGCGAACGTTCCAGGATTGCCACAGAGTACGGATGATTTTCCGCGGATTTCGTGCGAATGTTGACGAGAGGGATGTTTCGATGGATGCGGAGTATTTGAAGGAAATGGAGGAACTGTTTGGGGAGAAGACGAGCTTGCCGCAGGTGTTCATCAAGGGGAAACACATCGGGGGAGCTGAATTGGTCATCAATTTGTTGGAGGGCGGAGAGCTGGTGAGGTTGCTCAAGGGAATCCCCCTGCGATCTTTGAAGCCTTGCGACGTCTGCGATGATGTGAGGTTCCTCGCCTGCGTCAACTGCGGCGGCAGCCGCAAGGTGTTTGATGAAGAGAAGGAGCAGATCAATAGGTGCCCCATCTGCAACGAAAATGGCCTCATGCGTTGCCCCCTCTGCTCCTCCTGATCTTGATCAAGCCAAGGATTTCTTGCCCCCCTTTTGTTTTTCCTTCCCGGAAGCAACAGCTGTGTGCATAGTCTTGTTTATGATTCTTGGTTGGAAGCTGGCTTTTACAGGTCTATTCATTCATTCATTCAGGTAGCTTTTTGTTCTATCCTGCCTGAATCTTGCAGCTTAAAGCTGGAAAATAATGGTTTGATTTTGACATACACCTATATTTAGTTTGTGGGCATTGATTTACTATTGAGTCTTGGATTGCTTTAAAGTCTGAAATGAAAGTCTTGCTGCATGAAAGGAATGAGAGTTGTGTGAATCTTTGTCCTAATCTTTAGCAAGCTTAGTTCCATTAATTGTTTTACAGTTTCTAAAGAGGATGATCATATGTTTGTTGCCTGCAAATGGCATTACTTTCTTGTCTGCATCACATAATTCTAAGCTATGAAATGTGCAGAAGAAGACAGGTGGGATGGTCATAGTTGAAGAGATGAATGTGTTGATATCCCAATTCCCACCTCAACTTCTGTTGCTTTGTTCAAGGATGACAGCACTTCTAAAGAGAGTACTTTTTGATAGAAATCATTTGCATCCTGATCGAAAAAGAATAAGTGGGAAAAAAAAATTGTAATCGATCGATGGATTTCTTGAAATAAATGAAAATGAAGCGAATGATGAAAGAGCGGAGGGCCATCTGCCTGTTGGGGAAGTGTCTATGGATGCAGGTGTGGATTAGTGGGGCTTTTGCTCCTGTGGTATGATACGGGGTAATTTGATAATTGTATTGTGTAGGGTTAATTTAAATGCTTGTATTTTGTATCATTATCCTACATATTGGAATATAATAAAAAACCGTTCTTCTCCCGTAAATGTAGGCAACACATAAATTTTACTATCTCCGGTCCTGACTCCTGCCATAATTGTAGCTTTTAATTTTGACACATTAATTTCGAAGCTATTGCCAATTTTATTATTAACCACAATTAGCTACTAAACACTAGCTCCGAAATTAATGTGCTAAAATGAAAAGCGACAATTTTAGCGAGATAATTTGATAATTGTATGTGTAGGATTAATTTTAAACATACACCCAAATTTTAGCGACAATTATAACGGGGTAATTTGATAATTGTATGTATAAGATTAATTTTAAACATACACCCAAATATCTCTATAGTGATACGGGGTAATTTGATGATTGTATGTGTAGAATTAATTTTAATGTTTGTATTTTGTATTAATATCCTACATATTGGAATATAATAAAAGAGTGTTTTTCTCTCATAAAAGTAGGCAATACGGAATTTTTTTATTAATTTCTTTACTGCTTTCGTTTATTTATAATATTATATTCCATGCATTATTTAGCCATTCGATTACAAGAAGTTATACAAGTACAAAGAAGATATTTATTTTGTAAAACCCATGCTAAAAACCGAGTAACGTAAATTATTCTTTTCATTTCTCTATTTCACGAAAAATTAATTGGACCATCAAATAAATACTTGAATTTGCGGGTTCATTGTAAAGTTGATGAAGAATTGGAACTTAAAAAAAAAAAAAAATACATTTTACCCATTCCAAGCAAATCAATTTCATTTAAAAAGATATCTTAATATTAGATAATAACTTATCTACAATATATATATATATACATAAATCCCACGATTTACAAGAGCTTAATGTATTTAAAACAAAGAAAAGAAGAAAGAAGAAGCCTTTACAAATGCAAGATAGGGATGAATGAGAATCATTTTGAATTATATACACAATCTGAAAGAGAAAAAAAAAGGGGTTGTCTCTATTGTGTGAGAGGCATGCATTCAACCTCAATCTCCAACGCCCCACTCTCAACATTCTGCAAATGGATACACACCACTTGCTTCACCCTACCAGATTGGAATGTGACGCCGCCACCATCACCGCTCGCCGACGACTCCGTAGCCTTGGCCGCAGCCAGCAGTGGCTCAATATCCACCTCTGCATCCCCCATGAAATCATCTGTTGAGAATGTGTCCTTGTCATAAACACGCTGCCACAAAGGTGCAAGATTCAGATCACCAGAGCTAGTGTAATAATTTTCTCCCTAAAAGTAAAGAAAATATGCTAACCAGCTTCAGAGGAGGTATGCTTTCTGGAATAGACAACATCAGACTTTCATTCCATACTGGGTTGATGTTGTTTTTTATCACCCGTGTCTTCATTGACTGCCATTCATACAAGTAGATTGTGTGTATTCATCACCCTCAACTTGATAATACATGTGAGAGAGAGAGAGAGAGAGAGAGAGAGAGAGAGAGAGAGAGAGAGAG
>JAPKLW010000139.1:448793-556547 GCA_026898455.1 Plectranthus barbatus
CCCCCCCCCCCCCCCCCCCCCCCCCCCCCCCCCCCCCCCCCAAATCTGCGTTACCGTAAGCATACGCTTCGCGCTCTTCAACGAAGACGGATTTGATTTGACATAGAGAATGTTGAAGTCTTCACCGCTGTACATGCTTACTTTGTGATCATCTCTCAGGTGGCTCACAAGAAATGGGATGTTGCCGGTGGCCGAGCACTCTGATCCGGCGTAAGGACAGTTGTAAGGTCTGTAGGTGCATTGGGATTCATGCTCGAGTTTGCTGTAGTAAGGGCATATGCAGGTGCACCCGGAACTTTGGTATTTGCAGGGGAGCTCGAGGGATGCGGCTATCTTCTCCAACGCGAGACATCGAATATCGCCTAGTTCGTGCCTGCAAGTTGGACACTGGTTGTTCACCCTAGTTTTGCAGGCAGAACACAAGGTGTGACCATTGGAACACTGTTACAAAAAAACAAATGAACTAAACCAAATGAAACAGAAGAGACAGCAGTGGGAAAAGCATTGAACATGACAGGCACATGTGTAGGGAGAAACAAAATATGAAAGCATAGAGCTGGTAATAAGTTGCAGACCGTTTCTATACTCCACTTTTAGAACCTAGCAAGATTCAAATGGCTGCAGAAGATCTTCATGTAAAGCCGAACTATTAGGATGAGCAACGGTCGGTTCGGTCTGAAAACCGAACCAAACCATCAAACTAAATTTTGGTTAAAATTCAAACTGAACCGAACCACTCAATGTGTAAAAACCTAACCGAAACCGAACCAAACTAAACGGAACAGCCGGTTTCGGTTTTAATCGAAATTTCTCACACATTTTCATAAAATATTTAAATTAAAAACTTGAATAATAATCTAAACGTACCAAATCTACAAATTCAAATCCACACATTTAGCACAAATCTAAGTTCTAATACACAAATTCATAACTAAACCGAAACGAACCACCAAGTTTCGGTTAAAACCGTACTGAACCGCCATGATTTCGGTTAAAACGAACCAAACCGAATTTTGATGGTTTCAGAAAATCCAGACCGAACCGAACCGAAACCGCTGGTTTACGGTTCAGTTCGATTTTGCTCACCTCTATGGAACTATTCAGAGAAGAAGAAATACATCTGGATTCACTAGCCCACCCCTAGACACTAGTTTGATGTCTCCAAAACAGGAAAGGAAGAAATAGTCTGCTAGTATTCCTTATCCTTAATAATAGGAATAGAAAACAGTCATAGTTTCCTGGAATGAATACAGAAACTGCTGATCTATTCACTAAGAGTCTAAGACACATCTGGATAAACAAAAAAACAATCATATGAAGTTTTTTCATCAAAGTTTTTTCAAATATGATTCATTCAGGAAAAGGATGGCAATTGTAGATGTAGAATTGCCATTTGACAATGGAGTTCTTGTTTCCATTACATTCGAAGAAACAGCAGTTGTACCTGACTGATTGGAGGGTACATTGTATTCAAGCAAACTGGACACTCCAGCACCTCACAAACACTTGTAGAGAGGGAGACAGTATGTTTTGTGGCACTTTTTGAGGTGTCATTGGCATTTTTATCAAGGTCTGTTGTTTCTTCATTTTCGGGTGGATCAATGACATCGGGTTTCATGTCTCGTAACAGGAACTCCCACTCGACACAGGAAGCACGTATTATGGGTTCTGCAGTCTAACCATTAGTTTAGATAGTATCATGCAAACAAGAAAAACATAAAGTGTAGCCCATTTTGTTACATATACACAACTGGATGCAGAAACCCATCCTTAGATAATTAACTCACTGTCAATAAACTAGGCTCAACCATACTATCACCATGAACTGTAGCATATTCTAACCTTTGTGTGTGAATAAAGATTCTAATCCAATCATGGAAATAAAACTTACACCAATCCATAACTCCTATAATCCAATAATGGCTAATGGAACCAAAACTGAGAACTGTCATCCTAAAGATTTTGTACTTCATTAAACACCAAGATTTTGAATTGAAATTCAACTTTCCCACCAACTCACCCAAGAATATGGCAAGAACATGACATCAGTACCAGTTCACAGTAAAAATATATGCCCTTCTTTTTTTTTTTAGAAACAGATTAAGTTTTTTCATACAAAGATTGATGCAAAAAAAAAAAAAAAAAAAAAAAAAAAGCTCTGAGTGTTACCAATTCAACAAACCATGATCGTGGGAGTTTCTTTCTACTACAACAAAGACACTATCAATATTTCACATACTTTACACACTGGAATCAAAGATGAATCATGAATTCAACATTAAATCATCCATAATACAAAAAACTACAAACAAACTCAATTGCAGATCCAAAATATTCTATCAACCTCGAATGTGATGACCCCTTTCCACAGGAGGAAAAATAACTAAAACCCAGAAAATTGGATGACACCCGGAACGAAAAGAAGCTAAATTCAAGAATCAAAACATGTAAAATGATTACCCGGAACAAAGAATAGTTTCGAAAAGCGGAAAACCCCTTACAAGAATCAAGTTTAATTCGGATCAACTTATAATTCCGAAAGAGTGAGAATTTAGGAGAATCCGTCGAAAACGGTGAATATGTTGTAGGCCGAGGATGCACGTAGCCTGGGTTTGTTACACAGTGAAGCAAGAAATTGAAATATGGAGTAATTGGCAAACAAAGATGCATGAGAAAAGGAACTGACCAATTCAAATTAATAAGGTTGGCGAGAGACACGGTCGAGGAGGGAAACAAATCTCAAAACTTAAGCATATTTGATAATTTCTAAAATTATTATGAGATTTTAGAATCTTTCTCACAAATTTTATTTTACATATATAGATGGATTACTTGTTTAGATTATAGATTGATCAATTGTTACTCTTATATAAACAAAAGAATAAATTATAATAAATTACGTTTATTTATTATGTGCTAAAATAAATCAATTTGGTGAAACTCGACAAAAAAAAAGAAAAAAGGAAAGCTTGATCTAATCAATTTAGGGGAATATTATGCAAAGTTATGCATAAAGCTTATAGATTTGCCTAATATTATTTATTTTTAGAGATGGTCTGTTGTAGGAAACTATTTATTTTATTCTAAAAATTTGTATTTTACTCAATTTTATCCCAAATTTATTATTTTTATGATTTTCATCTCACAAAACAAATGAAATGACGTTAATTCATTAATGATTCATACATTTTTCCTTTCGGGTGAATGCCACGCCAATTCTTAACGTGAATTTTATTTATTTTTAAATGTCATTTTTATTAGAATTTGAAAAATCAGCAAACATGTGATTTCTTTTTTTTTTTTTTTTTTAATTGCTAATGCTTCAAATTTTAAGGACATTGTTTCGATAAATAAAAAATCACATAAACGTTAATGTGCCACTCACTTGAAAGAAAAACATGTGAATCAACAATGAATTAACACCAAGAGAAGAAAATTCAGGATAAAACTAACTAAATATGAATTTTAGAAATAAAATAAGTAATTTTCTTTAATTTGTATTTATACTTGAATAAAAATAACTCATATTTTTATTACAACTATCTTACAAAAGAAAATATGCATATTTCATTAGTTTGCATTAAAAATAAGATAGGAAAATGAGCAATCAACCACGATGCCCTCTTTCGGACATTTTAAAGGTGTTCAACGCCTAAAGCGCTCGAACTTTTTTGAAAAAATATAAAATTTTATTTTTTATTTAGATATTCATATATTTAAAATAATAAAATATAAAATTATGAGATCTTATCGATCTATGACCAGAAAGATAGTTTAATTATCGATTCGGGACTTGAAAGATTAATTTTCAATTCAGGACCTCAAAGATCACAAAAATTTTCAATTCAGTACCTGAAAGATCATACAATTCTCAATCTAGTCCCGTGTTGATCGGCGGCAGTTCTGTCGACCGAGATGCGCGTCGAGCTGAATTGGAGTCGACCCGAGCTCCATGTCGATCAACGGCAAGTCGTGTTGACCGACATGGCTATGTCGATCGACACAGGGGCGTGTCGATCGACACAGAGGCTGCGTCGATCGACACAGCAGCCAAAAGTGGAATTTTCGTATTTTTTCGATCCATTTTAATCCGATTCAAGTTGTATTTGATGCCTAAGTTTAATATATGATTATCCAAGCATGTTATGAGCATAATAAGATGTTTGAGTTATGTAATCGAGAGTCGGATTTGGATTTATTTCGATTTAAGGAAGTCGAGGAATGTTTGAGTGTAAACATGTGAAGTGTTTGTTTGGGATTGCTAAATTAGATGTTTGTCCTAGTCTATCTATCCTAATTGGTTGTATATTGTATTTATTGTAGGAAGATAAGAGATAATGAGTTCGAGCTCAACTTCACGATTAAAAAGGAAAACATCTAAACAGTAAAGACTTAACTTCAGGTGCGAACTATTTCAGTATAAAAACAAAAATTTGTTTTTATTTTCAAAATGCGTGAAAATGCTTTGTTTTAACTGATTGCTATGCAAATGTTTTGTGTTATTGTATCTGTTCCTCTGTCGATTTCCATCGTCAGAGAGTTTAATTAATGAGTACAGATCCATGATTGTATTGTGGTAAGACTCATTAATAGTAGGGTAGGGAGCCTTACAAATTGTGAATTGAGGTAGGGTGCCTATTGAGATTGTTGGATCCTGGAAGAGTTGGTATTTGTAAATCGATCGGGTCTCAAGGTATTAAGCTGAGACTAGTGCACTAATTGATGTTAGTGGGTAGAGTGGTTCGTCCATTCCCAGCTGTTCATCGTAGCTTGGAAGTGGACCAGCTTCCAGTTACACCACGAATAACAGATATAATAACATGTGCGAGTTAAAAATAATTTAGATAACACGATATCTTTCAATAAAACCCCGTAGTTATCTGTGTGTGCATAGCATTCTTATTTAAACTGTATTTTGGGGCATGTTTCCATTGGGTACATTAGTACTCAACTCCTCGTATTATTTCTAAAATGCGCAGGTTGAACAGCAAGGATAGGAATACAGGGTGTAAAGAGACGAAGAAGGATTTGTACAAATTTTGAAAAGATCCTGAAATATGCATGTTCATATGCATATCTCCACTACGCTGCACACACTGCTGCTCCACGCTCTGAACTCATTCCTTCCCGTATTTTGAATATTTGTGAACAAATGTTTAACCCTTTTTTTTTATTGTGATCTTTTATACGATGTTGAAACGTATTTAATATTATCTTAAATGCTCTTTTAAATCTTCATAAGTCTTCCACTGATTTTAAATTATGAAAATATTGAAAAACGTTGATCACAACTGTAACGCGCCCCAAAGTTGGGAAGGTCAGTTGGGGACATTTGTTTAATTATCAATTTAGGATCCAAAAGATCATACAATTCTCAATCTAGTTCGGGTCCTGGATTGAAAAATCATCTTCCGGATCCTAAATTAATAATTTAACTATCTTTTAAGTCATGAATCGACAATTCTCCTAAAATTAATTAACCAACTAAATCCTATTTAGAAAACCCCACCTAGGCTCTAGGCCTACCCGAACCCCTTAGCAAATTTCATAAACATGTTTCCAAGTCAAATTACACATCATTCCAACAATCAAACTACTGTAACTAAATAAAGCCTATTGTTACAGAATCCATACGAAATTGATATACAACAACATTGGAACACCTAAAACTACCTGAGATGATGCAAGATAGCAGATATATTACAAAGACTCCAGTTCAGACTTCAGAGGTAGAGAGAGATAAAGGAGAGAGAGAGGGAGGGAGAAAGAATTTCTTTTTTTTTTTTATAATAATTTTTTGAAAGAGGAAGAGAAGAATGAAAGAAAATAAATAATCCACCTAGGCTTGGATGGTGAGAGAGAATAGAGAGCTGTCAACTGTCAACATTGAACCAGAAAAACAGGGAAGTGCGAGTATATATCACCCGTACTTGCTGCAGAGAGAGTGTTCCATTTGTCAAGACAGCTTTCGCGCCTCCTTCGATCTTTGTTCGTGTCACGGTGACACGATCGCTGTGGCTTTTCAGGATGTTCCCAACTCCATCTGGAGCACTTGCGGTGGTCACAATGGCATGAGAGAGATGGTCCAGGGGATTCGACTCGCATTGGAGAATGCAGCCGTCGATTGTGAGCCTCCCGCTCCTGTGGAGGAGGCAGCAACCCAGCTCGGCCCGTACAGTCAAGTTAGCGAGCTTGCATGTGGACAGGAACTCCAGGGCACTGTGGAATCACCATGAAATTGTGGTTTCTAAAATTGTTCATTTCACTTTAGAATGTTTTAAGCAACCACAAAGATATATGATCGAGCGCCAACACGTATCAACTAATGCACTTGATCATCATCACACCTCCTCTACCAGAAATAAAATGGTTTAGTAGTATGGATCTCAAATATGGTGTGAGAACCCCATTAGGAGATAACTCTTGATTTAATTACGCGAATAATTATTAAAGACCACCAATTCAGAAAGGAAAGTTTAAATAACCTGTCAGAACCACGGGAGCAGAAGAGTGTTGTATCCTCAGGAAGTTCACCAGCACCAATCTGAGAAAGAAATGTGGAAATAAGGTACATGTTCTTACTATATGAGCAAGGCAAACAGTTCTGATCATATAATGAAGACAAGCAGAGACACAACCCCTCATCCATTATCATTCGATACGAGGAAAAGATGAGCAGAAAGAAAAGTGACAATGACAGTTAAAAGGGCATTTAAAAAACACCAGAGGGATTCTACAAATGAAGGAAAAAGAATGTGAAAGATACAATAAAGCAACCAAAGAACTAGAAGTTACAAAGGGCTAGCAATTCTAACCTAAATAGACCAAAAATATGAGAATAATGATTAGGAATCCATCCATTTTATTATATATTAAGATTATTCTATGTCAATAACTTTATGAAAATTTGTCGTCCCTGCAACAAAATAAAGAAGTTGACAGCAACAATGATTTTCTCGACCAACCAGTACTTCGCACCTCTTACAGCAGCAGATTCTATTACATAGTTACATTATAATATATTCCACAAACTTGTTCCTAATGCTCCTACTTACTGCATAAAACTGGCCCCAGAGTTTGCGGCATAAAATTTGCGGTAGAAATGTAAGTGATGTTCTTCAACCACATTTATTGATTTTATATTGTATGTGATGATAAATCTTATCGAGAAATGCTCATTATCTATAAACAGCAAAGGAACCGAGGCCATACAAGACAGATATATCAGGGAAGTACATCACCCTTTCTCCACATACCCGAAATGGAAAGGATGAGATAAATGAGAGGGAGGTTTTAGGCTACACGAATATCTGAGAAATATGACCCATAAGTTACCAGGCAAAGAGGCTTTTTGATCTGAATATTGGAAGTATAATGAGTCCCTCCAGCTGCAATCAGTATAGTATCACCAGGCCTGTAAAATATTAAGCAAAAGACTATCCTTTCATGAGAAGATTCGTTTCCCGATATTAAACAAAACAAATGAAGCTCCAACGACCTTGCTGCAGAGACAGCTGTCTCAATATTGGGGTACACTCTGGGTTCAGATAAGTCTTTGACAGATCTATCAACTCGCAACCAAAGCTGAGGGTGGCATGCCAGGAAACGCCATCTGCGGCAAACGACGGCGGTGTTATACCGATCTGCAATCTCAACAGAAAGTTATGACAGAAAACTAAAAGAAGTTGAATTTTGAAAAACTAGGATGACAAAGAAAATTTATAACCCCAGCAGGCACAACATAAAATAGATTTATGGAAAATGTCGCACAAAATTCTACTCACACTCAAGAATTGCAAAACCACTCTAGTGAATTCCAGGTTTCCGTAGTAAGAGATTATTATTCAGGCTTACTATTAATTACCTAAAAGCCATCAAATTGATAGAGTGGATTTAACAAAAAGTTCAAAACTTCAATACGGAAATAACGGCCTCCATACATAAATTAATGAACGCATTTTAAGAATCTTAACATTATTGAAGCCAATGCAATAATCTTGGTTACGACAAGAAAAAAAAAACCTAAAATTTTAACATCATAAAAATATCTGCCATCAATCAGACAACAAAAAGCAGACCTTTACACCAAAACTAACCCCAAATCTTTCCTTAATCCAACTATTGAAAACAGCACATTTATTTCTCAACATTTACATTTTACACCAAATTAAGTCGAATTTTTTCATCAACTGCGAAACGATTAAACAAATCGCCCTAAACCCAACAGTGCAAGATGCTTAGACCGCGGAGCCACCAGTAATTTGGCGAAAAAAAAGTGCTAAAACTTACAAGGCACGATAAATTATACCTGGAATAGGGCAGAGGAAGCTGAAAATCAGCATGAGACAGCCATCATCAAGATTATTTATATGAGAATTACGGGATTCCCCGCAGCGCTTCGCGAGTTTCTTGAATTTCGGCTGCTCTGCCTCCATCTAACTCTACTTCTACTGAAAAATGAAAAAAAATTGGGGATTCTAAAAGAATGAAATTGTTTTGTTCACTCGCTAAAGCGAGATGATGTTTAATATAAAAATATCTAAATGAATTAATTTAATAATATATTATCGAATTCAACGGTTGCGCTAAAATATGTTGTAATGATGCCCAAAAAAATATATATATATATATATTTTTTTTAAAAAAAATAATAATAATAATAACACTGCTAAAAAATATTAGGTATATATATAATAATTTTCCTCAATATAACCCCAAAGTAGAACTCTGCCTCCCCTAAAACCAAACCGCCGGCGGCTACCACCCCTTCCTCCGATAGTCCACGGCGTGACACAGCTCTGTGATAGATCGCACCGGGTGAGCTCGGCAGCATATTCCTCGGTAGGGATAGGCTGATCCGACTTCTTTGCGACGCTCAGGAGGCGTTGATTTTGCTAGGAATGACTTACCTGAGCACTCGATTGTAGAGAGAGTAGTGGTATTGTGCGGGTGTAGAACCAGGTACCTTGAAAATTAGGCTTCCGATTATTAATTCTTATTTGATTAACTATTGGATGTGCTACCATGTCCGAGTTTAATCGAACTTTATCTGTATGTTTTGCTTTTCAGTTTATAGGATTAAGAGTACTCAGTGAAGTTTTAGATAAGTTACTCATTTTTTATGGATTACCAATAGGATTTAGAGTTGAGGTCTCAATCTACTTCAATGGAAGAATGAAGGTAGATAAAAATTTAAGATTGGGGAGTTATATTGAGAAAATTGTAGTGCGTAAAGAGAAATTTGTGATGCAAACTGCTATGTAAAAAAAAAAACGTATATTTTCGTGATCCTGTTCTTGATCCAGTTACGCAAGGTCCTCATTGCCATCTTCAGTCACCAAATCCCCTTCTCAGTTCCCAAACCAAAGATATTTGCTACCCGACAATCGGCAATTCACCGATTATTATTCTATTCTAATTTACTTCTCATTGTCGTCTAATCGATTTCAGTTAGCTTATCTATTTTTTGTGCTGTTATGTGAATCTTTTGTTTTTAAACATGAAATGGTTTTATTGAATTTAATTATATGATCGAGATTGAATTTGCTCTCTATTTTACTGAAAATCTGGCTATATTTGCATATGATATTGTGACTTTATTCAGAGATGGTAGCCATAAATTTCTGTGCCTCATCTATGCGGGAAATTCATTACAAATCCCTATATCTATGTCAATATCTTATGACAGCTTTTCACTTTCGTTGCAAATTTTTACTGATTGCAGATGTGCAAGAAATCAGTAATATGTGTTCTATTATTCTATGACAGTAGTTCAGTTTTCACTGTAAATCTCAACAGTTTGCAGAAGTTAAAACATCACTGATGTTGGCATGTATCATTGATGGTGTTATAGAACTCATCATAATTTTACTTGTTGCAGAGGAAAAATACATTAGATATCGATGACCAACGCTTCACCTGGCGTACGGACCGCTTTATCATATTGTGTTCAACAAGTGCGAAGTTATGATTATCAGCACTACCTGTGCCTTCTCGAGCTTCCACCAAACATGCGTAAACCTGCATTTGCACTCCGGGCTTTCAATGTTGAAACTGCGAGAGCAATGGATGTGGCTTCTGATCCCAGAATCGGCCTCATGCGTTTGCTCTGGTGGCAAGAAGCCATTGACAAGATCTTCTCCAACCAATTAATTGAGCATCCAGTAGCTCAGGCGCTTGCTTCTGTGGTATCCGAAAACAAAGTCAGCAAGAGCTGGTTGAGGCGATCTGTTGAAGCTCGGATCACTGATGCCCGTAGGGATCCTACTGATATTCCAGCAACCATGGAAGAACTGGAGAGATATGCCGAGGACACAGTATCAACCATCTTATACTCGACACTTCAAGCAGGTGGTATCAGGTCCACCTCAGCTGATCATGCTGCCTCACACATCGGCAAGGCAAGCGGCCTTGCATTGCTTCTCAAGTCATTGCCATACCATGCCAGCCGGAGCAGGCACTCTTCTTACATACCGGCTGAGGTGGCAGAGAAACACGGGCTGCTGGTGAACCAGGGTGGACGATCTGAAATCCGTATGGATTCCCGGGAAGGGCTATGCAATGCTGTTTTTGAGATGGCATCTGTTGCCAATTCACATCTGGTGAAAGCCCGTGAATTGGCGAAAACAGTGCCTGCCGAGGCTCAACCAGTGCTGCTGCCTGCTGTGCCTACAGAGGTGATCCTGGATTCGTTGAGGCGTGTGGGATTCGATGTGTTTGATCCGAGACTGTCTCGAGGTATGTTGGGGGTGTCTCCTTTGTGGTACCAGTTGAAACTCAAGTGGGTTTCATGGAGAGGGAAGTACTGAAAATTGTTTTTTTTTTTTTGTTGAGAGTTATCCCCTTATTTCAGTGCAGGCTCGTATGAAATGGCGTAAAATTTTGAGAATTATGCCAAAAGCGTTGAGCTATTATTGGATAATATGCTTCTGATTCTTGCAGTTCATTGTTTAATAAAAGAACTGTGGTGATGGTTTCAAGATCAAGAGTCTGATATTGGCATCGTACCTGAAAATTGTCATGTCATTTGGGAGCTTTGCTCAAATTTCAATTTTTCTTGTCGGATTTTTGCTACTAATAGTTAAGATATTTATTATAGAATACTGGTAATTTATTGCAGGGAAGGTCTCATCCTAATTGTTTTATCCATTAACTTAATCCAAACTCATCTAATATACCCTAATTTGAGATTAATAAACCCTATTTGAGATGGATGAACCCATTTGAATATGAATAAAACTCGCCTAAATCGTTTAAGCGTGCCTAACATAAATTTTTGCCTTTATAATTCCTAGTATATTTGCACATTTACCATTTTTTTTAATTGTACACAAGTTTTATCCTTTATTTTAGTTATTTATGAATTTATATTTTATAATTGTATGGTTTTTGATTCGAATTAAGTGATTGAAAATGTAAAACTATATGGTAATTGGTAACTGAATGTAAATGTTCACTTGGTGAGTTTTAAATTAAAAGCGTGGTTGATGTTTCTCTATCAGATGAGTTTGAGATGGCTATGGAGAGAGAGAGTGATGGGACATGGTTTGTCAATGAGAAATAAGTGCCACACGAATTAAATTCTTGAGAAATGCAGCTTCAACTTTTGTCATTGTTAATTTCTGCATCTTTCTCTAAATAGTGTGGCTCCACGATTGAATTTTGCAGAAGCTAGACATACAGACACGTAGAGAGCACACCTGTGAAAAAAAAGATGAGAAAATTTACCAGCAATCCACGAGAGATATTTTTTCGACTTTGGCTGCTTTCTTGACATATTTGTTGCTTGATACCTTTCTCTCCTCGTGGATGCTCATAATTTTCTTGCTGCTCATCAGAGTTCCAATATTTTCACAATTTGCTCAGGCCAGGCTACTCCTCGTTCTCACTCTATCAATAATCATTTGCCTACCAGATAGATCTTCTTCGTAACCAACGACCTGCACGTACACGTAAAATATGACGGGCAAAATAATCAGAAATCAACACATGGAACATATACATATACATATACTAATAATACTTGATGCATCAGACATTATGCTAACCCTAACTTCTCAATTGCTAAGTGTAAACAGGAATTCCAGAAGCTTAGAGAAGAATATAGTGATCATATGATGCTAGTGTGAGTAGAAACCTGAGAATCTGTCTGTGTTTCACTAAAACCATCATAAAGTCCCCTTGGCCTGGCATCATCCGAGGGTTTATCATCCTTTTCTTC
Organism: Plectranthus barbatus; assembly: GCA_026898455.1. Classification (NCBI taxonomy): domain Eukaryota; kingdom Viridiplantae; phylum Streptophyta; class Magnoliopsida; order Lamiales; family Lamiaceae; genus Plectranthus; species Plectranthus barbatus. Next base: position 461,014 of record JAPKLW010000139.1, read on the forward strand.
TAATCTGGAATGAAGAATCGAAATTTAATTGAAAGAAGATGTCTAGACATGTATGCAAACCTTGATCATTCAAGTTAATAATGAGGATAAACCAAAATAACACATAAATGTATAATATCTCCAAGCACAGGGATCTAAAATAAGTAATGAGTGAATCACTGACTAAGGTACCCAGAAATACCCGAATCAGTGCCAGATTACTATACAAGCCTAAACTGTTCAACTCTCACAAAGTCAATAAGTTTAATCTGTATGTATATGTACCCATGTCTTCATAACAGGTTAACCATACACAGGATGAAGTTATAAAAGATGCATAAGCACTCAGCTAGTCAAGTTACAGCATAGCTGGGCTTCCATCAAGGCAAAAGCTATCATTGACACTCAAAATAAGAGGTCAGGAAAGAACCACCAATTGAAGTGTGAATGTTTTCTCAGATACAATGGACTCGAGCCTGATGCACTAGTAACCATTTGCCAAGTAGGATAAACATGGTTGACAAAATGAAATGGAACCCTTGTTGGTGCACAAATAAAATTAGTATCCATTCTGATACGCAAATTGGAACTTAGTGCTCAATTTGATATTAAGTAGTATTAGTTGCTCTTTTGTGCATTTTCCTCACAAGGAACTTATTTATTTAGTGAACAGGATCTTCCAATCCAAACCAAATTCCACATGGAAGCTTGGAAAGACAGACAGAACAAAACACAAGAGTCCCATTAGTACTGAATGGGGCTAGTAGTTCCGACTACTGAAGTATGCAGTTCATATCATAATGAGAAGACAAAATTGATGCAACCATCTAGAAAACCAGAGGTGAGACCACACATTTTCTTAGGATTATACCGTATAGGCTAAATGAAGTATCCTGTTCATGAAAATTTACTCCAAGTCAATAAAGCCATTCTCAATTTCGCATGCATCAAGAATATTAGAGGGGAAGATACTGAGATTAACTTGACAACATCAATTAGTCAGCCATTCACAATGCATAGACAATTCAGCAGCAAAGGATTTAATCAACAGTGACTGAAGCTGCAAATTGTTTCTAAATTTCTCTTCTCTTTGCAATTTGACAGAAATGAGAACCCCAAGCTTTGTAGTGTAAATAGAAGAAAACAAATGATAAGAAACCTGTTTATCCATTGCTTTGATGGTCCTGGTTCAGAGGGGGAAGGAGCATGCCTTTGACCAAGCATTGCCGGATTAGAAGACAGAAACTGATTATAATTAAGGATAAATCTTAGGGGCAACAATTTGCACTCAAAGAAGTATAAATTTGAAAGAGTTACAAGGATACATTTTCATGGCAACCATTTGTCTCCTGAGACTTTAGATCTTGAATCTGATCAGAAACACCACTTAAAAACAAGAGCAAACATGTAGCCTTTTACAAAGAAACTGAGAGACAAGAATTTACCTTGCTTGTTTGCTCCAACAAATCCTCTATAGCAGCAGCAACATCAGGAACTACAGAATTATCTTCCCTATGATTTTTAGTTAAATCGATTTCTGCATCCTTCCTACTGACAAAATTATTGATAGTGGGGTCACAAGAAGAAGGCTTTTTACCATCGTTTCCATAAAGTCTTGTCCTCTTATTACCACTAGAATAATTTTCATCATCTTTTGCCATAACCGAGTCAATGCTGTGCATACTTCTCAGATCCTGAGGCTGGCTCGGGTGTTGAGAGACGCCATCTCCAGATGTAATCCTATCAGAGTAAGCCGGAAATTGGCTCATAAAATATGATCCTTCTTGTCTGTCTTGAGAAGTGAGCCCTTTAGGGAAAAACCTTTGCACGTCAACAACTTTATTCTGCCATAGTATGAAGAGCAATTGAGTTAGAAAAACTAAAAGACATAAAAAGAAAAGAATGAGGTCAAGAGGAATAAAGATGCTGCAATGACCTGCTTGGCACATTCGTATATCCAATCTGCAGTAACTACATGTATTCCCCATCTACTAGCAGCCTCATACTTATCACCATCAGAGAATTTACATAATAGATGAGTGACTTTCTTTGTAAGTTTCTCAACATACTTCACCCCTAGAACGTAGCACAAATTTCTTAACAGTTGTCTTTCTTTCATGTCATACTGCGAAACACAGAGGCGATATCCGCCAAATCCAGGTAATGGAATGTTGCATGCAAGTGGCGAATACAGAATGTGACTGCTAATATCCAGCAAACATCCCTCCTTCAATAATAAAATCTCAACTACATTAGCATTTCCACGTCCAAGATTTAATAATGCATCAAGACATGCTTGTGTGGTACTATTGTCTGAATGGTGCAACATACACACAGACAGCAGTTTAAAACTGTTTTGAGCAACTCAGAGAGCACATAGTGCCAGAAAATATCACTAGAAGTTTGTATGAGAAGAACATGTTGAAAAAGTAGCAATAATTGCAAGCTAATTTATAGCAGACGAGGCATACAAGCCACTAAAAAAAAAATCCATACAGTTTATACTAGGTCAAGTCATAGATATTTCAAATTTATTATATGTTTATAAGGAGAAGTAAGTGCTGTTCTATGACGGACTATTTTGAAGAAAATCAATCATAATCCCATTTCTGCAGAAGAAAGGTATATGCTTTCTAGAGTTGAACCCTTTCAGTATTTTAGCTAACATAGATTCAAGTGTGAGACATCCATTGTGCTAATTAGACAGAGGATGGATTAGTACCTCTAGACAAGAATGAATCCAGTGAGTGGTAATATAAGAAGTCCATGATGCACGGGTCAGACAGGGAACTACACCATGGCGCTCAACTATAAAGTGCACATTTTTCCTGTTCTGATCTGCAACTACCTCACCACCACCTTCAGTAACCCACATCACTATCTCGGGTCTCTGGAGGGAAGCCCGTGATGTCAAACAGAGTAATAAAGTTTGGTAGATACATTCAACAAAAACTAAAAGAATAAACTAAAAAATAATATCAAATAGCAGTGAAGACCAGAGAACAAGCAAAACATTATAACTAAAACTTCACATTCCATCTAGCATAGGATCATTATGCAGGTTCCTCTAGTCACACCAACTGCTACAGTTCACTTCACACTTCCTGTATGCCTCAGCATGCAGGTGAACAGATATCTAAGTTTTATATTCAACTGACAAATACCAGAAACATATGAAACAGTCTGACTATTGACCCCACACTAAATTTACCTGATGCCTTTCTGCACTTCTGCATTCAATCTTTCACCATCCTCAAATAAATAGGTTTCTTTGTAGGACGAAAGACGGACAAAATAGGACTCATTTTCAAACATTGGAGCTCCTTATGATATGTTATTTGAAAGCTCCTCCACAAAGTGGTCCTACTCAAACTATTATGAAATTGATATGTAATGCTACAAATTACAATTAATATAATTTAACCTGATCCATGAATTTGAGAGAGTGTCTGCTATTAACGGCAAAATCTTTATTCAATTTTGAAATCGAAATCTAACATGACCATAGGGTTCAAAGTTAGAAAGCCAGTGTTACCAGGGAAGGAAAGAAAAGGGAGCAATGAGGCCCTAATGTTATTTCAAATCAATGAATAAAACAGCTTACTTGTTCTTCAGGAAAAGTGCTAGAAAAATGGAAGAGCTTCCCCCTAAATACAGTGGAAGACTTTATATGTTTAACACCATTATTTGTTCTGCTTTTGTCCTTCAGCTTAGCTTCTTCTTTCAATCCTAGAAACACAAACAAACATGAAGGATTATTTTCTGAGAGGTCAGTGATTTGCTTTGGTGATGAAAATATTTATGTACTCTCACCAAATAATGCTTCTGATTCAGAATTCCTGTTTTCCACGATGTCATTATCCACAAGCTGAGAATCAGAGGATTTCCCCTCTTTCAAATTTGCCCTGCTCGCTGCAGCAGTCCTATTGAACACTACAGAATCTGTGGGTGGTGTAAAGAATGGTAGGTGTTAAAACTGTCAGATGAAGCGTAATATAGTATTAATTAAGCTGAATGATAGTTCAAAAGCCAGCTGCTTTTCCAAGAGGTGAATTGTTGTAAAGGAAATTCTGTACCTTTAGGAAGAAGCAAATCATAAGCAATGTGCCCCTGTAGCACAGGGACCTCCTTCTTTTTCACAGTGCAGTCTTCAAGCCATGAAGTTTTGACAATATTAATGACTCCAAAAGCTGCTAGGCCCCTTATTTCCTTGATTTCGCTGCACAAACATTTAACACCATAAAGTCACCAACCAAGTGCCTAGATTTGCATAGTTTAAGGTAGTTTGGATATTAAATTGTAAAAGAAGATAGTTTGGATATTAAATTGTGAAATAAGATAGTTTGGATTATTTTAAACACTAAAGCATAATTTGGATTATTTTTATATATTTGGCTGACAACTAATATAACAATGTACACTGAAATAACCAATTCATCCATATGCTCCAATATCTTACGTCTCTGATGGATTTCCAACCACCACATGAGTCAACTTCTCTCTGATGGACATATAACGAGAGCCGCCACCTCGGCGGACCATGTTGACTAACTTCCGCAAATCTGAAGCCTCAAAGCCTACTAGTAGGATTCTGCACTCAGACAAGTATAAATCATCATCATCACTTTGACTATCATCAGCAACACATCGAGCAAAATCAGAACCATTTTTCTCCTTATCAGCAGGGGGATCATTCTCCTCTTTAGATACGAGAGGATCCTCAGAAGATAAGATAGGCACAAAATTTTCAAGATCAGGTTCTGAATCCAGAGCAGAAAAAATGGTCTCTGATTCTGAGGCAGTGGGCATAGATGATGAGGTATTTAGAAAACTTCTGGTGCCTTTGCCTTGACTGTGATGCTCCAATGTCTTCAAAGTACTCACAGACGAGGAATGTTGAACAGGGAATGACTCTTCAGGTAGGCATGCTATTTATCCACATGACCAAGGAAAAACCCAATAATTATGAGTAAAGCAAAATCAGTGTCATTATTAGCCAAAAAGCTACTACAGTAAACAGATTACACATTGAAAACTGAAGCAGACATGCTACGAATGAACTATGCAAGATTGTACCTCTTCTGGCAACAGATTGATGAAACCATTTGCTGCTAACTATGTCCACGATACCCCATCTTTTTGCAACCTTATACTTGTCACCTTCAGGAGCTTTTGAAAAGTTAAGGACAACAATATCCAATATCATATGCTGGGCGTTAGGCAACATAAATATTAAAAAAATTCATGGTCAGGACAGCAAACAGTAACCATGCAACACTTCCATATTGTATACAGTGAAAGACAAATGACGAATCAACGACTGAAAGGAAAATTGGAGAAACCATATGCAAGTGAAATATAAAATTGTGGGCCATAGATCACATGCAAAATGATTATGCATGGAACAACATGTGCATTCCAAAAGAAGCTTCAGAAAAACAGGATGTCAACAAGCACTAGGAACGAGTGAAAACCAAGAAATTAAAAGGAACTGTGATAAAACAGTTACTCGAATTCTGACCCCAGACTAGATAACGCCAAATTAGCAAACACGAAACAGGCGAGTTGATATTCAAAAGCAAAACAGAGGATATATCACATATCAAATGAGAGCATCTCTTGGTCAGTTCAGCCGAATATATGCCACCATTTTCTACAACAAGCTTCTCCACTTTCTTACGTTCATCTAAAAAAAAGTAAAAAAACTCAACATTAGAAGACAAGCAACACCTTTTTTTGTAGTTGCAGAAGAAAAAAACAACAAAACAAAACCCAACCTGCAGGTATTCCACTAACACATATTGTCAATCCAGAAAAGGGAAGAACCCTGTAAGGTTCTGGAGGAACTACACGGTGCTCTATCCAACATTGATCGAGCCAATCTGCTGTGACTATTGGTTTTTTCAGTTGATTTACAGCCCACTGCAAAAAGTTTGCACGAAGAAAAAGAAAAAGGACCAAACTCTCAAGTTAGTACCTATTTACTCTGCTTTGATTTTCTTATTTCTTTCGCTCTCTACACACACACACACACAAACATACATACATACATGAATGGGTCCTGTGCTAATAAGTTTTTTGTATTAACATGTTAATCCATGCTTGATAGTCAGTATATTATACTCGTTTAGTTAGTATACTATGCTTCATCGAACTAAATAACTGCCCCTATTAACATGCAAAACTGCTAATCGAAAAAATCTAATCCTGGCAATCTACCCATCAAAATCAAAGGTCAAGATTGATTCCTTTTTAACTTATTTTCACTCATTAACATTTGATCTCTTCCATATTCCTTTATCAAAAGACTATTTACTAAATAAAATACAACAAAAGAACTAGCAAACAAGTATTTAAAAAAGGATCATATTCAATGTCTTTGGGTACAGTTGTATCTTGAGTCCCTACAAAAATAACTAAATAAAATACACCAAAAGAACTAGCAAACAAGTATTTAAAAAAGGATCATATTCAATGTCTTTGGGTACAGTTGTATCTTGAGTCCCTACCAGACCTTCAACTACAAATCTCACTTTTATGATTTTGACCAACAGACCAACTATGTTCATACACATCATATACAAGTTAATAAAAAGTTCTAATCTTGGCAGTTTGATTTGTAAAAGAGGCTTACTGTTGCAGGAGATTATTGTACCAGCGCTATGTCGGTTCTCATGTCTAGAAAGGAATATGAGAACCGTCAAGGATATATAAGATCCTTTAGAAGAGCCTGAGGAGGTGTAGAATATATTTAAGTTTTGTGTTGCACAGTAGGCCTTGAATTAAGGCCTTTTTCTGAGTTATATATTACTAAGATAGGAGCTTTAATGCTATATATGTAGATAGGTTGTTTATTGTATATACCTTTGTGGATTCTCATCCCTTTCAATTTCTACATTTTATTTTCAAATTAAGTTGATTCTTCAGAAAAAAAAAAGGAAAAAAAAAAAAGTTTACAAAGTTCCATGAGTAAAACAATAAAAAGAAAACCTTGTATTTCTGGGCAAGGACATCCTTTACAATAACAAAACTGACATCTGATGATGCTTTTGTCAACTGTCCTCCCATGGCAGCAACCTTCTTTGCAATACTGGCCTACAAGTCACTCAGATAAAACTAGTAATCATAATATGCGGCATGTGTGGAATGGGTTTAGAAAGTGTATAGTCCAACAAAAATTGTGGCAAGATATACATGCCTCTGATGAATGTGAAAAAAAAACTGGGAAATATCTAAAAGATATCTTAGTGTTAAGAACCAATAGATCTACTTAGTGTATGGCCGTCAAAGAATTCAGTTAATAAGAGAATCATGCCATCCCCATCCCAAATGTCTATGTAACAGATTCTCAACTCTCAAGTGAGCATGAATATAAATCCCTAAGGCATTTATATAGGTAACAGTAGCATTCATGACTTCAGTGTCACAAGTTAGAGGGAAAGGACTCATATGATCAGCTTTGCTTTCCCCAAGCCCAACACGCTCTTAAAAAGGGTTTCCAGCACACGCAGGTGAAAACTCAAAGCTTTTCTGCAGGTTACTTGTAAGTAAATCAAATGATGATATATGGAAAACTAAATGTAATATAGCAAGTTATCGTGGTTGAGAAAACCGCTGCACTTGAAGTTATTGAAAGGCTATTGTAGTTGGGTATGCTTAGCCTGAAACATATGACCACAAGGAGAGAATAATTCTGAGAGGTAGCACAAATGAACATCGTAACAGGTCTCAAATATTAACATAAACTTCATGAGCTCGGAGCCATTTAATTTTTTTCTTATTTCAGATTAAAAACCCAAATCCTAATGACGGAAAATCTATCGAGACCTATCACCAAAAGCAATGTTGCCGCTTGTAATACATATTGTGTAGTTTATGCTTGATCAAGAATTAAAGAAAGGACTTATAAGCCTCCATATAACTTGACTGAAACAGGGAGTAACTAAGTGGCATAGTACCTTTACATCCCTCTCAAAACCAGAGGCAACTATATTTACACCATCCAGTGCAAGGCAACAAGTGTACTCCTGATTAGGTAGCGCTCTGCGCTCTTTTGCACATGAGAACACACATTGAGGACCTGGCCACAATCAAATTTGGCTAAAAATTATTGCATTGCAAATTAACTCGAGAGGTTACATATTAAAAATGAGCTCATCTTCCCCATATCAAGATGAGTGTGTGCTGTTACTTGTTATAATAGCTAGACTTCTTCAAGATCTCATAACATTCACACAAGGAAAAAACTGTTGATAAGGATAACTAGACGTGAATGAAAACAGGCTCCCACAATGATAAATTTTTTAAAGTTTAGCTCTAATCTACACAATTCCACCAAACGTCTTTTTTTAACATATGGACTCAAATTGGTATGATATATCTTAATCTCCATAGATGTCACGCCATATCTGTACTTCTAATACTGCTTTTCATCCAAATTTCGAATGGTTATCTTCTACTGAGCTAAGTACCAGAACTCGTTTGATTAATGTCATTAAGAATACATCATGGAAATTATCTTCGCAAACATACCGATCATCTTACAGCCCTTCGATCGAAGATACTCGAACTTTTCCTGAAAAAAAAAAAAATCACAGCATCAGAAAATCAACCCAATCCAATTGCAATGCACCTGCAATTGAAAGTGTTCCCCCAAACCCAGCTCCCCGTGATGTTAGTTATTTACATGATCGGGCGAGGCGATGACGTGATAGTCGTTCGGGCCATTACGCGAGGGATCGCAGCTGAAGAAAACCTGTGCACCGTTGAACTTTAACGCGTCGTGAAGCGCGTCGAAGAGCTCCGGTGGAACCAAATTCCGCGACATACATACATCCACCCCAGTGAACACTTTCGCCGCCATCAACGCACTTCGAGTTCAATTTCTTTGAGTGCGCGAGGCACTTGCATGAAATGAGAATTTTCCGATTAGGTTTTTGTAATTGGGAAATTATGGGTTTTTCATTGCATAGGCGCGAGCGCGCGAAATATTATTTTTAATTTTTAAGTAGGAAAAGGGAAGAGACGGTCGGGATTTTATACATTTTGGGAAATTTTTATACATGAAATGTTACGATAATTTAAAATACGGTGATTGAAATATTTAGTTTTAGTATGTTGAATTATTTAATTTACTTTTGATTATATTGTATATATGTTTGTGTATATTAATATTTATTTTTATGCTATTTAATTAAATAAAAGATAATTTGAATTAATATTATTTCGCAAAACTAATGAATAAATCATCATATAAATGAATCAATGATCCATTAATCAAGAAAAACTTGCAATTCATGATGCAATATTTTTCGACTTCGAAGATTATTTCCAAAAATACTTTTTGTATTGCATTTTTAGTATTTTTATGTTACTTTCAATATTCTTAACTTTAACCCAGTGTATTTCAATTTCATGTTCCAAATCACGAAATATTTTTTATGTCGTTTTTTATATTTTAAATCAATTGAATCTAAGCATCGAAAAGAATATTCTAAATCAATAAAAACATGATATTGCTATGACATTTTAAAAAATTATACAAATAAAAGCGAGAAGTACTACTAAGTTAACATCCTCTGTCTTACTTTTAATGTTCCACAATCCACACCATATTTCACAATTAAAATTATTAATTTTTATTTAATATAATTTTATAATTTTAATTTATTATACTTTGTATTAATTTTATAATAAATTTAATAGTAGGGTTTATCCCACCCAATTAGGTATATAATATTTTAGTAATTATTTTTTTGATTTATAACTATAATTTGTGTTATAAATTTCTGTTTAAAAATTAATTAAAGTATATTGTATTGTACTTAATATTTTATTTTCGTAAAATATTAATTAAAATGAGTAAAATTAGTATTCTCTCTATCCCACATAAATTGTTTGCATTTCATTTTTCGTCCCTCTTGATATTAGTCCACTTTTTTAAAGTAACAAATTTTTCACACTTGTCAATAAAATATTCATTCCACTATCACCCATTACCACACACAAACCTTGATTATCGTGTTCGGTTAAATTTTGATAATTTGACCAAATCGGAGGGAGTAATTGAGATAATGCAACACGAATAAGAAACGACACCAAATTGAGGCCCTTTTTCCCCTTCTTGCCCCTCCTGCCGTTGCCACATAGTGTCGCCGGCGCAGTCAGAATTCAGCGGTAGTTCTTGACATGAAGATGAGGGAGGAGGCGAGATCGAGCATCAAAAAAAAATAATAAAAAAAAATGTACCTTAAAAGCTAGAACAAAACAGCAGACGCAGACAGAGAGAGAGATTTGAAAGTACTGAAAACACAAGTTGGCGATGAATGCAGATCGTTGAAGCTAGTTAGGATGCAGAGCGTAGTGAAGCTGAGCAGCAGAAATGGCGAGCAACGAGATGGCTGCAAGGAACGCGATGACGGTCCATGGAGATCGAAAGTAAGTGTGGATGAGCTCAGCCATCCACGTCTTGGTTCTGCTCTGGTAATGCGCTTCGATCTTGTCCTTCAATTCCCCAAAAACCTCTCTATTCTCGACCCAGGTGTGAATATCCTTGTAGACGGTGAGAACCTCATGGTCACTGCCCAGAAAGTTGTACAAGATCTTCTTATCTCGCAGCTCCTTCACATCTTCGCTCCATGAGCGAGTTCATGAAGTTGATAAACGACTGTACCTCACCATGGGCGGGGCTGTAGGGACTCAGCTCATAGGCGATGATGTTCAACAAAAACGGCTTAGTGTAAATGGAGACGTACCAATACGGGAGTTGAACCGTCGCATAGAAGAAGTGGGATTTGAAGCCCACGTCTTTTATAGATCTAAAATGGCTGGGTTTGAAGTGGATGCCCTTGGCCTTGAGGTATGTCACCGATCGGAAAGAATAGATCACTTCCTTCACCTTTTTTATCTCTATTGTATTTGTGTGAGCTGGTTGTTCAACCTTGACGCAGCAGAGGCGCCGGCATTTGTAGCTTCCGCAGCCAGTTTTCTTGAAATCGGAGATGAGTAGTCTGTGGTAGGCTTCGAGGAGGTGGAGGGGCTCCCTAGATCTCTCAATTTCCTCTTCCAATACTCCTTTCTGGCGATACTCTCCGAAGATGTCAAAGTTCAAGAATCTGTCATTTTTTGCAAGAACCATATACAATGCATGTTAATAATCAATGTTGTAAAAATCGCTAGACGCTAGTCGGGCGGCCGGAGGGGCCTAGCGCCTAAGCAGTCTAGGCAGAGATTAGGCGGTTTACCTATTTTTATTATTTTTTATTTTTTATATATCTCAAATAATATATAAAAATCTTATTAACAAATTATATATTTAAAAAGCAAGTAAAATTTTAGCATTTTATATGTATCTCAAGTAATATTCATGCAACAAACATCCTCACATTTAAATCCAAGCGTATAAATATTCCTGCAACGCACTTTTACATTTAAAAGCAAAATCCAAAATAAAAATAAATCATAAAATAAAGTTTAAATATTTGTGCAACAAATATCATGACAATTCAAATCAATCCAAAATAAAAACAATGAACAAAGCAAAGCCTAAAATAAAAGCAAACCATAATGAAAGTTAAATATTCGGACTACAACCATCCATACATTCAAATTTCATCCAAAATAAAAAGCAAAAGCAAAGTCTAAAAATTCATGCAACAACCATTCCAAAGTTTCAAAGCAAACCGGAAAATAAAAACAAACAATCGTGAATTTGGTTGGGAAATTTGATTTGAATTTGAGAATAAAATTAGGTTTACACTTTTATTTAATTTTATATTTTTATGTTTTTAAATATTTTTATTATTAAAATTTAAAAATTGAGTTTACAGTTGAAATTTAAATTTTAAAATTGAATTTACAATTGAAATTTACTTCAACCGATTTTTTCCGATTAATCAGCGATTAATTCGATTAATCCGCCTAGACCGATTAACCGATTAATCGCTGATTAATCAAGGACTAAATCAAAACCGGTTTTTCTAGCCGATTTTGCATTTATCGGGGCGGTGGACCTCCGACTACCGATATTTACAACATTGTTAATAATTAATATATTGCATAAACATGAATGCTAATAATTAAATATATATATATATACTACGTACCTATGTAATAAATCTTCATATACCCCCGCCTCATATCTTAAGTTGATCAAGAGCTTGATGACACGCTGTGGGATCTGATTCTCAAGCAAATACAAGTCGCGCTTCACAATCACCATCGTCAGCAATCCCATATGCTTCGTCATAGTGAACTTCTTGTTAAGCCTCGTGACCCGATTTGCTGTATCCGCTGCTGTGTCCCTTGCAACGGCGGCCTCCATGTAATTGATGATGAAGCATGCATCATGTAACATCAGTCGAGCAAGCTCATCGTCGGAGTAATCGACGGTGGACGTCTCCTCGTAGCACTCTCGTATCTCTCCAATCATTTCAAGAACCTTCCTGTAGTAGAAATCCGTGTTTTCTGTGCCGCCCGAAACGAACATTTCGACGGCGAGGGGCTTGAAGGCCTCGACCGGAGCGAGCTCGGGCTTGCTGTGGTGATATGGGCCTATGGAAACCACCTTAGGAATGTAGTCATTTTTGTTCTTCTCCTCTTTCAGAAGGAGAGGCATCACTCTCGGGAATTGGATTCTACTGTCCATTGATGGGTTGATGATGAGTAGTGATTAGAATTCGGAATTTATGAGTAGTGATTATAATTCGGAATTTATGTATGGTGATTGGTAGTGAAATTAATATTTTATTAATAACTGTGAAAATTTTATTATTTAAAAATAAATAAATTAATATATCGGATCGTACGAAAAAGGAAAATGAACTAATATACGGGACAGAGAGACTATAAAAAAGAAGTCAAAAAAATAAAGATAAAAGAAAAAAAAAGTAAAAGTGAGTTATATATATATATATATATATATATATATATATATATATATATATATATATAGATATAGGGATTGGATCCGGTGATAAAAATTCCCCCGTGATAAAATGATAAAGCCGCTTGATTACCTTTACAATGTTGCTTGATTGTGTTTTAGTTGTTGCTTGATTACAATGTTGCTTGATTGTATTTCAGTTATTGCTTGATTGTGTTACCATTGATTTAATTAGATCTAATGGAGGAGATTTATTCTTATTTTTAATATACTTATTTATATAAAGTGTAGAATTGAATTTTTTTTTTAAATGTTGATTTTGCGTCAGTTTGATGGGATAGTTGGTGATTTATTGGCAAATTGGTCAAGAGTTTTTTTAAAAAATTTTAAATCCACAGATATTATTTTTATTGTATCTTTATCTTAAGTCTAACATTACAATTAGCTTGATAAGTAATTTTGATCTTAGGCTTTTGGAGAGTAAGATTGATGTAATTTCCTTTGTTCAGTTGAAATTTAATTATAGGTTAAGAAGAAAGGGGATGTTCAACTAATGGTGGGATTACTATCCTTATGTAAGTGAAAAATACGCAGGGACCCCATTTGACAACTTTATGAAAAGAGAGTTGGAATTATTTTCACATGGTAGAACTCCATAGATAAAACAAAAGGGGCTCAAATATTATAGCATGGAGCAAGTAAAGTATAAATTCGTTAATAAGATATTCACTACCATGATCATATCGCCGTGATTTGATAGTTTTTATTAAGCTTTTTTTTTTTTTTTTTTGTCTTCTGCTTTGAGTCTTTGGAATATATGAAAGCTTTTGTACTTGCAGCAAAACAAATAAACCTATTTGTATCTCAATTATAATCAATAATGTAAGTGACAAAATACTAATTCTCCGAAACAAGTCAGAATGAATTAATTTTAACATATAAGCAACTCTAGATCTCATTGCTCTAAAGGGTGGCAATTCGTGTCATTCGTGTCGGGTTCGTGTCATGATTTTCGTGTCGGGTTCGTGTCGGGTTATCGTGTCGGATACAAGATTTTTAGTTCTACGTGTAGTTCTAGCAATTTGTGTGTGTTTGATTATTATCGTGTTTCGGGTCGGGTTCGTGTCATTATTATCGTGTCGGGTTGTCGTGTCGGGTCAGCAATTGCCACCCCTGCTCTAAAGGTCCGATCGCCATCTTCCCTCTATATAAGATTTACATATTCGAAAAATGACAAATCGGATAGACTTTTCAATGTTCAATCGTTCACAAGTAGTTAAATCCTATTCATATGGATGTGACCTAATTTTAAATGTCATAGGCAAGTAAGATCCTTGATAGGAATACTTTTATCTTTTTGATTTTTTTTATGAGTTACATTAATATCAATAGAAGTATTATGTGATATAGACGTAATTAAGAAGATGCACCTCATTTATCATAATGTACGTAAAAGAATAAGTTAATTATTTGGTGGCATGAATTAATATAATTAATTAAAAATTCTTTTATTGTTTACATCTGATCTTTGATCTGACCCACAAACTGTTCAAAGCTTATTAGGAATTTAATCTATAATATAAATATCCTTCTCTTAATTATTAGAGTATAAATTTACAACATAAGTTGCACAAAAGATTGGAGGAGGGTCCACTACTTCTTGTGGTTTGTGCAATTTTGTAGTAATTTCTCACTAGATATCCATATTAGAGCAAGTATATATATAGAAAGTTGTAATCATATGTGAATCACCTCTCAGAGATAAGACTAATATCAACTCTTTATTTTTGAATTTTAATGATCCAGATTAATTTGATGAATTTATTTTTTTATTATCATTTTCATTTATTAACATGATTGGAGGGTGTTTTTGGAATTTTTTTTGATAGTTTAAAATACTCCTTAATTATCTCCTAATATCACTCCTCAAGATTTACTTCTCTTATGTACCACGATCATTCATTATCTCATGATTTACAAATCATTCAATCACATTGGACGACGTTGGTGAGTTTGTATTTCTTCCAGTGACAATTCTCGGCGACTGAAGGCGGTGAAGAAGACGAAGTACTGGTCGGAATCACCCATTGATTTCTCAATCTGTGCACCGATACTGGAATTGCAGGCATGGTTGGTATTATTTTTTAAATTGTTTCTAATATATTCATTTGTGTTGTAGATAAATATGGGGAACATTAAGTTATCGAATCATTGATTTTGTATAGGGTGACAATTTCAATTCAAGAAAACTATCGTGAAGATGACGAGCGTGTTAAGGGGGAGAATCCACAAGCAATGACAATAGCAATCATAATAATGATGACAATGTTATGGATCATGGAAGTTGGATTCATGAGCAATTTTTTTTGGTCATGGCCATGTGAACATGCATCACGTAATACATTAAATTTGATTATTTATAATTATATATAGTTGCAGTAATTTACAGTTAAAGTTGCATACATTAAGCTTGTACAATTGCATATATTCACGTGTTCTGATTCAAATTTTTTTTTGTAGTTATTTATACGCCAATTGTTCAGAGCTCGTTGAAACAATTCAAGGGACACGCTTTTCAGACTTTAGATGATGAGGTTTAATTTTATAGAGAATATGCAAAAATTATTTGATTCGATATTCATCTATCGAGTTCAAAGAAGAAGTATTATGTATTAACTACGTAGTTGCATTAATTAAGCCTGTAAACTTGCATTTATAAAGCCTGTAAACTCACAGTATATTTTTTTTTATTTTATAGTTGTGTGTGAAATTTTGGAGTATGTAAATATATCTAGCTGCAGCAGTTTAGACCGTAAACTTACAGAGTTTAAGTTTGTAGACTTGCATTGACTAAGCCCGTAAATTTACTTCATACATCTGACCGTTTCTTATCTCCATATAAACTTGTAGTATATTTTAAGATACTGCAATGAATTAATAAATATAATGCATATATTTTTTTATTAATAATGCAACTTTCGACGAAGTATAAATATTGTTATAATTTTGAATTCAACAATCGAAAAACTAATACTATTAAGTTGCATTAAATATGTCTTCAATTATGCATCATACAAGTATTATCTATTATAATCACGTGTCATATTTTATGCAACTATTTTTTATGATTAATGCAACTATTTTTTATGATTAATGCAACTAAATATAGTGTAATATTATCTATTATAATCACGTGTCATGTTTTATGATAATGCAACAAATTAATTTATATAATGCAACTATTTTGATAAATAATGCAACTTTTCATGTAAAACACAATCGAAATTCTTGAGAGTTAGGGATAGTGACATATGAAATAATTTTTTTTAAAAAAAATTAATTCTAAAATTTTGCTTAAAATATGAAATTAATGAAGAAAAATAAATTAATTTTATGATGTTGATAATTTAGGGATCAAATCCATCAAAATTAGGAAGGAACGATAAGTTAATTTTGAAATGCAATAATTTAGGGATCAAATCTCATGAATTTAGGAATGAAAAATCGTGCAAATATGATTTTTATGCCAAAATGACCGAAAAGTCCAAATGATGCAACTTTTTTGCCTTATTACTGCAATGAATTTTTAAATAAAAAATATTTTATCTGAGTCGTTAATTTTAAAAATCAATGCACTAGATTTGGTCTTATATCACATCTGAAAAGTGGTTATATATATATATCATAACCCTCCCACAATTTGCAGAGTTTTGAATCACATTCCACAGGTATTCTTATAAACGTATGCTTGACAATTTAATTCAAATAAGTGCATGCTAGGAATAATAGGGGTATGACAATTATTTAGACATTCATAAATAATCCTAATGTATGATTCAATTCGCGGGAAATTCCTACATATTCATCATTAGAGAACTAAGCACATCGATATGAAGTTCTATTTCATAAGCGATGAGGTGGCAACTGGTGAGGCCGAACTGCACAAAGTCAATACCAATCCTACAAATATGGTTATGAATTCAGTTCCTAGTACTAATTTGAGTAATGTATGGTACCAATCAAACTGTTGAGGTCGAACTCAAGAGGAGTTGTCAAACTAAGATGATATTGAGTCTAAGGTAGAGAATTGTTAATGTGGTCTCAATATCTTGCTCGAGGTAGTGAATCGATGAGACTGAGTCGAGATGATTGCGGGTCGGGAAGACTAATCGACTATGGGTCGATGAACTTGAGGAGTATTCAAATGAGTGTTGACTATAAAAAAGATTTGGTGTATCTAGTTTCGTAATTTTGTGGGATTTATCCATATATATTAGAATAAATCCTAAAATAAAAATGAAGTTTAACTTTTTTACTAACTCATAATCAGAATTTGTAATTTTTTTAAATCTTGTTTTTTCTTCAATAAATAGTAATTAGAGTAGATCATATCATAACTATTTTTTCCCTGTAAAAACAACTATATATGTATAAAATTATATAGTGAATATGATATTAAAGTATTAAATAGAAAGAAAAAGAAAGAAAACAAAAAGAAAATTGATTACAGCATACGGGTTGAATACTTTAAAAAAATTCGCAGCTGGAACAGAACAGAGTCAAATAAAAAGAAGAAATTAACAAGAACACACCAACATAATATGAAATTACAGCAGATATATGTGAAAGTGAATGTATAGATGATGAGTTGAAGCAGCTAGTTGGGATAGACGGCGTAGTGAAGCTGAGCAGCAGAAACGGCGAGCAGCGAGATGGCTGCAAGAAAGGCGATGACGGTCCATGGAGTTCGAAAGTAAGTGTGGATGAGCTCAGCCATCCACGTCTTGGTTCTGCTCTGGTAGTGCGCTTGGATCTGGTCCTTCACATTTCGAAAAACCCCTGAATTATCGGCGCCGTAGGTGTTAATATCTTTGTAGACGCTGAGAACCTCCTCATCACTGCCCAGCAAGTTGTACAGAATCTTCTTCTCTCGCAGCTCCTTCACGTCTTCCGCCCTCTCCATGAGCGACTTCATGAAGTTGATGTACGACGTCACCTCGCCCAGGGTGGGGCTGTTGGGACTCAACTCATAGGCGATCATGTTCAAGAAAAGCACCTTGGTGAATATGGAGACGTTCCAATATGGGAGTTGAAGAGTTGCAGAGAAGAAGTGGGATTTGAAGTTAATATCCTTCAAAGATATAGTTGGGCTAGGTTTGAAGTGGATGCCCTTGGCCTTGAGGTCTGTCACCGATCTGAACGAATGGATGACTTCCTTGTTTAAGTCCTTCTTGGGAATCTTTCCTAACTTCTTGTAAGCCAGGGTTCTTAGACGATCAACGCCAGATTCTATATCAAAGCACTTAGATCTTGGGCAGCAGCAGAGCCATCCACTACCACTACCACTACCAACTCTTTTTGTGTGAGGTTGTTCTCCACAGTCGTCGATGAGTAGCCTGTGGGAGGCTTCTAGGAGGTGGAGAGGCTCCGCTCTCTCAATCTCCTTTACTCCTTTACGCCGATACGCTCCGAAGAGGACATAGTTCAAGTATCTGTCATTTTTTTTCTCCAATGAGAAATAAATCATCCAGCGAGAAATGAGAAAATTATTTAATTATGTTTACCTTGTTGCTTAAATGTTATTTTGGTATTCCAGATGTATATATATACTCCCTCCGTCCCACATAAATTGTCCACATTTCCTTTTTCGTCTGTGCCGTGATATTAGTCAACTTTCCTAAAATAGTAAGTTTTTCACCCCCATCAATAAAATATTCATTCCACTATCACTCACTACCACTCACATACCTAGATTATCATGTCCGGTCAAATGTGGACAATTTGACGGGGACGGAGGGAGTATATTGTAGTAAAACATATGTAATAAAACACATACCTATGTAATAAATCTTCATGATATACCCCAGGCCCCGTCTCATATCTTAATTTGATCAAGAGCTTGATGACACCTAATGGGATCTGATTCTCAAGCAAAAACAAGTCGTGGAGAACAATCTTCCACGTCAGCAAGCCCAGATGCTCAGCCATAGTAAAAATCTTAACCATCGTCAGATCATTTTCTGGTTGCGCTGTGTCCGGAGCAGCGGTCTCCATGTAAATGATGATGAAACATGCATCACGGAGCATCAGTCGAGCAAGCTCATCGTCGGAGTAATCAACCGTGGACGTCTCCTCGTACCACTCTCGTATCTTACCAATCATTTCAAGAACCTTCCTGTAGTAGAAATCCGTGTTTTCTGTGCCGCCCGAAACGAACATATCGACGGCGAGGGGCTTGAAGGCCTCGACGGGAGCGAGCTCCGGCATGCGGTGGTGATAGGGGCCGATGGAAACCACCTTAGGAATGTAGTCATTTTTGTTCTTCTCCTCCTTCAGCAGGAGAGGCATCACTCTCTGCATTCTGCTGGCCATCGATGGGTTGAGATAAGAATTTGGAATTCTATATATGTATTTACGCTATTTAAAGTCTTCGTCAACCATCAATATGCAAACCACACATAGCGCATAGGTTAATATTTGTTTGGACTTCTCAAGGGCAACCACAATTGTGGTGGATTCCGAGTTCTTGACATTAAGAATGCAGCCAAATTATCAACTCATTAGATTCATTCGCAAGTGCGCAACTTGCGATAATATGTTTCACCATCGCTATAACGATGTCAATTTAATTAATCCCAACTTTACGAATTAATTCAATTAAATGTGAGTTAGATTTCGGTATCTTAGTCTGAATTTTTTTTTTAAATTAAATTGCCCAATACTAAAAATCCAAAGACCCAATAGGACCGAGTCCAAAACCAAACGAGTTAGTTCGGATGTTCTGATTAAAATTTTATTAATACTTTATCATAATTATTATATTACCAAACTTATATTATTCAATGCCATATCTCTTGATTAAGATTTAAGTTACACTATATACATAATTTATAATTGATAATTATATCCTTAAAAATTATTAAAACATTAATTTAAAATATATTTAAATATTGATAAAATAATATATTTTTAATATTTAAATGAATGAATAGATGAATATTGTGATGTATAATGCATTTTTTAAAGATAAAATAGATCGTCTGAACATATTTTAATATTTAAAAGATTAGTAAATTGAGAAAATATTTAAAATAAAGAAATACTATAAATAAGAAATAATTTGTAAATTCGCGGGTGCGATGGTCTAACCTGAAAATTGATAAGTGTTAGAGTCAAAAAAAATTTATCCCAAAAAAATTTCAGACATATTTGACCTGAATAGAATAACCCACAATTCGATAGAGAGTTGGCTCGGAAGCCGATGGATAATAATTTCTCGTTTCTAGGTCAATCAATTAGATATATATCAAGTTTTGAATATTTTTCGAATTACAGATTTTTAATCTAAGCATTCGGTTACAGACTAGCCCTTCAGGCGGAGAGATTTATAAATTTTTTACTTGTTTTTTCTATTAATTAAGTTCAAGTATTCATCCTTTTATAACTACTACTAATTATATATATAAACTAATATAATTATTTTTATATGCAATGTATGCTAGTGTAAAAAAAAATGAATAATATGCTAACAATATTGTATTAGTTGCATAACATATTGATGCATCAACTAGAAATGATTGTAAAAATCTCTAAGCAAAATCTCAATCATTCATTACTGTTTTGAAAAATAAATAAATAAAGAATTTAAGAATGTATTTTTAAGGCTTTAACAAACTAAACATAATTTTTTCTCAATTGCAAATTTGTTTAAATCATGATTTCGTCATTCCTATAGCAGCCGCAGGTCTATTTAGAAACTCATGAAGATTTTAATCAGTCAGGTTTGATGGAATAGTTCGAAAATAAAAAATTTAGGAAAGTATTAAAAATTTCCAACTTAAACAAAATTAAATATTCCAATTTAATTTATAACAAATAACCCATTAATCAACCGAGATCAAGTACGAGGTGAAGTAATAGAAGGGATCCATATAGTTGGTCAAATGCATTCGAGTTTCAAACCAACCAAGCAAAATATCTCCTCAAATTATTAAAAGAAGAAACTGATGGTTCATTTAGTAAATTAAAACTTTTTTTAATTAAGTTTATAATATCAAAATATGATTAATGATGGATAATTAATTAAGGCTTGATATATATCAATTATTGACAAGTGATCAGATGTAAAAATAACTCTCAACATCATATATATTATTATCATAAGTCTTTCTTTACTTTTAATTAATCAATTAATGTGAACTAAAGCTACTTAATTAACCCTAAAATGAAAAGGAAATTTTATTTTTTATCAACTCATAATCAGAATTCATAATTTTTTTTAAGATTTGGTTTTTGTTAATTAATAGTAATTAGAATAGGGGTGAGTCAGGTGAAAATAGAATTTATAATAAGAAATGCCAATAAATCTTATATATGCATTTTAGTGCAGTTTTATATCATTATAGTGCAATTTATATGTATTTTATTCATTTCGTAAAATGAATGAAATTGTGTATGAAATGCATATACGGTAGGAATATAATGCATAAATGCATTATTTTTTATATAATGCATATATGATAGTTATATAATGCATATAATCTATTATATATATATAAAAGCAAGATGTTTCAAGAAATTACGAAAATGTCTTTTTCCCGCCTAAAAACATCACATCACATTATTATTTTATTAATTTTTTTTCTTTTTTAATTTTATCTAATCCATCTATATTTTAACCCTATATATATATATATATATATCCTTAAATCACTTAATTATGTGACAAGATTAATAAGTGATAAATATTAGAGATATAACAATATTTAACTTATTATCAAATTTATCTCATTCATAAAATACTACAACCTATAACCTATTTTTTTTAATCTATTATTAAGATAATATCTTATTGATCTAAATAAATTATAGGTATACAATAGATAATAAGTTAGAGGATATTATTTGTGCCAATTTTTTGTTTTCATAATTACAAATATCTTTATTTAAGAGTTATTTTTATTTTAGGTTAGAATTTCAAACGATAATATAAATTAGGTGAAAACTTGATCATAATTCTATTATGTTGGATCATTTTTTCGGAAGGTTGAATTATAGAGTATATAGTCTCACACTTATATTTATGAATACACTAGACTTGATTTTTGGTGCAAAGAGTTTTGAGTTAGATAGTAACTTTAATTTTTAACAGCCTAACCTTTTTTTTTTTGTAAATTATAATACATGAATTGAGAATAAAATTCACGGGTATTAAACTTTATATATATATAGGGATTGGATCCGGTGATAAACATTCCCCCCATGATAAAATGATAAAGCCACTTGAGTACCTATACAATATTGCTTGGTTGTGTTTTAGTTGTTATTTGATTACAATGTTGCTTGATTGTATTTCAGTTGTTGTTTCATTGCGTTTTAATTGTTGCTTGATTAGATATCAACCATTGATTTAATTAGATCTAAAAGATGAGATTCATTCTTATTTTAATGTATTTATTTATTATCATTTGATCTCATCCCTATATATATATAATGTATGAATTAAAGTTCATTCAAATGACCTACTGTAACTCGAAATCATGACCTATTGAACAATAGTAATATATTAACTACTTTCGTTTCACGTTTTGAGTGATTTTATATTTTTCTAATCCTCAAACACATACACTATAAAAAAAATTATTTAAATAATGAAATTTAATTATGCAAATATATAAGAATATAAACAAATATATTTCACATGAAAATATTTAGTCTATTATTTAGTGAGAAATGCATTTTCACATTTTATAAATGAATTTTACGAGGGAAAGAAAGTAAAATTTTAATTATATTTATCTAAATATGCAAATATATAGATATTAATATTATAGTTATATTAATCTCTTGATGAAGCAAAGTTAGACAAATGAAGAAGAATGTTCCGAATATTATTTAAATATATAATCAATTGATTATAATTAAAACGCTAACTGCGACACTCCTGATTGATAACTCACTCAATCTAATTATATTATATATAATTATTCATTAGTTTTATTCGGTAAAAAAGAATTATCCAATTTCACCATATATTATTAGCAAAGATATGAGCTCAACATGCATAAAATTCTCTATAATATAATAACTCATGACTTTCTAATATCAAACATAAAGATTATTATAATAAAAAATTGCATTTGCAACATGATTTGAGATGTATAGAATTTTAAGAACTACCCAAGTTTATACTTTTTCAAAAAATATATTTTGGCCTTAATTCGTACAATTCTTAATTGTCTACAATTGATCTATTATGATATATTCATTAAATATAATCATTTGTTATTTTTAATTTTTTATTAATAATATTATAAATGATATCTCTTCTTAAAATTATGATAATTTCCAAATTTATGTTTATATATATGGATTAATATAATGATGAACCTTCAAATATATATAATATAAAAATTATAGATTCATTTAAAAAATTTACTTTTTAGAAAATCTTAGCAATCAAGATTATTAAAAGATAAAAATCCTAATAATAAGTATATTTTTCATTTTATCCCAATTATGTGGTTTCGTATTTTTTTACATTCATTATTGATAAGTATTTTCATTATTAAAAACTAATATACTATCATTCAACTATATAATTCTATTTAAAATTATTTAAAACAAATAATATTTTAATTATTCAATAAAATCATGTTATTTATCTTAATATGTTAGAATAGAATATTATATTATTGTTAAAAACCTATAAACTTAAAAGATAAAATCAAATATAAATAGTTGAATAAATCAAAATAAAATATTGAATTTATGAATATAAGTAATTTAAAATTTTAAAAATAAATAAATAAATTGACCGTGCAACGCACGGGTGTAATTCTAGTATTAATTAAAATGAAAGGCCAAATCTAATTATCCTATAATGCACATAAATTATACTAAAATGTACACATGATTTATTGACTCTTGTGTGAGCATTAGATTAAAAATTGACTGAGATTTATTCTTATTTCTCATCATAAAAAATATTCTCATTTGATCCGCCCCCAATTAGAATAGATTATTTCGTTATTAATTTGTTTGCTTATAAAACAACTCTTTTTTGAATTATGTTGAAATATCTCACATCGAGTGGAGATCTTAGCGTACACCACTTATAATTGTGAAAGTCCCCTCGCCTTACAAGTTGATTTTGTACATGGTATCAGAGCCGACCCTGTTCGATGATAAGTTCCACTTGAAAGCTCCACAATTCGTGTGAGGGGTTCTGTTAATATATCCCGATGATGGGATCTCCATGAAGCTCCACGCTGCGCGTGAATGGGGTATGTGTATTAAAGTATCTCACATCGATTAGAGACCTTGGCGTATGCTGTTGGATACAAGATATGTGGAGAAGGACTGAAAACAGTACTGCAAGTAATTATGTCTAGTACATTAAGTTTTTAGAAGTATTACTGCAAGTACTGCTAGTACGAGAACAATTAAAATAAAATGAAATAACAATATTAAATAAACAAAATAAAGTGAAATGAAGCACAGCCGAGTCGAGGAAGCCCCCTTCCCGCAAGACAAATTCGCCAACGTAGTGGTCGTTGAACGACGATTGTCCCCAAAGTAAAACGGCTTCGTCCTTTTCGAGAAAGCACCGCAATCAGAAAGGTTTTGGCGAACTGAACAGAGGTAAAACTGAGTTGCAGAAGAACAACGAAAAAGATGCAGCAATATGGGAATAAAGATGCAGTATAAGGCTAGGCGAGCTTGTCTCTTGTCTAGGATCAGGGAACACGTCTGTTCTCTATCTGGGCAACCGGAGACAGCTCTATGCATGCCTATTTATAGACATGTTCCACCAGGGGGAGCCTGTCTCTCCATCAATGGCTGGAGCCGTTACAAGCGTGAGACACGGGCATAACCGACGCCAATCAAGGCACCAATTGTTACAACTTTTGAATGTAATTCACCATGTGCAAAATGTGTTCCACACTCAATGGCAACACGTGGTGACTTATCAGCCACGTTACATGCAGCGTGTACACCACATCGATTGGTCTAGCCATGTCGACCGTCCACGTGTCGAGCTCGTAGGCTGACTTTATGTGCCCAAAAAGATAAAGCAAAACGGACCAAGCCAAGCCAAGGACCCAAGAGCCCAAAGACCAATTGCCAAGAACCGAAAACCGAGATCGAGCTGAGCCGGAGCCAGGGTTGGGGCTCGGGGCACAGGTCACGGGTGCTCGGCCACCGGCCTCGCTGAGGCCGTAGGCAGAGGCGGGGCGGGGCGAGCGGCGACGGCGGCGCGCGAGGCGAGCCACCAGGTGTTGAGATCATTTAGGCTAGCGAGCCTATCGAGTTGAGTATAATTGAGTTTTAGCTCGACTATTACTCGAGTGGCACGAGCTCGAGCTTGGCTCGACTAATTACGAGTCGAATTCGAGTTTTTTAAGAATTAATCCCGAGAAACTTGCGAGCTGACTCGACTCATGATCACCCCTAATTGTGCATGTTTGATTTATTCTTTTTCTTGTTGTTTGAGAAAAGTTTGCTTAGGACTTTATAATCATAAAACTGTAAAATAAACCCTAAAATGAAAATGGAAATTAATTTTTTATTAACTCATAATCAGAATTTGTAATTTTCTTAAAATCTGATCTTTATTAATAATAGGGGTGTTCATGGTTTGGCCGAAACCGGTTAAACCGGCCGAACTGGATTAATTTGGTCGGTACCGATTTGAAACTTAATTTCCAAACTGGCGTTTGAAATTTTTTGAAACCGATCAAAGTTATATAATATATTGTTAAAAGTTGAAACATATTTCATTTCAAAATCATTAAACCGGCCGGACCAAACCGTTCTTATACGGTTTGGCCAGTTTGGTTTGAAAAAATTTCAAACCGTAACTATTGGTTTGGCCGAGATTTTGCTTCCAAACCAGCCAAACCTGACACACCCCTAATTAATAAATAGTAATTAGAGCATTTTATGTAAAAACCAATTTTTTATTTTTTTGCTTATAAAAGTAGCTGTTTTTAGAATTAGTTAATATGATATTAAAGTATTCAATATATGAGCAGTAGAGGATTTAATGCTCGAATATAATTGCTACTCTGTAGCCGATTCAGATCACTGCACTCAAATGCCTGTGCAGAAAGGGTAGAGAGAAATACAAGAATTTTAAGAGCTTTTAGCTGCTTGTATAAAATACAGGAAACGACCCCAAATTGGAAAAAAAAAATGTATAGAAACAAGAAAAACTTGATTACTGCATACCGTTTGAATATATACTTATAAAACTTTTCCAGCTGAAAGTCTGAAACACAATCAAAGAAGCTGAAATTAAACAAGAAGAGACCAATATAATTAATATTATTATTAAAGCTGGAACAAAACAGCATACGCAGCAGATGAGAGTTGGCGATGAAGCTAGTTAGGATGGATGGCGTATTGAACCTGAACAGCAGAAAGGGCGAGCAGCGAGATGGCTCCAAGAAACGCGATAATGGTCCATGGAGTACGAAAGTAAGTGTGGATGAGCTCAGCCATCCACGTCTCGGTGTAGCTCTGGTAGTGCGCTTCGATCTTGTCCTTCAATTTCCCAAAAACCTCTGAATTATCGGCGCCGTAGGTGTTGATATCTTTGTAGACTCTGAGAACTTCTTGATCACTGCCCAGCTTGTTGTACAGAATCTTCTTCTCTCGCAGCTCCTTCACGTCTTCCGGCCTCTCTAAGAGCGACTTCATGAAGTTGATGTACGACGTCACCTCACAGTTGGCGGAGCTGCTGGAACTCAACTCATAGGCCACCATGTTCAAGAAAAACGCCTTAGTGTATATGGTGACTTCCAAATATGGGAGTTGAAGCGTCGCATAGAAGAAGTGGGATTTGAATTCAACGTCTTCCAAAGAAATAGTAGGGCCAGGTTTGAAGTGGATGCCCTTTGCCTTGAGGTCTGTCGCCGATCGGAACGAATGGATGACTTTCTCCTTCTTGGGATTCTTTGCTGCTTTCTTGCAAGCTAGGGTCCTTAGAAGACCAAGGATCATACATTGTTTACCACTAGTCGTCATTGTTGGTCCAACGCCACATTCTATGTCTGTTTGTGTGTGAGTTTTGTACTCATTTTTGTTTTGTTTGATGAAATCGGAGATGAGTAGCCTATGGAAGGCTTCGAGGAGGTGGAGAGGCTCCTTTCCCATTTCCATTTTCAATGCTCTTTTCTGGCGATCCCCATACTCTTTGGTGAGGCTTAAGTTCAAGTATCTGCCATTTTTTCCAAGAACGTACCATAATGCCGGATGTTATTAATTATATTGCATAAATTCAGAACATGTAATAAACATACCTATGTAATAAATCTTCATATATCGCCGGGCCGGCCGCCTCATATCTTAAGTTGATCAAGAGCTCGATGACACACAATGGGATCTGATTCTCAAGCAAAAACAAGTCGCGCTGCACAATAGTGTAATTCAGCAAGCCGAGATGCTCAACCATATTGAGCATCTTAAGCCAAGGATCTGGTTGGGCTGTGTCCGGAATACAGACCTCCATGTAAATGATGACGAAGCATGCATCACGGAGCATCAATCGAGCAAACTGTTCGAGGGTGAAGTGATCAAAGATGGTGGACGTCCCGTACCAGTCTAGTATCTCTACAATCATTTCAAGAACCTTCCTGTGGTAGAAATCCGTGTTTTCTGTGCCGCCCGACACGAAGAAATCGACGGCGAGGGGCTTGAAGGCCTCGACCGGAGCGAGCTCGGGCTTGTAGTGGTGATATGGGCCTATGGAAACCACCTTAGGAATGTAGTCATTTTTGTTCTTCTCCTCCTTCACTAGGAGAGGCATCACTCTCTGGAATTTTATTCTACTGTCCATTGATGGGTTGATGCTGAGTGGTGATTAGAATTTGGAATTTATAGTTGGAACATTGGCTCAATTTTATCTGTCCAATGAGCTTGACATATATAGCAATAGAAATCCAAAAAAAAAAAAAAAAAAAGAAAGCAAAAAAAGATAAAGATTAAAAAAAAAAGCAAAAGTGAATTGTATAATAAAAAAAAAAGAAAAAGAAAAAGAAAAAGAAAAAGAAAAAATGAGAATAAGCGACAGACTTGATCTTTTTTAGACGTTGATTTTGTGTCAGGTAGATGGGAGAGTTGGTTTATTGGCGCTTTTTTAAAAAAAAAAAAAAAATAAACTGCATATTCATTGATTAGATTGAAATTAAACGGTATGCTACCAACAAAAGTTTAAAACAAGAAGAATAAAGAATATCTTAGGCGCAAGTAAGTCCCGACTGCCTAGTTAGATTAACTAATGAGCTACATTGTTTTCCTTGCGACGGATCCATCTGAATAAAATTTTCTCAAAAAATTTGAAAATTTTATGGATATCTGCAACAATGGTGCCGATCAGAGTGTTCGAGATGGATCTCTACAAGATTTTAGAGTATATATAACGTAGAATTATCCATTTCCACATCAATTTTCCTAAAACCTTTGCTCTGCGCCATCAACAAACCTCACACACATGAGGATGCTGAGAAAAATACCTATTTAACCATAAATTCATAGATGTGGTCACCAAAATAGGTTGACTTTTTTTTGTGGACGCAAATGACCATTTCGGTAGTTTAACTACCGAATCAGTGTGATTTTACAGTGATTCGGTAGTTAAACTACCGAATCAATTTTATTTTTATATTTTAATTACAATTATTTATCATAATTAAAAATTAATTATTTGTAATGATGTTTTATATCATTTCGGTAGTTTAAAGACCGAAACAAAGTCGATTTGAACTAATTCGGTAGTTAAACTACCGAATCAGATAGTCACATAAAATTAAAATTTTATAAATCATATGTTCTAACAATTCGGTATATTTATTTTTTTTAATATTTCGTTTAATTTTATAATATTAATGATAATATTTATTTATTTAATTAATATAATCATTTAAATTAAAAAATTATATTATCAATTTTATTTTATGATTTTATTAATATTTTAATATAATACAATAAAATATGTAAATATAATATTAAATAATTAATTTATTAATATATTTTTCATTAATTTTAATATTTTTTATCATTCAACTAATTTAATTAATAATTAATTTTGCAACTATATAAAATTAATTCAACTGTTCAACTAATATAATTTAAAATTAATTTAAAAATTAAACTACATCGAATAATTTAATTTTGCAACTATTTAATTAAACATTTACAATTCAAATAAATTACAAACTATGGACTAGTAAAATCTGCATTGGGCCCCCGTCTTCTCTTTTGTGCAACGCGCTTCTCACGGAGGCCTCTACCTTTAAGAGAAGACTGAGAAGGTCCGGCATCTTGATTTCCTTGCCCTAAAACCAATCATGATAAGTGAAAAATTAAATGTGAATATAAATATTATAATAAAAAAATTAAAAAAATATATTATAGTTACCTGCCACAGTCGGAGTGTGGAACGTGAAGTCGTAAGAGGTATGATCGGGAGATGGAGTGAACAATACATCGTGATGCTCTTCCTCCTCATCCTCCTCATCGTGTAACACCTCGTGATCATCTCTACGTTGTCTAGACCCTCATCGGCCATCTATTCTCTGTATCACTCCGGGTCTTTGAGATTGCTGCGAGGGATCCACTTGCGACATCGACTGTGTCGGCTGGACTATCGGATGTCCAAAGCGTGAAAGCCGTAGAGTCTCTTCCCCTATCTGCTCGATCTTTCTCAAAAGTGACATGACTATTGGATCGTGACGGTACATATAAGCCCCGTCACGAGCCAATTGTGTCATGTCGCTTATCCCATCAATCTAAAATAAATTTAATATAAATAATACGAGTCAAACATAGATATAAAGAATAGAAAATAAAATGATAAAATGATTTACCGAAAGTCGCAGCTGATCTCCGTGCCCAAAATATCCCAACGGAGCGACTTCAGCTCGTGTGTGGCTTGGATTAGCTACAAATTTCATGGTTCTTGTTAAGAACCAGTGAATATAATCTTCAAACACTGTGGGGCCTCCAGGCACAATTTGCTCGCCAGCAATGTACACATGTTGATCTCTATTATACCAATGCTCGATGTACACCCTGAGCTCGTCGCTCCAATCATAAGATTTGCTGGTTCGCTTTTTATAATGTAATGCTTCGAGGTCCTCTTTTGTTGGGAGAAGATTTGAATCGGGAATCATTTGCAAAAAGCCAAATTGTCTCGCGACACGGTCCGGGTAGTAACCCTCACAGACCTCAAAAAATATGAGAAATGTCGTCGAAATCCAGGGAACGTCGGGTTCCTCAACAGAATATGGTGTAAAAGAAAACTGCATTTATTTACAAAATAAATAAATATATGTAAATATTGAAGCAATAAAATTAATTTATTAAAAGTTAGATTTTATTTACCTCATCCTCACGTAACATCGCCAACTGTGAGCGATATGCCTCGAGTACGTGTTTTGTCACGTGGCAATATACGTTGTTCTGCGCTGTATCGACAAAAAAAAAAGCTGCCTAATAGATAGACAACAAGGCACAGTGCTGTCTGTCTATGCCAACCCTCCCCAGCATGCTCCAAGGGCTCCTCTAAGACTCGATCCTTGATGCAAGTGAGGAACAATCGATTTTTGTCTAGTTTTGGTCGTACCCCTAAATGTTGTGTCATATATACATCCCATCCCTCTTCTGGTGGATTATCTCTCCCTGTGACGGCATTGCCATCAACCTGAATGCCTAACAATCCCACGCTTGGCGGTTCAGATCCCGCATACGACCCCAAGCCCTTTTGTATTCAACCGATGAAACAGCTTGCCCAATCCTAGTGCACACCATTCTAATGCCCTTCGTCTTGAACTTAAGCAATGGGCAATATGTGATTATTGGCGGTCTTTGTAACTGCCACCAACAACTTGCCTTTATAGGAACCACGAAGGTGTGTCCCATCCACCGTGATAACTGGAACCGTAAACTGATATGCTCTCACACAAGGACCAAATGCCCAGAACAAGTACAGAAATGTCCTATTCGACTGATATTTCTCATCCTTTTCAAATTTCCAGACTACAACAGTGTCAGGATTATGCAGTCGGAGGCTCTGTATGTACTCGGGTAGCCTACGAATGTTGGACTCCCAATCACCGTAAAGGGACTCCAACGCTTTTCTTCTTCCATGCCATGCCTTCTTGTAAGAAACATTGACGTTGTAAGCTTGGCGAACATTTTCCACGATGCTCTTCACTTTATAGTCCAAATCAATTTGTACGTGGCGCACGATCAAACGGGATATAAGATCTGCGGTGATGTTGTGCCCTTGAACTCTCAAGTCTGTTCCGGAACAGTTGTGTCTATCTACCCATGTGTTTAATCGCCAAGCCCCTGCATCCAGATCATAAATTGCACGAGCTTTCCATTGGCAAGGAGGGCCTTGACGAAGACGTGTGGAATGGCTGGGATCTCTAGTGGTGCAGTATACCTCCCACCTTATTTTTGAGCTTTTGTTAGTACTGTAAACCATGCCCTGAGCAGCAGACCACGATGTGATGACATTCTGCAATTGCTTCTTTGACTTGAAGTATAAACCAGCCCTTATGGTGTTATCGGCACTGTTCCAAAAAACTGGCATATCATCAAAATGGTCAGTCATGTTGGAGTTATAATTACCGATGTCACTGTAGACGTGTGTGCCCATTTGAATACTATCATCATCTTCGGCACTGTCCGTATCTGGGTTGTATGTTGCATCTTCACTAGTCGAACCTGCACTTTCGTCTTTGTCTTCATCTTCATTTTCCTCTTCATCGTCGTTGCAGCCACCTTCATACTCCACAGCAGTATGTCCTCCGCCGCCACTTGCAGATGCCGGAGCATGCCGCGCAACACGTACTGCTAGCCAAAAATCCTTGTATTTTTTGAGGGTTTGCATACTTTTCTCATTAGAAAGGTTGCTAACTTTCCAGTCGTAACCGTCGTGAACGAACAAATTCAGATTCAGCTCCCACTCTATAGGATTCCAACCAGTAATTTGATACACCTTCACTTGAAGTTGTGAGAAACGCAACTGATCATTGACTTGCCACGAATAGTCTGGTTGTGACATATCCTGACTCTGCCAATAAAAATGGATGTGATACGTACTCATATTTCAACAATTTCAGAAAGGAAAGGAAAATGGAAGGGGAGGAGATGATGATGAATGAATTATTTGCGTATGTTGATAACTCTTCTGGTTTTAAAAGTAAGAACCATTTGATTCGGTACTGTAACTACCGAATTACTTTACCTGCCATAGCCAGTTGCACAGTCTGCACAAAACAGTCCATAATAATTGAAAAAGACAAAACAAAAGTAATTCGGTACTGTAACTACCGAATTACTTTACCTGCCATAGCCAGTTGCACAGTCTGCACAAAACAGACCATAATAATTGAAAAAGACGAAATAAAAGTAATTCGGTACTGTAACTACCAAATTACTTTATGTCCTTTAGTCAACTGCACCTCTGAATAAAGTAAAATACAGTGTACTGGACTAGCAGACCAATAATTAAAGATACAATTGATTCGGTAGTTTAAGTACCGAATTGACTGGTCAACTCCCGCCAATTGAAAACTCAAAATTTGAATTTTTTTCAAATTTCAAATTTTAAAAATTACATCAATTTTAATTCAGTAGTTTAACTACCGAATCAAAAATATGTAATAAAATCAACGTTGATTTAAATTAAATATATATAATATAAAATAACATTAATTTCAATTCGGTAGTTTAACAACCGAATCAAAAAAAATTAAAAAATAATATTAATATTTATTTAAGTAAAAAAATAAATTCGAAAAATACATTAAATATTAAATTAATTTTATTTCCTTTGATTCGGCACTTTGAGTACCGAAATACAATTAGTGCATTTGATTCGGTAGTTTAACTACCGAATTGATGCTCGTGCCTTGTTTCGGCACTCAAACTTCCGAATCATTAAGTACTTAGTGGATTAATTAATTTATCCATATGATTCGGTAGTCAAACTACCGAAATGGTTACTCGTGTCCACAATATTAGGGTTTTCTGTAGTTGGTTTCTACATATTTAGGGTTTTGGTCACCCAAATAAAGCACCCCTGTGGATGCTTCCGCAAGTTCAATGTCAAAAAGATGCAATGCTTGTTAATTTAATCAAAATCTCGACAAAGGAGCCATTGTGATCACGAGAAATTCCTCCCATGCATATTTGAAAAACCTGCAAGTCTCATTGAGGCATCTGTATTAAGTTTGATGCAGCCCGGCAATGAGGGTTGCCAATGATTGCTATGTGGTTGCAGGGGTAGTCCTCAAGTAGCTAGTGACTATGCAATAAGCAAGCAATCCTTATGGTCGGTGTTTTTACCTTTACACTCTAGCAAGTTACGAGCTCATTGGTGTTGGACAAGAGAGAGACACACGAAGAAATTGAATCAATTAATGCTAAAAATAAAATCTTTACATATGAATGAAATTTAACCCGTGAATTGATCTCATCAATTGTTGAAATAAAAAATATTAAATATAAAAAAACAATCATAATTTCTTTGTTGGCCTGAGGGTTTTGAGATGGCCCTCCTTCGAAATATTCGAACTGGTTGTTGTTGAATTTGGTACGTTGTTCGTTTTTTGTTTTCTATATCTTTCTCATGTTAGAACCCCACAGTACTAGTCTTCAAATTATTGTGTGTAAAAAAATGACAGTTTGTGAAATGCTAAAAGGAACTTGATGAAAAATAAATAAAGTGAGTTGAGAGATGTAAAAACAGGTAGCTTATCAATAATAGTTCGTGTTAATTACAAAATATGATGGTAATAAATATAGATAGACAATTTGAAGATGCCACCAAGTTAAAATTAATTCTATTAATATTTTGACCAAAAGGTCATCTTTTTCAAAGAATTATCACCATTCAACCGAAGCACCCCTTGGAATGTTTGCGTCTTTTGAACCGTGGTCATGAGCGGAGCGTGGTAGTGGTGGTGTTGTGTGTAGGTGCTACTGTATAGTCGTGTGTGTGCATATATTGAGAGAGAGACGGGTGGGAGAGAGAAAACTATATTGCACAGTCTACTTCAATTTTCACTCCACTCCACCTCAAATATTACAAATTAAAACATTACAAGACTATTTATAGTTATCATTGAAATCTCTAGAACCCTCACATTATTCCGAATTAATTATATCTTAAATTTTCACTAGATTCTTTTATACATTTCTCATATTTATTTTATTTTTCTTTAATACATTATTCTTCATTTTCTAGACTATTCTACAATCATCAATATCCATCATTTTTAGATTTTTCCTCAAAATATATATTTTGATACATCAAGTTTATTTCCAATGACTAGAGCATCCCAACAAACAAAGTAAGCATTTTTAACAACTTAATTGCAGCTAGCTGAAACACGATCAAAACAAGTTGAAATTAGAGCCAAAATCAATTTTAGCAACCCTGTTAAATGTAGTTCAATAAATGCTATTTTTTTTTTGGAATAGTTAATGATTTTGACAAATAATAATTCTAGATTTTCACTAAGTAAATATTTAGGCCCATCTCATATTCATCCATAATAGTACTTATGTTCCTATTAATTTATTTTTATTTTAATCAAATTCCTATTCTTGAAGCTCATTCTACTTCAACTCTTACTTCCATTGAATTCCATCTATTAGAGCATTAGTAATTAAGTTATCTTATATTTTAGTTCGGTTTTCTTCTCGAATAGGTTTAAGAATTAGTTTTTTTATGTAGGCCCTCATCCGAGACACGAGGTTTAAGGTGATTTTACAGAAAGTAAAGCTTCAACTTTAAGCTAAGAGGTGGGTAATTTCTAAACTAACACGTGGTTTTCATTTTAAAACCGTGTTTATTTTATTAACTCTTGTCCATGTCAAGCATGCTTTCAAATGTTTTCAATATGCTATGGATTGCATGAACTATAAGAATATCTGAATATGGCACTTCAGTGTAAATATGGCACTTCGGTGCAAATATGTTGCTTTCGAGCACGAATATATGTTATGATGTGATCACATTGAGTTCAATCTATTATGTTTTTCAAAAATATGTTATGGGCCTGTGATACCATATGATAAGTTAAATATTTTAGCATGCAAAATCTTTATGGCTGGATATTATTGTTTAAAGCAAATGGAAATGCCCACTGAGTGCCCTTTGCGCTCAACCCAAATATTTTCAAAATGTTTTTCAGGAACATGACGAAGGCAGGCTGCCGTGGTGGACAATGGGACCAATCCTTATACTTTTGAGCAGTTGACTTATTAATTAAAGTATATTGTATTGTACTTAATATTTTATTTTCGTAAAATATTAATTAAAATGAGTAAAATTAGTATTCTCTCTATCCCACATAAATTGTTTGCATTTCATTTTTCGTCCCTCTTGATATTAGTCCACTTTTTTAAAGTAACAAATTTTTCACACTTGTCAATAAAATATTCATTCCACTATCACCCATTACCACACACAAACCTTGATTATCGTGTTCGGTTAAATTTTGATAATTTGACCAAATCGGAGGGAGTAATTGAGATAATGCAACACGAATAAGAAACGACACCAAATTGAGGCCCTTTTTCCCCTTCTTGCCCCTCCTGCCGTTGCCACATAGTGTCGCCGGCGCAGTCAGAATTCAGCGGTAGTTCTTGACATGAAGATGAGGGAGGAGGCGAGATCGAGCATCAAAAAAAAATAATAAAAAAAAATGTACCTTAAAAGCTAGAACAAAACAGCAGACGCAGACAGAGAGAGAGATTTGAAAGTACTGAAAACACAAGTTGGCGATGAATGCAGATCGTTGAAGCTAGTTAGGATGCAGAGCGTAGTGAAGCTGAGCAGCAGAAATGGCGAGCAACGAGATGGCTGCAAGGAACGCGATGACGGTCCATGGAGATCGAAAGTAAGTGTGGATGAGCTCAGCCATCCACGTCTTGGTTCTGCTCTGGTAATGCGCTTCGATCTTGTCCTTCAATTCCCCAAAAACCTCTCTATTCTCGACCCAGGTGTGAATATCCTTGTAGACGGTGAGAACCTCATGGTCACTGCCCAGAAAGTTGTACAAGA
Source organism: Plectranthus barbatus (assembly GCA_026898455.1). Taxonomy (NCBI): domain Eukaryota; kingdom Viridiplantae; phylum Streptophyta; class Magnoliopsida; order Lamiales; family Lamiaceae; genus Plectranthus; species Plectranthus barbatus. The sequence continues at coordinate 496,965 of JAPKLW010000139.1, forward strand.
TCTTCTTATCTCGCAGCTCCTTCACATCTTCGCTCCATGAGCGAGTTCATGAAGTTGATAAACGACTGTACCTCACCATGGGCGGGGCTGTAGGGACTCAGCTCATAGGCGATGATGTTCAACAAAAACGGCTTAGTGTAAATGGAGACGTACCAATACGGGAGTTGAACCGTCGCATAGAAGAAGTGGGATTTGAAGCCCACGTCTTTTATAGATCTAAAATGGCTGGGTTTGAAGTGGATGCCCTTGGCCTTGAGGTATGTCACCGATCGGAAAGAATAGATCACTTCCTTCACCTTTTTTATCTCTATTGTATTTGTGTGAGCTGGTTGTTCAACCTTGAAGCAGCAGAGGCGCCGGCATTTGTAGCTTCCGCAGCCAGTTTTCTTGAAATCGGAGATGAGTAGTCTGTGGTAGGCTTCGAGGAGGTGGAGGGGCTCCCTAGATCTCTCAATTTCCTCTTCCAATACTCCTTTCTGGCGATACTCTCCGAAGATGTCAAAGTTCAAGAATCTGTCATTTTTTGCAAGAACCATATACAATGCATGTTAATAATCAATGTTGTAAAAATCGCTAGGCGCTAGTCGGGCGGCCGGAGGGGCCTAGCGCCTAAGCAGTCTAGGCAGGGATTAGGCGGTTTACCTATTTTTATTATTTTTTATTTTTTATATATCTCAAATAATATATAAAAATCTTACTAACAAATTATATATTTAAAAAGCAAGTAAAATTTTAGCATTTTATATGTATCTCAAGTAATATTCCAACAACAAACATCCTCACATTTAAATCCAAGCGTATAAATATTCCTGCAACAAGCACTTTTACATTTAAAAACAAAATCCAAAATAAAAATAAATCATAAAATAAAGTTTAAATATTCGTGCAACAAATATCATCACAATTCAAATCAATCCAAAATAAAAACAATGAACAAAGCAAAGCCTAAAATAAAAGCAAATCATAATGAAAGTTAAATATTCGGACTACAACCATCCATACATTCAAATTTCATCCAAAATAAAAGCAAAAGCAAAGTCTAAAAATTCATGCAACAACCATTCCAAAGTTTCAAAGCAAACCGGAAAATAAAAACAAACAATCGTGAATTTGGTTGGGAAATTTGATTTGAATTTGAGAATAAAATTAGGTTTACACTTTTATTTAATTTTATATTTTTATGTTTTTAAATATTTTTATTATTAAAATTCAAAAATTGAGTTTACAGTTAAAATTTAAATTTTAAAATTAAATTTACAATTGAAATTTACTTCAACCGATTTTTTCCGATTAATCCGATTAATCCGCCTAGACCGATTAACCGATTAATCGTTGATTAATCACGGACTAAATCAAAATTGGTTTTTCTAGCCGATTTTGCATTTATCGGGGCGGTGAACCTCCGACTACCGATTTTTACAACATTGTTAATAATTAATATATTGCATAAACATGAATGCTAATAATTAAATATATATATATATATACTACGTACCTATGTAATAAATCTTCATATACCCCCGCCTCATATCTTAAGTTGATCAAGAGCTTGATGACACGCTGTGGGATCTGATTCTCAAGCAAATACAAGTCGCGCTTCACAATCACCATCGTCAGCAATCCCATATGCTTCCTCATAGTGAACTTCTTGTTAAGCCTCGTGACCCGATTTGCTGTATCCGCTGCTGTGTCCCTTGCAACGGCGGCCTCCATGTAATTGATGATGAAGCATGCATCATGTAACATCAGTCGAGCAAGCTCATCGTCGGAGTAATCGACGGTGGACGTCTCCTCGTAGCACTCTCGTATCTCTCCAATCATTTCAAGAACCTTCCTGTAGTAGAAATCCGTGTTTTCTGTGCCGCCCGAAACGAACATTTCGACGGCGAGGGGCTTGAAGGCCTCGACCGGAGCGAGCTCGGGCTTGCTGTGGTGATATGGGCCTATGGAAACCACCTTAGGAATGTAGTCATTTTTGTTCTTCTCCTCTTTCAGAAGGAGAGGCATCACTCTCGGGAATTGGATTCTACTGTCCATTGATGGGTTGATGATGAGTAGTGATTATAATTCCGAATTTATGTTTAGTGAGTGACAGTGAAATTAATATTTTATTAATAATTGTAAAAATTTTATTATTTTAAAAAAATGAATTAATATATCGGAACGTACGAAAAAGGAAAACGAACTAACATACGGGACAGAGAAACTATAAAAAGGAAGTCAAAAAAATAAAGATAAAAGAAAAAAAAGAAGTAAAAGTGAGTTATATATATATATATATATATAGGGATTGGATCCGGTGATAAAAATCCCCCCGTGATAAAATAATAAAGCCGCTTGATTACCTTTACAATGTTGCTTGATTACAATGTTGTTTGATTGTATTTCAGTTATTGCTTGATTATTTGTTGCTTGATTGTGTTTTAAGTGTAGCTTGATTAGATATCAACCATTGATTTAATTAGATGTAATGGATGAGATTTATTCTTATTTTTAATATTTTTATTTATTATCATATGATCTCATCCATATATATATATATATATATATATATATATATATAAAGTGCAGAATTGAATTTTTTTTTTAAATGTTGATTTTGCGTCAGTTTGATGGGATAGTTGGTGATTTATTGGCTAATTGGTCAAGAGTTTTTTTTTTAAAATTTTAAATCCACATATATTATTTTTATTGTATCTTTATCTTAAGTCTAACATTACAATTAGCTTGATAGGTAATTTTGATCTTAGGCTTTTGGAGAGTAAGATTGATGTAATTTCCTTTGTTCAGTTGAAATTTAATTATAGGTTAAGAAGAAAGGGGATGTTCAACTAATGGTGGGATTATGCTATAACAATTTATAGGACTATCCTTATGTAAGTGAAAAATACGCAGGGACCCCATTTGACAACTTTATGAAAAGAGAGTTCGAATGATTTTCACATGGTAGAAGTCCATATATAAAACAAAAGGGGCTCAAATATTATAGCATGGAGCAAGTAAAGTATAAATTCGTTAAGATAGTTTTTATTAAGCTTTTTTTTTTTTTTTTTTTTTTGGTTTTCTGCTTTGAGTCTTTGGAATATATGACAGCTTTTGTACTTGCAGCAAAACAAATAAACCTATTTGTATCTCAAATAATCAATAATGTAAGTGACAAAATATTACTAATTCTCCGAAACAAGTCAGAATGAATTAATTTTAACATATAAGCAACTCTAGATCTCATTGCTCTAAAGATCCGATCGCCATCTTCCCTCTATATAAGATTTACATATTCGAAAAATGACAAACCGGATAGACTTCAATGTTCAATTGTTCTCAAGTAGTTAAATCATATTCATATGGATGTGACCTAATTTTAAATGTCATAGGCAAGTAAGATCCTTGATAAGAATACTTTTATCGATCTTTTTTATTTTTTTTATGAGTTACATTAATATCAATAGAAATATAATGTGATATAGACGTAATTAAGCAGATGCACTTCATTTATCATAATGTACGTAAAAGAATAAGTTAATTATTTGGTGGCATGAATTAATATAATTAATTAAAAATTCTTTTATTGTTTACATCTGATCTTTGATCTGACCCACTAACTGTTCAAAGCTTATTAGGAATTTAATCTCTAATAAAAATATCCTTCTCTTAATTATTAGAGTATATTGCACAACAGATTGGAGGAGGGTCCACTACTTCTTGTGGTTTGTGCAATTTTGTAGTAATTCCTCGCTAGTTATCCATATTAGAGCAAGCATATATATATCTATATATATATATATATCATAACCCTCCCACAATTTGCAAAGTTTTGAATGATCATATTCCACAGGTATTCTTATAAACGTATGCTTGACAATTTAATTCAAATAAGTGCATGCTAGGAATAATAGGGGTATGACAATTATTTAGACATTCATAAATAATCCTGATGTATGATTCAATTCGCGGGAAATCCCTACATATTCATCATTAGAGAACTAAGCACATCGATATGAAGTTCCATTTCATAAGCGATGAGGTGGCAACTGGTGAGGCCGAACTACACAAAGTCAATACCATAGATAATCCTACAAATATGGTTATGAATTCAGTTCCTAGTACTAATTTGAGTAATGTATGGAACCGATCAAACTGTTGAGGTCGAACTCAAGAGGAGTTGCCAAACTAAGGTGATATTGAGTCTCTAAGGTAGAGAATTGTTAATGTGGTCTCAATATCTCGCTCGAGGTAGTGAATCGATGAGACTAAGTCGAGATGATTGTGGGTCGGGAAGACTAATAGACTGGGTCGAGGAACTTGAGGAGTATTCAAATGAGTGTCGACTATAAAAAAGATTTGGTGTCTCTAGTTTCGTAATTTTGTGGGATTTATCCATATTAGAATAAATCCTAAAATAATAAAAAATGAAGTTTAACTTTTTCACTAACTCATAATCAGAATTTGTAATTTTTTTAAATCTTGATTTTTTTCAATAAATAGTAATTAGAGTAGATCATATCATAAGTACTATTTTTTCCCTATAAAAACAACTATATATGTATAAAATTATATAGTGAATATGATATTAAAGTATTAAATAGAAAGAAAAAGAAAGAAAACAAAAAAAATTGATTACAGCATACGGGTTGAATACTTTAAAAAACTTCGCACCTGGAACAGAACAGAATCAAATAAAAAGAAGAAATTAACAAGAACACACCAACATCATATGAAATTACAGATGTGAAAGTGAGAATGTATAGATCATGAGTTGAAACTAGTTGGGATGCACTGCGTAGTGAAGCTGAGCAGCAGAAATGGCGAGCAGCGAGATGGCTGCAAGAAACGCAATAACGGTCCATGGAGTTCGAAAGTAAGTGTGAATGAGCTCAGCCATCCATGTCTTGGTTCTGCTCTGGTAGTGCGCTTGGATCTTGTCCTTCAACTGCCCAAAAACCTCCGGATAATCGACGTAGATGGTGGCCGTGTTTATATCCTTGTACACGCTAAGAACCTCTTCATCACTGCCCAAATAGTTGTACAGTATCTTCTTTTCTCGCAGCTCCTTCACATCTGCCGGCCTCTCCATGAGCGACTTTATGAATTTGACGTAGGACAACACCTCGCCTTGGGCGGGGCTGTTGGGGCTCAACTCGTAGGCGATCAAGTTCAAGATAATCATCTTGGTGTAAAAGGAGACGCACCAACATGGGAGTTGAACCGTCGCGTAGAAGAAGTGGGACTTGAAGCCCACGTCCATCGAAGATTTAGTAGGGCTAGGTTGGAAGAATATGCCCTTGGCCTTGAGGTCTGTCACCGACCGGAAAGAATGGATGACTTTCTGGTTTTTGGGATTCCTTGCTGCCTTCTTGCAACCTAGGGTCCTTAGAAGGCCAGATTCTATATCAAAGCACTTCGATCTTTGGAAGCACCTATAAATGGCCGTTATCACACCATCAGTTAGTGTGTGAGGTTGTTGTTGATCAACCATGAAGCAGCAGAGGCGCCGGCATTTGAATCCTCCACCGCCATTTTTGTTGAAATTGGAGATGACTAGCCAGTGGAAGGCTTCGAGGAGGTGGAGAGGCTCCCCTCTCTCTATCTCTATTACTCCTTTATGCCGATTCTCTCCGAAGAGGCTAGAGTTCAAGTATCTGCCGTTATTTTTCCAAGAACCATATATAATGCAGCATGTTAATATATTGCATAACTTATTTGCTAAATTCAGAAAATGTAACATATATATATATATATTATTATATATACCTATGTAATAAATTTTCATACTCCCCGGCCTCATATCTTAAGTCGATCAAGAGCTTGATGACGCGTAATGGGATCTGATTCTCAAGCAAAAACAAGTCGCGCCGCACAATCGCCAACGTCAGCATGCCGAGATGCTTCCTCATGGTGAACCACTTAAACTGAACAGTGTCCGAAGCAGTCATGATCTCCATGTGATTGATGATGAAGCATGCATCATGGAGCATCAATCGAGCAAGCTCATCGTCGGAGTAATCGACGGTGGAATTCTCCTCGTACCACCCTCGTATCTCACCGATGATTCCAAGAAGCTCGCTGTAGTAAAAATCCGTGTTTCGTGGGCTGTCTGAAACGAACAGATCGACGGCGAGGGGCTTGAAGGCCTCGACGGGAGCGAGCTCCGGCATGCGGTGGTGATAGGGGCCGATGGAAACCACCTTAGGGATGTAGTCATTTTTGTTCTTCTCCTCCTTCAGTAGGAGAGGCATCACCCTCTGGAATTTTACTCTACTGGCCATTGATGGGTTGATGCTGAGTAGTGATTAGAATTTGGAATTTATGATTTTACAGTTGGAGCATTGGCTCAACTTTATCTGTCCAATCAAATTTGAGTTGATGTATAAAAGCAAACGAAGGCTTGAGATCCTCTATCCCATTCCTGTTCCATTCCCTGTTCCACAACTAAAAAAATTATTTTTTATTTAATAATTTATTTTAAATTTATTTTTTATCAAACAAAATGGGAATGATTTAGCAAAACTTCATGGTTTTGCACCTTTTCTTTTTTTTTTCTCTCTCTCTTTTTATAATAAATTTGATTTTAGTTTTTTCAATTTATATTAATGCTATTTTAATCATTTCAATTTTATTTTTATCTAATTTTCTTAATAAGAAATAAAAATTAAATACAAGTAGTAAAACTAAAACCATTTAATATAATTTATAAGTAATATACATTTATGTTTTCCTAGTTTGATTATTTTTTAAACTAAACACATAATAAATTGATATCAAATAAATATAATAATTAATAATCGAATCCTCGCATATCCAAGAAATAATTTGATTATTAAATAAATTGATCATTTTATGAGAATTTATTTATTTGATATGAATTTAAGTTATTTAAGATTTTAACTAAAAATTAAAAATATTAAAATAAACATAAATATGTGTATATATATCAAAATATATAATATAATAAATTAATAATAAAAAATAAATAAACAGTATAAGGAATGAAAATGAAATATTATATTTTAAATAAAAAATTTAAAGTTTGGATTGTAAATGAATATGAAAAATTTGGGAAATTTGACTGAAAATTTTGGAAAACCGAACTGGAAAATCATGTGAATGGCTGGAGATGTGAGGATCCGATTATTAATTATTATAAAATCATGTGAAAACCGAACTGGAAAATCATAAAATGATCAAATTATTTCTTGGATATGCGAGGATTCGATTATTAATTATTATATTTATTTGATATCAATTTATTATGTGTCTAGTTTAAAAAATAATTAAACTAGGAAAACATAAATGTATATTACTTATAAATTATATTAAATGGTTTTAGTTTTACTACTTGTATTTAATTTTTATTTCTTATTAAGAAAATTAGATAAAAATAAAATTGAAATGATTAAAATAGCATTAATATAAATTGAAAAAACTAAAATCAAATTTATTATAAAAAGAGAGAGAGAAAAAAAAAAGAAAAGGTGCAAAACCATGAACTGTTGCTAAATCATTCCCATTTTGTTTGATAAAAAATAAATTTAAAATAAATTATTAAATAAAAAATAATTTTTTTAGTTGTGGAACAGAGAATGGGATAGAGGATCTCAAGCCGCAAACGAAGTACCAAAAAATAATTAAAAAAAAAAAACAAACAAAAAGGATAAAGGATAATAAAGTAAAAGTGAGTTTGTATATATCTATAATAATATTAAAGTAAAGTAAAAGTTATTAAAAAAAGACGGAACGGAACGATTATTTCACTCTAAATTAATGAATTACTATTAATTATTTTTAATATTAATTTATATTTTTAAATCACTAAATTATAAATGTAACATTATTTAATAAGTTTTAATTTTAGTAAGTATCTTAAATTGCTGTTATCAATCTATATTTTAAAATCACTAAATCAAAATGAAAAATTGTGTAATAATTTTAATTTGAGTTGGAAAAAAACATGGTTAAATTTTAAAATATGGGTATATCTCTTTGATTATGTTTTTTTTCCTATTAGTATTTTTATTTTATGCTAAAAAAATATAAAATGTGGGTACATCAATTTTTTTATTTTATTTAAATTAGAATATTTTATTTTATGTTAAAAATATAAATTGTGGCTACATCATGTTCAAAACGTGTATCGATCAACATATATGTTAAACACAAAATTATTATATATATAATATTCACACTTATATTGTAATGTACACTAGCTTACTAAAATCATAAACAATGTTTAATACACTTATATTTTTTATAATACTTTAATTTAATAATTTCGTGCAATGCACAAGTGAAATTATAGTATACATATATAAAAAGAGAAGTGACAGAATTGATTTTTTTTTTAATGTTTATTTTGCGTCAGTTTAATGGGAGAGTTGGTAATTTATTGGCTAATTGGTCAAAATATTTTTTTTCTTTTTTAATCAACATATATTCTTTTTATTGTATCTTTATCTAAGTCTAAGTCTAACATTACAAGCTTGAGAAGTAATTTTGATCTTATGCTTTTAGAGAGTAAGATTGATGTAATTAACCTTTGTTCAGTAGAAATTTAATTGTAGGTTGAGAAGAAAGAGGATGTTGGGTGCCAAATTTGAACTAATGGACAATGGTGGAATTATGCTATAAGGACTCATTTGACACAACTTTATGAAAGACAGTTGGAATGATTTTCACATGGAATGACAAAACAAAAGTGGCTCAAATACTATAGAATGGAGGGGTAATTTTGTCCATAAAACGATAGCTGGGATTACAAGTAATGTATAAATTCGTTACTATGATCATATCGCAGTGATTTGATAATTTTTATTTAAGCTTCCTTTTTTCTTCTGCTTTGAATCTTTTGAATTTTTGAAAGCATTTGTACTCGCTACAAAACAAGTGGACTTATCGTATCTCAAATAATCAATAATGTAAGTAACAAAGTATTCATATTAGTAATGATATGAGGAATAAAATTATTTGTCATTTACTGTTTTCTTTCATACTGTTAGCTTACATTCATTTAAAACCCAACACTCAAGTGTTGTAGTATACTTCGAATACTGACATTAAGCGTACTTGACTTTAAGTACCTGGACTATAGATTTGACAAACCAAGCTGACACGTCACCCTTAGCTTGGACAAGTACAAGTTTATCGAACAAACAAATTCATTTCCGCTGTGTATATTATTTCTACTATAACAAAACCGGGACCAACAGTAGTCATATTACATTTTTTTAATAAAAAATTCAAATATTCCATTTTAATTAAAAATCTGAATTGCAATTCGATTTAAATTGAGTTGAGAATTCGAATTCAAATTACACCTATTTTGTGTTTTCCCCACTTTTATTAAAAATGGATGGAGTTGATTTGAAATTCCAATTCCAATTCAACATTGTAATTTCCCGAACTCACGCCACAATCTCAATCGTGAATTCCAATTACATTTTGAATCATGCTGCAATTTTAGGAGTGAATTTAAACAATTCAATTGAAATTCTTATTGGGTCCCAAATTACGAGTTAGTACACAATGTAAGTCTTAAATGCGTAATATATATAGCCAAACTGAGTCTTACTCAAGTCGGTTAGAACTCAAAAAACTATTTTAAGGCGCGAAGTGTTGCTAAACCAAATTCAAGAAATACACCAACAACTTATGAGTTGTTGATTTTCTAAAGACCAAAAATGTTAATTTTGGAGCTTGTTAGAAGCTCAAATTAATTAATTGGTGTCTGTAAACTTAAATATGAGGATATATGATAAGCTCGTATTTCCACTCACTTATCGCATTATTTTCTTAGTTCTTTTATGCATTTTGATTAGTTTAGGTTTAATAAATGAGCATGAGTGTATTTTAGTGGGTATTATGCTTGTGGTGCTTAGTTTTATAGGAAAATACGTCAAAAAGGAGAAAAGTTAAGGAAAAGATGACAAACAGTTGCTTCTGTTTTGACCGACACATTAGTGAGATCGACGCTTGTCGAAGAACAAAGATTCTTGGTGAAGAGGTTCCATGTCGACCGACGTGGATGCATGTCGTCGGTCGACGCAGAAGCCATTAACGCAAGGGAGGACGGGCGATGCATGGAATCGAGGTGGAGATCTACGTAGACCGATGCAGTTTCATGTCGGTCGATGCACGCAATTTTGCAAAGCTGAAGTGCGACTTTTCAAGTTAAGGAAGAGATTTGAAAGAAAATTTCCAAATACAACTTTTCCCTGAAGTTCAAGACCACAAGACATAACCCTACTACTATATAAACTCGTGTTCTAGGTCTAGGTTTAGGAGGTAGTTTATTATTCAGTTCATAATTCAGTATCGCATTCAGTTTAGAATTTAGTTTTCCTTTAATTTTCAAGAGTTGAAGAACTGGATCATATTTACTTTCTGCACTCTTATTTTCCAAGTAAGTTTGAATTAATGCAATTTATTGTTTTGATTTCAATGTATGTTTTTAGCATGTCTGGCTAGAATCCTTAACAGGTTCTAGGGTTTTCTCCATCTGAACAGAATGTCTTGATTCAATATATCAAATCCTAATTAATTGATTTAAACTCTCCAGTTTTGATGTTTAAATCTATTTTCAATTGAAGGATCGAGAGATGAAAATTGGATTAGATTTATAGTTGTTAATTAAAAGACCGAGAGGAGAAAATTAACAACAGGAAGAGAGGGTTTAATATAATTATTTTATGTCGTAAAAAAAAAGAAATCAATTGCAGGAATCTGAATGTTTAGTGAGATTGATTAATAGGTGTTTTGAAACCGAGAGGAGATAGTCACTTATTAGTAATCTAGGTTTTAATTTGCCGATCAAGGAATTAATTCCATATTATCAGATTTTCCACCATATGTTCTTTTTGGGTTTGGAATAATTATATCATGCATGTTATTTAGATTGGTTGAATTCCCGAGGATTTGTGCTTTTCTTTAGTTGGTTTTTATTCCAAAGTTATTTCCAAGAAACAAAACCCTTTGAAAATTACTTTCCTAAAACAACAAATTGAATAACTGTGTCCAATACATGAGATGATTTCACCATACTTTTTCCTTGGGTTCGATAACATCCGGGTTTATAAATTTATTTGCATCGTTGTTGCTACAATAATCTAATATTTCCAAGCTATCGTTATACCGAGCCTATGCAAACCATTCCTCATAACATGGTAATAAAGGGGTTGGTCAATATTGTTTCTTTAGTGACATAAATCAATATTAATTAATTAATTATGTTATGGGTTGAACAAAAATTAATTAATTTAGAGACCCTCTTTATAATTTGCATACTGGTCCTTGGTCTCACCCATGAAAATTATAAGCCAAGTAGGACTGGATCCTATTATAAATACCATTTTCTCTTTAGAACTCAAATCATAAGTTACAATTAAATTGAGATCAAAGATCTGAGGGAGAAAAGGGGCAGCCACATCAGAGAAAAAATCAAAGGATTTTGATTTTATCCTTTGTGCAATCCAGTAGCAGCCTTCACCATATTTCCAGATAGAGTAGAGAAACAGACCAGAAGACATGATCTGGAGAATTCTGTTAGGAATTAATGTTAATTCCTTATTAGTTTTGATGCGTCGAGCCAAAAATTAGACTCAGTTAATTTCATTAGGATCTTGTTAGCGTAATTCCATAATTGTGGCCTTGTATAGGTAGGTCAATTGAGTTGTAATAGTTTAGGAATTACATCTTCCAGAAGATACCAACCGAAACTGACTCAACCAGTTCTTTAGAGAAGCAAATGCCTAGATGACAGAACTTACAAAGGATCAATTGTAAAGTCCTTAGGAATAATGGACTCCACAACTAATAATGACTTGCTATACTCCAAGAATTGATAGCAAAGACAACTGATGAAAGAGTCGTTCTGAGAAGAAGTACACATCGCAGAAAAATGACTGAAAAGTTTGAGAGAGAGAGAGAGCTGGAAGAGAGAAGGAAACTGCCATTGATGGCTGGAGAAAGAGGGGAAGTTTGATTATGACTCTTGTACCATGTTAGATCTCCTGCATACGTAGAATATAGAGAGAATGAGAGATTTTTATTCCTTAACTTTGAAATGAAGTATTTACATGTATTTATATACAATAGATGATAACTGCTCTCAACAAACTATAGATGATTCTAGACTACTCTAGGCGCAGTTATTCAAAGGACACCTTCTAGAAGATCAGCTGCTCCACTAACTTATGAAAAATTTCCTGCGAATGATACCATGTGAAGATTTAAGATGTAAATGTAGTTGAACAGTAAAAGAAGTGTTTATTCATCATGAATCTGTGAAGATTTAAGATGTAAATGTAGTTGAACAGTAAAAGAAGTGTTTATTAATCATGAATCTAACTCAATGAACAACTTCAGCTCAAGTTCTACTTATACAATGGTAGAGAAGACTCTAAAAGATAGAAAACTCTTACTAACTTCACAACAAACTCAAAATATCAACTAGGGTTTCTGTTATTCTTCATGCATGCACGTGAGCTTCTAGAAGAACTTCAACACTTGTTTTGCACGTGCATGTTGCCGACTTGTATTATCCTCAACATCTCCCCCTCAAACTGCACTTGCAGCTTGGACAAAAGAAGATGAAACACATGAACATGAACTGCATTGGTAAAGAAATCAACAATTTGCGATGTAGAAGAAATATGTATAGGAATGATCAACCCGGATTTGAAAGCATTGTGTACAACATGGCAGTCGATCTCTATATGTTTAGTCCTCTCGTGGAACACTGCATTTTCAGTAATGTGTATGGCTGCCTTATTATCACAAAACAGCTGAACTGGAAGTTGAACATTGCAGTTTAGATCTTGAAGCATGAAAGTCAGCCACTAGAGTTTATGAACGGCTGCGGCTATTGCCCTATATTCAGCTTCAGCTGTGCTGCAGGCAATGGTGGGTTGTTTCTTTGATTTCCAAGATAATATACAATCACCCATAAAGATGCAAAAACCAGACAAAGATTTCCTAGATGACTTGCATGCACCCCAATCAGAGTTAGAAAGCACCCGTAATTGCGTGGAATTGGATGAAGAATAGAAGATACCTCTGGATAGAGAAGTTGAAAGATAGCGAAGGACATGATTGGCAGCCTGCCAATGAGTTTGCCGAGGGGAATGAACAAACTTGCTCAATTGTTGTACAACATAAGTGAGGTCCGGCCTAGTGTAGTTCAGATATAGTAATCTACCAATTAATCTTCTGTACTGCACAGGATCATCGAGTAAAGGAGCCGAAGTGTCATCTTCAGCAAGAAACCTTAGACCAGGAGGAAAGGGTGTTGATGAGGGAGAACAATCTAGCATATTCATATCATTCAATATATCAGTTGCATATTTGGATTGAGAGATGAAAATCCCATTGTCTGAACGAGTGAACTCCATCCCTAAGAAATATTTAACACCACCAAGATCCTTAATAGTAAATAGAGAATGTAGATGTGCTTTGACCTGCTCAATTAGATGAATATTAGAGCCTGTAATTAAGACATCATCAACATAGACAATGAGATATATAAAATCAGCAGCAGTGTGATATGTGAACAGACAATGATCGTGCTGTGACTACACAAATCCATAACTCAGCAATTTAGAGGCGAGCTCAGAATTCCACTCCCTAGAAGCCTTTTTCAAACCATATAATGACTTCTTGTGTTTGCAAACTTCACCATCTTTAACCTTTGTATAGCCAGGAGGAGGCAACATATAGATAACATCAGAGAGTTGGCCATGAAGAAAAGCATTGTTTACATCTACCTGATGAATAGACCAATTGTGAATAGCAGCAATAGCAACAAGCAGTCTGATGGTTACCACCTTAGTGACATGAGAGAAGACATCTGTGAAATCCTCACCTTCAACTTGTGTAAACCCTTTAGCAACCAGCCGAGCCTTGTAACGTTCAATTGAACCATCTGAGTTACATTTTATCTTATACACCCATTTACATCCAACCGGTTTCTTCCCTTCAGGTAAAGTAGTGATCTCCCATGTGTGATTCTTTTCAAGTGCATCAATCTCAGCTTGCATTGCTTCCTGCCACTTAAAGTTAGTTCTAGCTTTGATTATATGTAGCAGGTTCATGAAAAGTGGATAATAAAGCAACTGAGTCAACAAATGCATCAGCTAAAGGGCAACTGATAGATATTGAAGAATCAACACAAGAAAGAGTAGTGGCATAATCTTTTAACCAAGATGGAGGATGTCTGGAGCGGGTGCTGTGTCTGTGAGGATTTTGAGTGGCAGGAGAAGACTGCATAAGAGTAGATGACAGAGGAACATCTGACTGAGAAGGTATAGATGTAGGTGAGTCAGTGGCAGGATTGAGTATAGGAGATTCAGCATCATCAGAAGAAGGAATAGGATTGTAAGTGGGAAGAATAGGAAGATCTGAAACATCTTGGATGGTAGGGAATGATTGCTCATGGAAAACCACATCCCTAGACACAACAACATGATTAAGATCAGGAATATAAACTTTATACCCTTTTTGAGAAGTAGGATAACCAATGAACACCCCCGAGTATGACTTACTATCAAACTTATCTATGGTATGTGATTTAACTAAAGCATAAGCTGAACATCCAAATGTTTTAAGAGAAGAATAATCAGGAACTTTGTTGTGGATAATATAATAAGGACATTTCCAGTTTAGAATGGGAGTTGGGAGCCGATTGATGATATGTGTGGCAGTAAGCACAACATCACTCCAAAATGATTTAGGAAGTTTGGACTGTAACAAAAGAGCACGGGCAACTTGTATTAAGTGTCTATGCTTGTGCTCAACAACCCCATTCTGTTGAGGGGTGTATGTACAAGATTTATGATGCAAGACACCCAAATCAGTAAATAAAGATTGACATGCATCATTTAAGAATTCTGAACCATTATCAGAGCGGATTATTTTGACAGATTTCTGGAATTGTGTTTGAATGTAGCAAAGAAAAGATTTGAGGGTGTGAGGGACTTGAGATGTGTGAGATAATAGGAGAGTCCAAGTACAATGACTGAAGTAATCAACAATGGTGAGAAAGAACCGAGAACCAGACCTAGACAAGATATGGTAGGGTCCCCAAATATCAATATGAAGGAGTTCGAAACATTCATTGCTATTAATGTGACTGTGAGGAAATGGTTCACAATGTTGTTTGGATTTGACACAGATATCACAATGCATAACATCATCATTATTGGTAACAGAAATACATGACTTTAGGTGTGTAAACACTTTATTTGAAGGATGCCTTAATCTTGAATGCCACACGACTACATCTAAAGAGAGATTACAAGATACAATGGCTGATTTAGAGAGACAATGAGAAGCATATCTATTTTGAGCATCTTGTATGACTGAAGGCTGAAAGGATTCGGAGTTGATGATGTAGAGATTCTTTATCAAGTGTCCCGCAAATGTAGAGCATTTGGTCAGGAAGCTCAAGAACTCCTTATATGGACTCAAGCAAGCTTCACTGTCATGGACCTTACATTTTAACGAATTGATAAAGTCCTATGGATTTTGACAATGTTCAAACGCGAGTTGTGTGTATTGTGTGCGTGTCAGTGGAAGCATGGTATTCCTTGCACTTAATGTAGATGATATTCTCCTATTTGGCGACAATGTGGAGGTATTTCCAAACATAAAAGGGTGGTTATCCAAACAATTCCTGATGAAGATTCATGGAGAATTCGGATACATCCTTGGTGTTAAAGTCTTAGGTGATCGCAAGCAAATGATGTTGGCATTATATCAAGCATCATATGTGGATACTATATTGCTCGTTTCAACATTCAAACAGCCAAGAAAGTCTTATTACCTTTCAGACATGGCGTTCACCTTTCTAAAGATCAGTGTCCTAAGACACAGAAAGAGAACACAAAATGAGTAAAGTTTTGTATGCTTTTGAAGTCGGAAGTCTAATGTATGCTATGCTGTGCACGAGATCAGATATCTGCTTTGTCGTTGGCATGGTAGCGAAATATCAGACTCTACTTGCTGAAGTGATGCTACAGCATGGATCCTAGCATGCATTATAGTGCTGAATCTCTGAAATACTCTACAGTTTTTCCAAACTATACAGATTGTTTAAGATAATATTCGTTCCACATATTCCTATGCCAAATTGAACAATATCCAGCTCAAATAAGACAGATTCACAAGCACACTAAATCCACACATTTTCCAATGGCTAGACCTAGCTCAAATTAGGGCTCTCTCCTAGACATGCTTTTCCAAACATGAAAAGAAATGTATCTTAGCTAAGTTGGCCAGACCAAGTAAGAATAGACTGATAAACACCCAGATTTGATAGATTAGCAAGGATCTCAAAGCATAACATCATTCCAACAAGAGATCAACAACCCCAAGTCTAAAATATTTAGCTCATGACTAAAGTCATTCGAAACATAGCTAAAATGTCTTCAGAAATAAACATAAAAACAATTTTAAAAACTGCAAACAGATGTAGCTGTGGATGAATTCCTTCAATCCCACAGTGGTGTCCTCAGGATTCCTCCTTCGGCCACTCTCTAGCTCCACTCCCTGGTGTCTGATCTTTCTTCCTTCCCAAGACTTGAATATTTCTCTCTGAAATCCCGCACACCCAGGAAATGAGCTGGTCTCCCCTTTTATATGTGGCTCCCAAAGTTCTAGAAGAATATCTTTTTAGGTTTCCTCAATTAATGTTGTGCTGCCTTAATTCTCCTTGCCCAAGTGGCAACAATTCCAGGTGCTCTCACTTTCCAGCTCAGCCGAGCATAATCACGTCCTTGTCAGCACCCGGCAGATGGCCCAGCTCAGGATCTTCTCTTTCCTCGACTTTCTCTCTCTGGATTACCCAGCATGCTACAGCATGTGTTCAGCATCTTCACTCAGCATGTGCATTTCTTCAAGAATTTCACTCCTTGTATTTTCCTGCTTTATTTTATACCAAACTAGACACAAAATAGTTAATTTGCAACAATGACCCACTAGACACTGACTATGCATAGACATACTTATTCAACCCTAAAATGGATTTAACTCATACTAAAAAGACTCCAAATTATTCGAATAAAAGCATAAATATAACTCTCCTTAGAGAGTTATCACACCCCCAAACTTGAACCTTTACTCGTCCTCGAGTAAACAAAATAGAACAAACACAATCAAAACACGGCTAAAGAAAAACTCAATGCTTCGGTACAAACTAATTGTTGCTCTCATCAAAACAGAAGATTTAGCTATAGTCACATACTATAAGCCTCACGACACTTCATCTCTTCATAATTCAAAATGGTTTAGCAAGAACATTCCTCCGGCTCATTTATTTCTATTCCATGCTAGCTTATTTCAAAAGTGAACATGACTCAAGCTAAACAAGTTTCACACACCTTTCAATGCATAAGCCATCATGATCATTGAACTTACTTTTCTTTTCTCCATAATGAATTATATGCCCTCTCCACTAATGGTGCTCTAAAACCAAAGGATCGAAAGGACTTCCCGGCTTGTAATGTTAGGCTGGGGTTAAGGTTGGGTAATTTGGATCAAGTGACTAAATATTTGAGCATTCAAAGGTCTTCTTTATTCTACACCCAAAGTGGTACCCCATTATCCCTAGCAAACCTCTTGCTTCTTCCCCTTTTTGCTCTTTCTCTTTTTTTATTTTTTTTTATTTTTTTATGGAATAACATTCAACTATGATCTCAGAGCTCATGCTAACTACATGCTGCGGCATTTATTTAGCAAGCACTATAGCTCTTATTCAAGTAACAACTCATATACTTTCCTCCCAAAAGATAATACGATTTTTTTTATTATATTTTTTTTCTATGGAAGGAATAGTATAGCACAACACCCTCACACACCCCCAAACTTAGAATGTAACATTGTCCCCAATGTTGAAAGAAAAACCTAAGAATGCTCAAGAGGGTGCAAGCATAAAATAGAAAAAAGCGGTTAAGAGGCTAAGCATAAGAAGGAAAAAAAACGGCAAAAGACGTAAAATAAAAACTAGGGATATAGAAATATAAGTGCGGTTGCATAGGACCGAGGCTAGGAAACATGAAAAATTGCCTTCGTCATATCCAATAGAAATTAGAACACAAAATTTCGCCTCAAGGCAAACATAAATTCAAAAAGAGGTAAGTTCTCACATTCCTCAGCAAAGCAAAGAAAAAGAATGATTAACTCGATAAACTTGGTCAACAAAACTTATTATTATTATTATTTTTTTCGTCGAGCATGCTAAGCACATGCTCTAGCATGAAAACCTGATGAGCTTTTTGGAAAAAATTCAAACTAAAACATTTAAAAGAGATGTTGAGATTATTGTCGTGTTGCGAATGAGTACGACCACAAGCTAACAATTACAAGGAACATTCTCATCATCGAGCATGAGATTGATGCACGATAACACGAGTCGTTCTCGGACGAACACAACAAAACAAAAACATAAGACCGACAACAATGCATAAAGGAACAAAATTCATCGACCATGGCATCATAAACAAAATAACCAAAGTATCACATACAAGACTCAAAAGTAAAATTTGTTCAGCAGGGAAATAGAAATCATGTTCAAGCAAATAGAGAGAGTTATGAGATTCAAGGTAACCAGTCAGAGATCAGGCCTCTAGATCAGCGTCCGCGTCCCAAGAAGTGCGCAGGAGAGGAGGGAAGTCTGGCAGACGCTCGCAGTACCGCTGAAGGACTGCATCTCGCTCGGCCATGTAGTTACATAAACGGGTCATCCTCTCCGCATGGAACCGCTAGTGCCGATTGACGGTGCGCTTTAAAGCTCGAACATCCTTGAACACCTCAGAAGCAGCCCTGCAGAAAATCTCAATGCGCTCTTGCACTATCTCCTGCCGGATCATCAAATCCTCATTGGTAGGCTGGTTAGGGTCAGAGGCGGAAGGAGCATGTTGGGTGGAAGCTGCAGCATGAGCTGGTTGCTCAGTGTCTGCACCTGGAGTTCGCTTGAATCTGCGCAGCATCTGGTGGACATTGATTGATCCACTGCTCCAATCTCTTTCATTTGTCGCAGTAATAGCAACCCCCTTGCGCTCGCACAAAGCAATGATCATGGACGGAAAATACAAGGGCCCTATAGTTCTGGTAGAACGACTTTCCAGAGAGGCAAGCAACATGGGTGCATAGTCAAAAGATGTAACTGAAACAATAGCAGCACAGATCATTGCACGTTGATCATTTACTCTGTTCTCGTGGGTGGTTGAGGAGATTCTGCTTCGAAGGAAATGAAACCAAAGTCGGGCTGCTGGCTTTAGTTGATTTGTGATAAGCAAAGGTGCACCCCCATCTTGTGGAATCCATTGAACATCAGAATTTTCAGGAGCAAGGGTTGCCAAGGCCCAAGCTCGATCCTCCTCAGTTGGCTTGTCATACCTATCCCAGAAGGGATCTGGCTGAGGTGGTGCAGTGCCATACACCCGGTGCACAAGTCGAGGGTTCAGATTCACCTTAACTCCTCGAACCTCTGAAACAAATTCCCATTCTCGAACTTTCTTCAGATTGGCATAAAATTCTCTAACAACAGGGAAAACGGGTGCTTCAGGCATAACAAAAAAAGGGGCCCATCCAAGTTTTGCTACAAATACTTGGATATCCTCAGGAAGACCGGACAAGTCAGTCGAGAATCCCCGTTCAATTAGCATGGACGGGGGACCTCTCTTTGGATTTTTAATCGGTGATGCCCCTTTGGGTGAAGGGGCTGGCTGTGCAGCTTTCTTCTTCAACAACTGCCGCGGGGTAGGATTCTTCTTGCATGATTCCTTGATCCGCTTTTTCCTAGGCTTGAAGGCATCTGCACCTTCAGGTTGTGCTGTGGTGTCTTTGGGTTTCAAGTTCTCCGGGAACTTGCACAGGGCACGGTGTAGTTTGGTCTTGGATTTTTTAGCAGGAGGACTATCTGACTTGGACAAGTTCACAGAAGAAGAACTTGAGGTGGCAGGGGCTTTTTCTTTAGCACGCTTGGCGGCAGCACGAGTTCGAGGTACACGACTGGGTATGCCAACTGGATGTGCACCCGCAGAAGGAGAGCCGACTGGGGATTGGGGCACTAAATCTGTTGGTGTTGGAGTAGTGGAATAGGCGCCAACTCCCTCATCCGGAGAAGACACCTTTTTTGTCTTGCGGGGAATCTGCTTTGTTCTCATGGTGCTTTTTCTACCTGAAATTAAACACATTATTCGTGCGAGGGTAACACCAATATGGAAACACTTATTTATCCCCCATTACAAAAACCAGAATTCATGCTAACACTCCCCACATTTTGAAAACTCATCCACGACAACCCCAAGTTGAAACAGAGCATCCCACAAACACCACATTAAACATCACCCAAGACAACCAAGATTACAGGTCACACAGGAAATCTTCAACATCAGTCCTACACACAGGTATATCAAAACCAAAATTTCAAACTAATTCAAGCCCTAAAGTGCAAACAAGGCAAATTTCAACTTGCCCATGCAATACTCTACACAAGAATCTATAATATTGACTCAAGAACAGCCTTATCCTACGAAAGATTCAAGTTGAGCGCATGCAGATAACCAACCTGGGTTACACATGCAAAATCAGCGAAAAATTCAACTCCATACTTACATGCTCATGATATTGATCAACTAAAATTACCCCTAGTGCAACGTGGACGGAGAGAGCAAGCAAAACATACCTTTTCGAATGAAGTGCGACGTGAAACTAGTTTGCCGAGGGTTTGCACAGTAGAATACGATGGGTAGAGAGAGAGAATGTGAGTTGAACGGGTGCGAGAAAGAAAAGGTGCAGAGGTTACCTTTTTTAAGCTAATTATTTTGGGGCAGGAGGAAATCTTCGAAAAAGATTTGAATTTATCTTAGGAAAACAATTAAAAATTACCTCCTGCAGGCAAAGTAAAAAGTAACTCGGCCAAAATATGACCGTTACTGCACAGGTACCATGCTGTAGCATGTTGTCAGCACATGGCTAGCATCCTCTGAACACCCCCAAACTTATGTTCAACAGCACTCTTATTCTCTGGAACTAGCAGCTATAAAAATAAGTAGAAACGAAATAACAGCAACATGAACAATAGATAAATTGACTTATTTACAAACAGAACTGATTTCACTCAATACTTGCATACACAAGCAAGAGGGAAACCAGTGTTACCTGAATTTTATTAGGCATCTTGCAGGGTAGTGGAGGTCTTCTCCCTGTTGAAGACTCCACCATGATAAATCTTGACCCTTTCACCATTTACCTTAAACTCCCTGCCGGAAACTTCATCTGTTAAATCAACTGCTCCATGGGGGTAAACCTTAGTGATGGTAAAGGGACCAGACCATCTGGACTTTAACTTGCCAGGAAAAAGTTTCAACCTGGAATTGAACAAAAGCACCTGATTTCCTTCCTCCAAAATTCTGAACCTGATCCATTTGGCATGCCACATCTGGCTCTTCTCCTTGTAGATTCTGGCACTCTCATAGGAAGGCAACCTCATCTCCTCAAGTTCATTGATCTCTGCACATCTCCTCTCTCCTGCAGCTAACAAATCAAAATTTAACTTCTTCATAGCCCAATGAGATTTATACTCTAATTCCAGAGGTAGATGGCAAGCTTTCCCGAAAACCAATATGCAAGGTGACATTCCTAGAGGTGTTTTAAAAGTTGTTCTATAAGCCCGAGTGCATAGTCAAGATGCTTGGACCAATCCTTCCTGTTTGGACTCACCACCTTCTCAAGAATTCTCTTGATTTCTCTATTTGAAAGTTCAGCCAACCCATTTGTTTGCGGGTGATATGATGTAGCAACCTTGTGCTTGATTTTGTATTTGGCCAGCATGCAGGATAAACTTCTATTGATGAAGTGAGACCCTTCATCACTAATAATAGCTCTTGGTGTTCCAAACCTGGTGAAAATATGCTTATGCAGGAACTTGATCACTGTTTTAGCATCATCTTTAGCACAAGCTGCAGCTTCTACCCATTTAGAGACATAATCTACAACAACAAGTATGTAGGTGTTTCCAAAGGAAGGTGGAAAGGGTCCCATGAAATCCAGACCCCAAACATCAAATAGTTCAAGTTCCAGAATATAAGTCATAGGCATGGCATTTGAAGCTGGTAAATTACCTACCCTCTGACATTTATCACAGTTTTTTACCCATTCATGAGCATCTTTAAAAACTGTTGGCCAAAAGAAACCAGACTGGAATACCTTAGCAGCTGTTCTTTGTCCTCCAAAGTGGCCTCCATATGGAGCTGAATGGCATTTCTCAAGAATGTCTGCCATTTCTACTTCATGAACACACCTTCTCAACACCTGATCAGTACAGAGTTTATACAAGTAAGGTTCGTCCCAAAAATAAAATTTGGCATCATGGTAAAACCTTTTTAACTACTGTCCTTTCTTATCTGGAGGAAGGAATCCACTTGCTTTGAAGTTAGCAAAATCAGCAAACCAAGGTGGAGTATTAGATGAGACATTGAAAAGCTGCTCATCAGGGAACCATTCTTGAACTTGGATGACTTGTTCCTCCTGAGTAATCCCCTCCAATCTGGACAGGTGGTCTGCTACCTGATTTTTTGTACCCTTCCTATCTTGAATTTCAAGATCAAACTCTTGCAGGAGAAGTACCCATCGAATTAGCCTAGGCTTGGCATCTTTTTTTGAAAGTAGATACATGATGGCTGCATGGTCAGTATGGACAACAACCTTAGCCCCCATCAAGTAAGGTCTGAACTTTTCAAAGGCAAATACCACAACAAGCAACTCTTTTTCTGTGGTGGTATAATTGATTTGAGCATCCACCAAAGTTTTGCTAGCATAATAGATAGGATGGAAGATCTTGCTCTTCATTTGCCCAAGTACAGCGCCAATGGCAAAGTTGCTTGCATCACACATGACTTCGAAAGGTAGGTTCCAATCTGGCACACACATGATAGGAGCTGAAATCAGAGCTTCCTTCAAGATCTCAAATGCTGTTTGGCATTCAGATGTGAAATTGAATGCTGAGTCATGCTCCAACAAGGAACACAGATGCTTGGATATCTTTGAAAAGTCCTTTATAAATCGTCTGTAAAACCCTGCATGTCCTAGGAAGCTTCTTACTCCCTTGACTGATAAAGGTGGTGGCAGAGTCTCAATAACAACTATCTTGGCCCTGTCAACTTCAATCCCACGTTTTGAGATCTTGTGGCCTAAAGCAATACCTTCCTTTAACATGAAATGGCATTTTTCCCAGTTTAGAACCAGATTACTCTCTTCACACCTGGCCAAAACT
Organism: Plectranthus barbatus; assembly: GCA_026898455.1. Taxonomy (NCBI): domain Eukaryota; kingdom Viridiplantae; phylum Streptophyta; class Magnoliopsida; order Lamiales; family Lamiaceae; genus Plectranthus; species Plectranthus barbatus. The sequence goes on from JAPKLW010000139.1 coordinate 520,228, forward strand.
TTCTCCAGATTAGTCAAATAGGTGCTGAAGTCAATCTCAAATACAGAAAAGTCGTCCATGAAGATCTCAAGGAAATCTTCCACCATTTCTGAGAATATAGCTGTCATGCACCTCTGAAATGTAGCCGGTGCGTTACAGAGCCCGAAGGGCATTCTCCTGAAAGCATAAGTGCCAAATGGACAGGTGAATGTTGTCCTCTCCTGGTGTTCTGGCTGTATAGTTACTTGGTGATAATCTGAATACCCATCCAGAAAACAGTAATATTCTTTCCCAGCCAATCTGTCCAACATCTGGTCCAAAAATGGTAGTGGGAAGTGGTCTTTCCTGGTTGCGTTGTTGAGTTTCCGGTAGTCAATGCAAATTCTCCAGTCTGTGATTGTCCTTGTGGGTATGAGTTCATTGTTCGTGTTCTCTACCACTGTAATCCCTCCTTTCTTTGGGACACATTGGACAGGACTAACCCATGTGCTATCAGGGATAGGAAAAATTATCCCAGCATCTAACCACTTAATAATTTCTTTCTTGACCACTTCCTTCATTAATGGGTTCAAACTTCTTTGTCTCTCCACAGATCCCTTAGAGTCATCTTCCAAAAATATTTTATGCATACAGAGAGCTGGACTAATCTCCTTAATGTCAGCAATTGTCCACCCAATGGCCCTCTTATACTTTTTCAGTACTTGTATTAGCATCCACTCCTTTTCTGGTTCCAAATCTGTGGCTATGATCACTGGTAATGTTTCTTCTTCTCCCAGGTAAGCATACTTTAAATGAGCTGGAAGGGATTTCAGAGTAAGCTGAGGTGGTTCTTCAACAGAAGGTTTCTGAGTCTGTTTCCCTGCTGCTGGCATTTCTAGCAATTCAAACTTTTCTCTGAACATTCTTGGCTTCCCTTCATTCATCTCCTTAAGTACTTCGAGCTCATCCAAAACCTCTGAATCTTCTTCATACAGTTCATCTAATTTTTCATAAACCAAGGTGTCTACCAAGTCCAACATAGAGCATTCCTCCAAATCATCCCTTCTATTCTTCATAGACTTGGACATGTTGAATGTAACTTGTTGATCATGCACCTGCATGGTGATCTCATCATTCTTCATATCAATTAAAGCTCCTCCAGTTTTCAAGAAAGACCTCCCCAAAATGATGGGAATTTCCTCATCTGCTTCAAAATCCAGGATGATAAAATCAGCAGGAAATATGAGCTTCTCCACCTTGACTAAGACATCCTCTATTTTCCCTTCTGGATATACTGTTGATCTATCAGCTAGCTGCAGAGTCACAGTGGTAGGTCTGGCTCCTCCTATCCTCAGCCTTTTGAAAATAGATAGGGGCATCAAGTTTATGCTTGCACCAAGATCACACAATGCTCTCCCCACATCTTGACCTCCAATAGAGCAGGGTATTGTAAAGCTTCCTGGGTCCTTGAGCTTAGCAGGTAGTTTTTGATTGAATAGAGCACTTGTCTCTTCAGTCATGGCTACAGTGGCAAACTCACTCTTCTTAGTCAGCACATCCTTCAAAAACTTGGCATAGCACATCCACAAATGGAATATTGATGTGCAACTGTTTCAGCATATCAAAGAATTTACCAAACTGTGCATCCTCCTTCTTTTTCTTGAGTCTTTGAGGATAAGGTGGAGGTGGAGGAGTATACTGCCTTGGCTCTTTTTCTTTAAATTTCAGCTCAGGTGGAACAGGCTGCTTACTTGCTGCAACATGATTCCCAGCATCTTCCTGAGCTATCTGTACTTCTTCTCTATCATCCTTTTTGTCCTCCTTCTGAGATTCAGATACATCATCAGCTTTCTGAGTTTCAGGAATAACCTCAGCTAGTTTAGTGCCACTCCTTAGAGTTACTGCCTTCAACTGCTCTTTTCCAGGCCTGGGATTAATTGTATCTCCAGGTAAGGTACCCTGTGGCCTATTCTTCATTTCAGTGGCCAGTTGGCCAATCTGAACTTCCAGATTTCTGATAGTTGCTTCTTGACTTTGGCTTCTTGCTTCTGATTTGATCATGAAATCCTTCATTAGATTCTCCAAGGACATAGAGGCTTGGCCTGTGTTCTGCATCTGATCCTGCTTCATGTGTTGGTGTTGTTGTTGTTGAAAACCACCCACAACATTTTGCTTATTCTGATGTTAATGCATTTGTGGCTGTTAACCTTGCTGCTGCATTGGTTGTTGTGGCACATGTTGCTGCTGCATATGCTGTTGAGGGCCTGAAGAATATCCTGGATTTGACCAAGAGAAATTAGGATGGTTTCTCCATCCTAGATTATATGTAGGAGCATATGGATTGTTCTTGTTATTTCCAATGTAGCAAATAGACGCAGGGTTATGTGGACACTCATCAAACAAATGTGCTTCTCCACAATAGATACAAGAGGTATCCATTAACACTTGATTCATTGTCTGTTATACTGGTTGTGGTGATTGAGACAATTGATTTGCTGCCATGGAGGCTTCCATGCTCTTAACAGAAGTTCCTATTGCTTCAATCTGAGCTTGCATGGTAGTTAGAATGCTGGATTCTACACCTCCTGTCACCTTCTTGGCTGTTTGGGCTCTGGAATTTGACCATTGACAGTTATTTTCAGAGATCATTTCTAAAATTTCAAAGGCTTCATTGTATGTTTTCAGCAAAATGGCTCCATTTGCAGAGGCATCTAGCACCAACCTTGAAGTTAGGTTCAGTCCATTGTAGAAAGTCTCCAACTGAAAGCAATGAGGTATGCCATGATGTGGGCATTTCCTCAATAGCTCCTTATATCTCTCCCAAGCTTCACTGACTGATTCTTCATCTTGTTTGAAAGTCATTATGTCATTTCTGCACCTTGTATTTCTGGTAGGAGGGAAGTATTTCAACAGGAATTTCTCTGCTATCTCATTCCATGATGTTACAGTCTCTGGTTGGATGTTGTTCAACCAGGTTCTAGCACTATCCCTTAAAGAGTAAGGGAATAGCCTCAGCCTCAATGCTTCTGTAGGCACACCAGGTAGCTTGAAATTTTCACTGACATCCTGAAAAGACTTCAGGTGAAGATGTGGATCTTCTGATGCCAACCCACTGAATTGCCCTATGGTTTGCAACATCTGAAACATTATTGGCTTCAATTCAAACTGCACAGCTGCAATCTCAGGTTGCACAATTCCAGACTTCAGAACATTGAACTTAGGATCTTCATATGCTTGAATACATCTATCCTTAGCATCTGCCATAACTAATGCATTTTCTGGTCCTTGCTCTCCTCCTCCTTGGTTAGCCATTCGGTTTCTCCTTCTCCTCTGTCTTCTTCTGTTTCTTCGGAAAGTTCTTTCGATCTCTGGGTCAAATATTAGAACCTCAGGTGGTTCTCTCAGGTTCATACACAGAACAAAACCTGAAAATGAACTGCAAATCTAATATTAATACTCTTGTTTTGGTGTCTTTTTGTTGAGAATATAATATAAATAATAAAGACTGTAGTTAAAATAGCAACAAAATTCTTTGGCAATCCTCGGCAACGGTGCTAAAAACTTAATACGTGCAAAACGTGTGCAACAAAGTGCAAGTATACACTGCCCAGTAATATCTAGGAGTATCTAGAGTCGATCCCACAGAGAATGCCTTATTTGAAGAATCGTGCACACATCAACATACATCAAGGTTTAATCTATTTTTGTGTTGAGTCTAATCCTAATGCAAGAAATATATATTAACATAAACAAGACAATGATGATCTCCAAATCCACACAACTAACATGACAAATTAAGGACTCAGTTATAAAAAGCAACTCAGGTTGCTGACTCTACTTGCTGAAGTGATGCTACAGCATGGATCCTAGCATGCATTCTAGTGCTGAATCTCTGAAATACTCTACAGTTCTTCCAAACTATACAGATTGCTTAAGATAATATTCGTTCCACATATTCCTATGCCAAATTGAACAATATCCAGCTCAAATAAGACAGATTCACAAGCACATTAAATCCACACATTTTCCAATGGCTAGACCTAGCTCAAATCAGGGCTCTCTCCTAGACATGCTTTTCCAAACATGAAAAGAAATGTATCTTAGCTAAGTTGGCCAGACCAAGTAAGAATAGACTGATAAACACCCATATTTGATAGATTAGCAAGGATCTCGAAGCATAACATCATTCCAACAAGAGATCAACAACCCAAGTCTAAAATATTTAGCTCATGGCTAAAGTCATTCGAAACATAGCTAAAATGTCTTCAGAAATAAACATAAAAGCAATTTTAAAAATTACAAACAGATGTAGCTGGGGATGAATTCCTTCAATCCCACAGTGGTGTCCTCAGGATTCCTCCTTCGGCCACTCTCTAGCTCCACTCCCTGGTGCCTGGTCTTTCTTCCTTCCCAAGACTTGAATATTTCTCTCTGAAATCCCGCACACCCAGGAAATGAGTTGTTCTCCCCTTTTATATGTGGCTCCCAAAGTTCTAGAAGAATATCTTTTTAGGTTTCCTCAATTAATGTTGTGCTGCCTTAATTCTCCTTGCCCTAGTGGCAACAATTCCAAGTGCTCTCACTTTCCAGCTCAGCCGAGCATAATCACGTCCTTGTCAGCACCCAACAGATGGCCCAGCTCAGGATCTTCTCTTTCCTCGACTTTCTCTCTCTGGATTACCCAGCATGCTACAGCATGTGTTCAATATCTTCACTCAGCATGTGCATTTCCTCAAGAATTTCACTCCTTGTATTTTTCTGCTTTATTTTATACCAAACTAGACACAAAATAGTTAATTTGCAACAATGACCCACTAGACACTGACTATGCATAGACATACTTATTCAACCCTAAAATGGATTTAACTAATACTAAAAAGACTCCAAATTATTCGAATAAAAGCATAAATATAACTCTCCTTAGAGAGTTATCAGTTACACTATTTACATAATTTATAATTGATAATTATATCCTTAAAAACTATTAAATCATTAATTTAAAATATATTTGAATATTGATAAAATAATATATTTTTAGTATTAAACGAATGAATATTGTGATGTATAATGCAATTTTTTAAAGATAAAATAGATCTTTTAAACATATTTTAATATTTAAAAGATTAGTAAATTGAGAAAATATTTAATTCCCATAGGCCATAGCAGCCGCAGGTCTTATGTAAAGATTTAGCAGCTCTTGAAGGTTTAAACATTCGGGTCCGATGGACTAGTTCGAAAATAAAAATTTACGAAAATATTAAAAATTTCGAACTTAAACAAAAATTAAATCCAATTTAATCTATAACAAATAACCCATTAATCAACTGACATCAAGTACGAGGTGAAGTAATAGAAGGGACCCATATAATTGGTCAAATGCATTCAAGTTTCAAACCAACCAAGCAAAATCTCTCCTCAAATTATTAAAAGAAGAAAGTGATGGTTCATTCAGTAAATTAAACTTTTTTAATTGAGTTATCATATCAAAATATGATTAATTATGGATAATTAATTAAGGCATGATATATATCAATTATTGACAAGTAATAAGATGTAAAAATAACTCAAAATCATATTACTATAATAAGTCTTTCTGTTATCAATGTGAGCTAAAGCTATTAGAGTTTGTATTTTTTAAAATCTTGATTCTAATTAAATTCAAAAAACGAGTTCTTTCTTTTAATAGATAGCAATTAGAGTTTGTTGATATGCAAATTTCATTTGATCCAATAAGTAAGTCCATACTCAAGTTCACTGCAACAGCTCAGTGCAAGCAGCCAAAATACTCGTCAAAACAACACATCTCAAATAGGCCTAACAGTCCACCTCTGAGGTCTCCACTCAGCAGTGTGCAGATACAGAGCCACCTCCTATATCGAAACAAAAGCACTGACACTCCGATCCTTACTCGAAACCTAATCAACTTCGATTATCTGTTGTATTCCACTATCTCTGCCACCATATGCACAGTGATTGTTTCTCATCGCCATGGACTAGAAAATGACATGTCTATCCAATCTTCCTAACCACGTGTCTTCAATATGGAGCTAGCATTAGCGTGGCGACAGAACGAAGTAATGATGAAAAGATGGGATATAAAGCCCCTTCAATTTTCTAAGGAAAATGGGGGATAGAGGAGGAAAGAGGGGACAATGAACATGAGAACTAAAGATTCTAATGAATTCTACCTAAAAAAAACTTGGGAAAACAAGGAAATATATCCCAAAGTTTCACCAATTAGGGAATTTTATCCCAACTTTTTTCAATTAGGGAATTATATCCCAAAGTTTACTTTTGCTAGGGAATTTTATCCTCAAATGCCAACTCAACTTTTAAATAACACATGGCATTAATGTGGCGTTGACTCATAGATATGTCATTGTCATGTGGCATTGACGTGTCATTTTAATTTTTTAATAATATTTTTATTTTTAAAATATACTTTAATTGATAATTAATATATTTTATTTTTAAAAAATATTTTAGTTTTGAGTATTATTTTTATTTATCAATTATTATTTTTAAAATACATATTTGATATTTAAAATTAAAGTATTATTAAAAATAAAATATTAATTATCAAATTAAAATTTATTATTAGAAAATCAAAATCGTGTGTACGTCCATAATATTTAATTCAATTAATATTATTATTTATAATATTTTAACTTAAAATATCAAATATGCATTTTTAAGAGAAAAATAATAGTTGAAATATAAGAATATTATTTAATAAACATAAAATATTATTAAAAATAATTTTTTAAAAAATAGAAAAAAATAATTATCAAATAAAAAAATATTTTTAAAAATAAATATATTATTAAAATTTTAAAAATGCCACATCAATACCACATGGCAATGATGTGACTTTGATTCAGCGCCATGTCAATGCCATTGGCATTTAAAAGTTGAGTTGGCATTTGAGGATAAGATTCCCTAACAAAACTAAACTTTGAGATATAATTCCCTAATTGAAAAAAGTTGGGATAAAATTCCCTAATTGGTTAAACTTTGGGATAAATTTCCCTGTTTTCCCAAAAAAACTTCTCTATTTGTTGAACCTCGAAAATTGTTGTGTCATTATTTTATTCAAGTTCATCAACCTTCAAGAGCGTAATCTATCTTAAAACAGAAAAGTTTTTTAACAAATAAATTTATCGTTGAAAAATTGAACCTAACCCCGAACAAGTATATTATATCATAATTAATTTGTTTGCCTATAAAACAATTTTTTTTTTAATAAGAAAAGAAAAATGTGTGCTTGATTTTGCACTCATTGATTTAACAAGAAGGTCGAATACTTTTAAAACATTCCAGCTGGAACACAACACAATCAAAAAAGCTGAAATTAACAAGAACACACCAACAATACATGATATGAAATTACATAAAAAGCAATACAACACAGCACAGCAGATGTGAAAGTGAATGTAGAGTTGAAGCTAGTTGGGATGCACGGCGTACTGAAGCTGAGCAGCAGAAATGGCAAGCAGCGAGATGGCTCCAAGAAACGCAATAACGGTCCATGGAGTTGGAAAGTAAGTGTGGAAGAGCTCAGCCATCCATGTCTTGGTTCTGCTCTGGCAGTGCGCTTCGATCTTGTCATTCACATGCTTAAAAATCTCTGGTTTCTCGACGCCGTAGGTGAGAATATCCTTGTAGACGCTGAGAACCTCCTCATCAGTGCCCAGCTTGTTGTACAGAATCTTCTTATCTCGCAGCTCCTTCGCGTCTTCGGGCCTCTCCACGAGCGACTTCATGAAGCTGAAGTACGACGCCACCTCGCATTCGGTGGGGCCGTTGGGACTCTTCTCATAGGCGATCATGTTCAAGAAGAACACCTTAGTGTTTAAGGAGACGTACCAACATGGGAGTTGAACCGTCGCGTAGAAGAAGTGGGACTTGAAGTCCACGTCCTTCAAAGATTTAGTAGGGCTAGGTTGGAAGAATATGCCCTTGGCCTTGAGGTCTGTCACCGATCGGAAAGAATGGATGACTTTCTCGTCCTTCTTGCAGCCTAGGGTCCTTAGAAGAAGACCAAGGATCGTCATACCTTCCGCAGTACTAGTCGTCATTGCTGGTGTATCGCCAGATTCTATATCAAAGCACTTAGATCTGCTTATGGAGCCTGTGGGATCATGAGGTTGTTGTTCAACCTTGAAGCGGCAGAGGCGCCTGCTTTTGTACCCTCCATACGAGGTGACTAGCCAGTAGAAGGCTTCGACGAGGTGGAGAGGCTCGGGTCTCTCACTTTCCATTTCTCCTTCCTGCAGCCTAAACTCTTCGAAGAGGCTAAAGTTCAAGTATCTGTCATTTTTTTCCAATAATCCAGCATGAATATATGTTAATATATTGCATATATAAATTATTTCTTAAATTCAGAATTAACTAACATGTAATAATCAATTAAACATATATACCTGTGTAATAAATCTTCATATACCCCAGTCCCCGTCTCATATCTTTTGTTCATCAAGAACTTGATGACACCTAATGGGATCTGATTCTCAAGCAAAAACAAGTCGCGCTGCACAATCGCCAACGTTAGGCAGCCGAGATGCTTCCAAATAGTTACATTCTTTAATATCGTGAGCTCATTTGCTGGTTGCGTTGTGTCCGGAGCAAATGTCTCCATGTAAATGATCATGAAGCATGCATCATGGAGCATCAATCGAGCAAGCTGATCGTCCGAGTAATCGACGGTGGGTTTCTCCTCGTAGCACTGTCGTATCTGACCAATGCTTCCAAGAAGCTCGCTGTGGTAAAAATCCTTGTCTCGTTGGCCGCCCAAAACGAACAAATCGACGGCCTGGGGCTTGAAGGCCTCGACAGAAGCGAGCTCCGGCTTCCCGTGGTGATATGGGCCAATGGAAACCACATTGGGAATGTAGTCATTTTTGTTCTTCTCTTCCTTCAGTAGGAAAGGCATCACTCTCTCGATTTTAGTGGCCATTGATGGTTTGATTTGATGCTGCTGAGAATTTGGGATTTATGTATTCACAAACTACAGCAGGCTAAAGTCATGGTCAATGTCTTAATTATTAGCTAGATTCATTTGCCTGCAGCATGTGTATAATGTGTAAGATCACGTATACCGATTACCGAGAAGCTAGCACGTAGGCTAACATCTACGGTTTTTGTTTCAACTTTTATTGTCCCACCACATTAATTGTGTGGATTACAGGTTGTTGACATAAAAGAATGCACCCAAATCAACTCAATAGAAGCATTCGCAAGGGAAAAGTCGCCATATATATTGGCTAACAATTTCTTGTTTAATTTCTATGTCAATCAAGTCAATTTATCAGGTTTTGAACCAGGTCTTAATATTTTTCGAATTGAAGATTTTTAATTATCATAACCATTCGGTTACAGGCTAGCCAATTAAATAAAAAAAACACACACACACATACACCAAACATCATGTGGAGTTAATAGTTGGGGTGTTTCATTAAACATGACAAAGTAGGGAGACTCGCTATGAATTTTACCCGAACGCAGACAATTAATGAGATGCACAACTACCTCGAATACATCTCATTAAAATTTGAATGGAAAAAAAGATGCTTGAGTTAGAATAATTAATCACGTGTCAACAATATTACGCTGGTGTTTTCCTTCTGCTTTGACAAGTGGTTATATGGCAATGAATGTTGAAAGTTAATATTGGATAAATGAAGGTAGGCAAGTGGCCTGGATTAGCCCTGTGGCTGGCCATGTAATTTTAGGGGTCCTGTGTCAATACATACATAATGTCCCTATTATAAATAATAATTTTAATCATAGTTAAATCATAAAAACTCGTATTCGCTACTTCAAGTCTTGAGAATTTTAAGAACGTTTTATCTTAAACAAATCCTTATTAAAATAAATCACTTTAAATGATATCATATAAGTCAAAATGCACAACTATAATTTAAATTTAATGTTTATATTATTCTCTTAAAGAGAGAATTTTCACAATCTATTTCCTAAAAATAAAAAATTTGTTAAAGCGTCAAATAAAATAACTAACTTTAAATTACTTTGTATTAGAAAGAAAAAAAAAAGAACTCTTATCAAAATCTTTAAAAGAGACTAATTATTCTTAATCATATTTTTTGTTATGATAAAATAATAAATATAAAAATAAGAAAAGTATTTTAATATTTTATCATATGTTTTATTTGATTTTTTAAAACTCCAATTTATATAAAATCTTCAATAAATTTAATATTATATACAATTTTATTTTAGTTGAGTTAAAGATCAATTTATTTATTTTGTAGTATCGCAATTTTCTTAAAAATTTATATTAAAATAAACAATAGCATAGTATTATTAACATGTTTTATAAAAAATGGTGCCCCTATATTTTTTGGGCCCCAATGCTGCACCTCTCGCACCGCACAGCCTCAGGGCCGGCCGTTTATGTATGTTTACATGAAATTTTGAATCTTGACATTTTTTTACATTAATTTAAACCCACACATCCATATATTCTCAAGTAAACTTGAATACATGAACTCTTGATTATAAGTAAGACGTTTTTACCACTGTGCCCCGAACAAAGAACCCCTTTATACATGTTTACATGAATTTGATATTGAATCATGGTAATAAACTGTTTGACTAAGGCTACAACTTCAGCTTTGATGGTCAGTGATAGATCCATGTAAATGAGTAAAAACTGTTTGAAAGAGATTCTTTTCCGGTAATATATCAAAATTACATCTTTTAAGTTTTAACTGTAGTTATTCGAGATCTTGCCATTGCCGAATATTTATTTCATAAAAGTTGTCTTAATTAACATTAAAAATCAATATATTAGGGAACATTTAAAATAAAAATGATAATATTTTAAAGGAGTTTTATCGATTCAGGACCCGAAAGATAGTTTAATTGTCAATTCAGGACCCGAAAAATTAATTGTCAATTCAGGACCTGAAAGATCACAAAAATTCTCAATCCAGGACCCGAAAGATCATACAATTCTCAATCCAAGACCTCAAATATCAGGTCCTGGATTGAGAATTGTTTGATCTTTCGGGTCCTGGATTGACAAATCATCTTTCGGGTCCTGGATTGACAATTTAACTATCTTTTTGGTCCTGGATCGACAATTCTCCTATTTTAAATTAACAGAAGTAAATATTATTGTAAATTTTCATAACAGAACAACTTAAGCTAAATTTTAAGGTTGACTGATTCATTAGAGTAAAATTTATAGTTTCGGAAAAAAAAAATAGTATTAAATACATTAAATAATTGCATCATATACCAAAAAAATTAGGGGTGGCAATTCGTGCGGATCGAATCCTTATCGTGTCGATCCGTTAATTATCCAATCTGTTAAGACACAATCCATATCCAATAAGGAAATGTTAAATCCGTATCCGATCCGTTAAGCTTGAATCCGAATCCGATCTGAATCCAATCCAATCCGTTATCTGACCCGATAAGAATCCGATAACTATCCAATCCAATAACAATCCGATAAATTCAAAAATTGTCCAATAAAATTTGATAAAAAAATAATAATTTGGAAAAAAAGATATGCAATGGAAAATTAATATTTCATAAAAGCAACTTAAACCTAAAAATTAAAATAATATATTAAATATATTATTAATTATTATATTTAAATCAGTAAATAAAAATAAAATTGATTTATTAATGGATATCCGAATTTGATCCATATCAGATCCGAATCCGATTAACGATTTATCCGATTCAATCCGGATGCGATCCGAAAATTTTGTGTTATTATCGTGTCGATCCGATAACGATCTGTATCCGATAAGCCTCAATCCATATCCATAATTATCGTGTAAATTCGTATAGGATTATCGGATCGTGTCAAAATTGTCACCCCTAAAAAAAATAGTGCACTTTGTATATCATAAAATATTACATAAGCTCTCACAACTTTGTTCAATAAAGTGAAATGCAAGAAATAAATTATATTATGGGGGCATTTGGTTTAACTGTTGGGAATCACTATGGGTATGTGTTTGATAGTAGAGGGAATGAGTATGGGTTTTTTTTTGGGAATCATTCTCAATTCTAATGTTTGGTTTATGAGATGAGTTTGAGAATCATTTTCAATTCTGATGATTAATTTTTAAGTTTCTAGGTTTATAAAATAATTAAAATATTATATAAATAATAATTATTTAATAATATTATTATTATAATATATTAAAAAGAATAATATATAATTATAATAACATAATATTATAAAATAATATAATCATCATAGTATTTTAGAATAATATTATAAAAACAAGAAAAAGTAAATAAATAAGAAAATAATTATAAAATAAAATGAATTAAAAAATAAGAAATAAATAAATACTAATTAATAATAAAAATCAAGAAAATATAATCAGATTAAAATAAATAAATAATACATTTATCTTCTTATTTATTTATAAAATATAAATTTATGATATTAAAATGATTAATTTAATAATATTATTATTATAATATATAAAAAGAATAATATATAATTATAATAACATATAATATTATAATATAATTATCATAATATTTTAGTGTAATATTATAAAAATAATAAAAATAAAATAAATGAGAAAATAATTATAAAATAACATGAAACAAAAAATAAGAAATAAATAATTTTGGTAATGGTATATGTGAATGAAAATAAAACCCTCCATTTTGGAGGGTTTTGGTGATTCTCAAGTAGGGATGTCAAACGGGCCAACCCGCCGGGTTTCGGGCCAGCCCTATCGGGCTGCGGGTTAATCGGTCCGGGCTAAACGGGTCGTAACTTTTGTCGGGTTGGAAATTCTCTACCCTAACCCTAACCCGTCGGTTTTCGGGCTGGCCCGTCGGGCTGACTTAATTACGATTTTTTTATATTTTTTATTAAGCTTAAATATTTATTATTTTATTAATATAATTAATTATATATATAAGTAATTATTTTTATAATTGAATACTAACATAAAATGTTGTATATTAAGACATTAGATAAATTAAATAATCATATTATTTAATTGTGCAACTCCAATAATATTATATTAAATAAATAAATTAAATATATTAATTAAAAAAGAATATTGGAATATATAATAATAATAATTTATTTATATCATAAAAATTTGATGATGTCTCACAATTATGTTAAATAATTTGCTATGACATAAAGTAAACTATGATAAGTATTTATTTAACAAGATAGAGTTTTACTAAATAATTTTATAAGTTTGTGAGTCTAAATAATTCTAAGAATTTAATTTATTTAAAATAATAATTAATAGTTTAGAAATCAACTGTTTCTTAAATATTCTTTTAAATTATTTATTTAAAATAATATTTCTTAGTAGTAAAAATATAGGTATTTATCATTTGTGTAACATAAAAATTATTTAAATACTTCCATCTAAATATAAAATAAGTATAGTATAAAATAGTTGATATTTATTTTTCCAAGATTTAATAATTTAATTATATTAAAATATTTTAATATTTTTTAAAAAATTAGAGTGGCCCGTCGGGCCAACCCGTAGCCCGGCGGGTCCAGCCCGTTTAACCCGCAACCCGTTTAGCCCGGACCAATTAGCCCAATTTCTTATCGGTTAAGAAATTTTTAACCCTAACCCGATGTTTAGCTCGGGTTATTCGGGCCAACCCGTCGGTCCCGGGCTAAATTGACATCCCTATTCTCAAGTATTTGAGTATCATTCCCATACCCTTTATCCAAACGGTGAGTTTCGGAATCATTCAATTCCCTCATTCCGAAACCCACCAACCAAACGGACCCTAAGTTTTGGATTTAACATGGTATCAATTATCAAAACTTTAACTCAAAATCTATAAATTCATATATCTATAGAACTTAAAAAATTAAATATATTTTGAATAGTATTTAATATTTTAGAAACTAATCCAATTCTCTAATAACATTTTAATAAATATATATTAAATAGTATTTCTTAATAAATTCAAGTAGGAGTAGTATATATATCATTTATGTGCATAAAGATTCATCGAAATTTCCTACCTAATTCTAAAATAAACTCATATTTTAAAATCATGGGTATTTATTTTTAAATAATTAAATAATGATTTAATTACTTAGCCCAACTTTTTTTATTTATTCTTTTTATCCTAATCTTTTGCAGTGTTTGATACAGGCATAACATATTCCCCAAATTGGTTAGGAGTTCGAGCGACTATGCTTCTCTCAAATCATCATCTTCTTCCTCAGTACATCAATTTTTTTAAAAAAAACACTTACACCATAGAAGGGATGTTCATTAAACATGAGAAGGTAGGCAGGGGCGGCACTATGTGAAGGCTTACAGGGTCGGCCGCCCCCACAGCATTTCAATTTTTTTTCTATATACAAGTATTTTTTTTTTTTTAAAAATAAAATTATATAGTGTTGACCCCACAAAATTACGATCGAGCCCCCACAGTACTCGAGTTCTACATTCATCCCTGAAGGTAGGGAGAGTTAATGAGATGGACAACTACCTAAAATACATCCCATCAAGATTTGAATGGAAATTATGCATGAGTTAGAATAATAAATCACGTGTCAACAATATGTTGGTGTTTTGGTTCAGCTTTTCCATTTTCATAAATGATCACATGGGCAAAAAATGTTGAAAGTGAATGCTCTATAAATGAAGATAGGTGACAAGTGTCCTGGATTGGCCCCAATCAAATTGAAGTTTCTGTATGTTTATAAATTATATGATTTATTTTTTTTTTAAGTTTTTAAGTTAATTTAAACTCACACTCATATGACATAAAGGAAGCTCAAACCGATGATATATTAATCACAAAAAAATACTTTGACCATATGTTTACATGAAATTGATATTGAATCTGCTGTGACTATTGGTTAGGAGGCTGAAAGGATCAAACTCTCTGTTATGATTTTCTTATTCTTATTTCCCTAACTCTCTCTCTCTACACACACACATATATATATATATACCTATATATATATATATATATATATATAGGTTAGATCATATGAGAATAGATGTTAATGTAAGAAATGAGAATAAATCTCAGTCATTGATTGCACAAGATCTGCGGTCATGCTTTAATAATTTCCGTTTTCATTTATCATCCGCGTACTTCATTGTTACATATTTAAGGGTATCATTGTCATTTAACCTGTTTTAATTATGGTATCTCCATCAAATAAACGATTTTCTTCTTTTGGTTTTCTTCTTTCACGCGATTTGGATCTGTAATTCCTTTTCATTTCGATTTTCTATGAGATTTCGATTGCCTTGTTGAATAAGTTTTGATATTTCTCAATATATATCAATTCGTCTTCGTCTTCGTTTTATCCTCATTAATTCATATATATGATTTTGGCGATCGGATTCTGGTTTTGATTGGTTCTTAAAGTTAGATACGAAGTTTTTGTGCTTTCTAAGTTTACGTTTCTTTCTGGTTTTCTGATTTGAATATCATTTATGTTCCAGTTGTTTGAAGTTTCTGGATGATATTTGTTGATTATGGTTTCACTAGACTGTTTTTGATATATTGTTTTGAGAATTTTTATTTCAAACAGTTTTTGAAGTCTTTCATTTTTACTATTTTATTATTCATCTGTTGTATTGTGTTATACATTATTTGGTATTACAACTTCATTTTTAGTAAACTCCGATTATTCATTTTTATTACTTTTTATTGATTTCATTTTTAGTAACATGTTGTTCATTTTATTTATTCTCAGGTTCATTTATATATACCAGAATGTGCTGATACGCTGAAGCCTTACAAAGGGAGAAATTTAGAGTATTGGATGAATTTTATAAACCATTTGGATGACTAAATTGCTAACTATAACAATTCATCAATGAAAAAGAATATGTTTGAAGATGATTATGTTGCATTAGTTCCTCAAACTATCAAAGTGTTATTTCCATATGTGGTCAAAACTGAAGGGAGCGACAGTCAGTTAATTCCAAGGAAAGAGAAAGTTGTTAGATCGTTAATTAAACCTATGAAAATATGTGCAAAACCTAAGTGAAGATTAAAAAAAGAATCTCACATTATAATGCATAATATAATATCTAAAATGAATATCTCAGTAGATATAATGAATCATACGAGCGATACAATGACCGTTAGATGAAGTATAACTTCAACTAATAAATGTTGTTTTTGAATTTAATGAAGTAGATTGGAGATAAAATGAAGTATATAGTAGATAAAATGAACACAACCGAAGTTCGTCCATTGTTCGTAATGACTATGTTGCCCTTTAATGAAGTAAAATGAGGATAAAATGCCGCGTTTTTTGTTGAAGCTTTTATGTAATCTGGATCGTTGATGTTGTCAAATCTATGGACTATATTTATTCTCATTTCTCACGATAAAGGCTATTCTCACCAGATTAGCCCCCTATATATATATATATATATATATATATATATATATATAGGGGTGCACTATGGTGGAAACCCCCTCTTAGATGTGAAATAAGACCTAATCCTAGCCTTCCATTAACGATTTCAACGCTTAAGATTTAATTTACAATCTAAAAAATTCGATGCAAAAATAGACTAAAAAAGTTGCATAAAAGGTTAAATGGGTAATTGTGCACAACCAAATAACTTACCCACGTTTCAAACTCCATAATTATCGGACAATAAATTGGAAATCGTGGTAGGTTAATTAAATTCGAATCTCTCTAAAATCAAAGAAAGATTTCAACCACCGCATTTACTGCGGTTATTCTTGAAGAACCGTCGTCATCAATAGAAGTAAAAAAAAAAAACCCTAGACAGAAATTTCAGTCTGTGACTGATTTATCGACGGAAGAAGAAACTAGGCTGACCGAGTTTGCGAGAATCGTGTGCGGCTTTGCTTGGGTAAGTTCCGCACTGAATCTAGCATCATGAATTTCTTTTTTTCTCAAGACGGGATTGCATTCTGAATTTTTTTCTTTTAGGCCCTTTTAGTTTACAGCAACTACTTTAATATTCAAAAATTAGTAGTAATTGTTTTGAACAAACTTTCATAATCTGTAGACGGTTTTTATATCGTATTAACCATTTATTTTCGTTTCTTGTTCCAGCATATTTGTTGGTTGAAACCCTTTGGAAATTCGACCAACAACATTTAGAGAAATTTGGCCATTCGAAAGCAAGGAGGTAAAACCTGTTTTAATTATTTGTTTTTAATTGTGTTCGTATTTTTTGCCGTTTTGAAGTGTAAGCGTATAGGAGGAAAAGATGTTCCTTGTGTAAAAAAAAATGTTTCCAGAGCGGGACTTTTAAATTAGAAACTGGGCATTTGTATATGGAATTGGTATAGCAAAAAATTTTCATATAATTGCAGAAATATAGAGAAAATTATGCTAAAAATTTGGATTTAATGCTGTTTATTTGGCTTTCTGCAAAAATTGAAACGTATTTATGCAGTAATTGTATGTTTTTATTGCAACTTTTTTATATTGTAATTGAATTCAAATTTATCACTTTGTACTACACAAAATCGTGCAGGAATTGCATAAATATATAGATATATATGCAGGTATTGTATACTTTTACTGCAATTTGATAGGTATATGTAGCAAATGCAAAAAAATGTCAATTAATTGAATTGAAACGTATTTATGCAGTAATTGTCTGTTTTTATTGCAACTTGTTTATATTGTAATTGAATCCAAATTTATCACTTTGTACTACACAAAATCGTGCAGGAAACAATGTATTGCATGTATAAGTATAATTAATTTGCACTTAATTGTTGTTTGTTTGGTACAATAATTTTGCATTGACATTATTGCAAATTACTGAACATGCAAAATTTGCAATTATTCCTATTGCACATAGTTGTAATAAGAAATGTACCCAGTATTCAGCATATAAATAAATCTATTTCATCAATTAATCTGTTAGATTTATGCAACATTTGATGAACAGATTTTCATTCCCGTCTGCCAACACTACCACTACTATGTAATCTGCTTTGATTTCATGTCATATAAGATTCATCTTATTGACAATTCAAATCAGCAAGACAACCACGAGATATCTGTAAAGTATGGTGAAACACCAAGCAGGATGGTACGTACACTAAACTATATTTAAGTTTGATATTAGAATTGATATATTAACATCAATATATAATGGTAAATCTATATATTGCAGGTCAAGATGTTTGTTGATTTTTTGAATGACAAAAAATTGAAGGATCGAAGCGAGATTATGGGGAACACAAAAATTGAAAAGAAGAAAATGAAGTGGAGAACTGCAACAAACAAGCTTGATTGTGGTGTTTATGCAATGTTGCACATGGAAACATTCATGGGACAAAAAGAAGATGATTGGGATAGTGATCTAATTAATGCCAGCAAGAATGATTTGAAGCACAAAAGGATGGTGATTTGCCGGAAATTACTGGGTGCCGACTGCAACAATTTGGGTGAAAAAGTTGGAGAAACAGCTGCAAGGTTTTTAGAAAAACTGCAAAGCAAAAGAGTTTGACATCGACGCCTACTTGGATAAAATCAAGCGTTAAACGTTTTTATAAAGTGAAAACTAGTGTTTTGCATGGATACATTATATTTAAGTTTTAATCTATGTGTTTGATGACTGATTTGGTTATGTTTTGGATAGTTGAACGGATGATGAAAATCGTTATATGATTTTAAATTTTGGTTATAAGTCTAACATACTTTAAATGGTAGTATTAATAGATCTTATTATGCAATATTTTCTTTCTTTTCATGAACGTTTATCACAGATTTCATAACATAGATCAAACAGCACAAACCTATTGATTATTAAACAAATAGTAAAACTAAAAAAATTCGAATAATTATTAAAGTATTTATTCGTTAACATGATGAATTGATGGCTATAAACAAAATATCAAAGGTAATAAAATTAATAAATAGCAACTGAGAACATAGAAAATATTACGTTGAAAAAAGTGCAGTAAATTAATAACAAAATTGCAGAAAAAATTAATAAACATTGCTATTTTTGTAAAAGACATCAGTAATTCATAAAAAGGATAAACGCATTTTAACACATTAACATAATAATGTGATCCGGAATGTATATCGGGAGGGTGTACATCGACAGTATCCGGAATTTCAGCCCCATAAAACTTGCTGAACAGTCGGTTCTTATCAACAACAGATTCAACGTGATCCTCGCCTGAGATATTCTCGGTAAAAATCTACACCTTCATCCAAACTATGAAACACTTTTCCCTTAAGCGGTTTCAAAGACTCCTCGCATACAGGAGTAATAACAACTACAAATAAAAAAAGGGTACAATATTAAAATTAATCAAAATAAAACATTAATAAAAAAACGAATATTTCAAATGCATAATAAAAAAAACTAAATGTGTAATAGAAATGAATATTCTGTGCAATATTACATTCTTATATATGCAACATTCGTGACATTATATACATCACATAAAAAAACACGGATACCTCAAACATTTAAAAAACTCATTTGACATATGCAACAAACACAGTTTATTTCAGCATGTTTACAGGCGAGAAAATTGTAGATTTTTTTAATTAAAAAGTGCAGTAAAAAACATGCACAAAGACCATTCCATGCACAAAAAAAAAAAAAAAACCGTATACAACTCGAAAACTGCATCTAAAACATCGAATACACAACATACAAATTATGAACGATACGAAACTAAATATGATCACATAACATAAAATTAAACATCATTAGTTAAAAAAAACAAAAAATTGATAAATAAATACCGTCATCATATTTATCCATGGCATCAACTGCAGAAGACATACGACCAACAACGATTGAAGAACAATGAGGCGACGAAGAAAAAACTTAAAAGATAAAAAAAATTCACGATACTAAGAATAATCGTGATGAAAGAACGTGACTATACCTGTTAAAAAAATATTTTAGAAACTTAAAAAAAATAGAAACATATACAAAAAGATATGAGATTCATGGAAAAAAAAGATATAAGATTAACGTGCAAAACATAATTAAGGAAAACGAGATCTTGCAAAAAAAACAGGTAGAGAAATTCATGGAATTAGGTATGGTAATCAAAAAAATGATAAACAAAAGTACCCAAAATACCCTACAATAATAAATAAATAAAAAACAAATAACAAATAAATACAAAATCTGGGACGTCCATTAAGATTAATCAAAGGATAAGATTAGTTCTTATTTCACATCTGGGAGGTGGTTCACATATGATTACACCTCTATATATATATATATATATATATATATATATATATATTATATTAATGTCACCTCACAATTAAGTAGAAGGGAACTTTGCAAATTAGGCCTATTCCCTTATCAAAAGACTATTTAGAAAATAAAAAATAAAATAAATACACCAAAAGAACTAGGAAACAAGTATTTAAAAAAGGATCATATTCAATGTCTTTGGGTATGGTTGTATCTTCAGTCCCTGTGTTTAACTGCATATTGGTTAACACAAGACCTTCAACTACAAATCTCACTTCTATGATTTCGACCAACTACGCTCATACACATCAAATACAAGTTACTAAAAAATTCTAATCTTGGCAGTTTGATTAGTGAAATAGGCTTTAGTGTCGTCCCAGCGCTGTGTTGGTCCTCATGTCTAGAAAGGAATAGGAGAACCTTCAAGGATAAATAAGATCCTTTAGAGGATGGTGATTCGGATATGTGTCAGTAAAACTGAACATGTGGAAATTTTTTACTCAAACCCTAGCGATGTGGACACCCATAGGCAATTCGAATTTCAGGAATTCGATCACCCATAAGATCCTTTATAAATAATTTATTTTTAAATTAATTTTTTGTCGAAATCATTTTAATATTGGTTCGAATTCATTGAATTCGAACCCTTTATAATAAGGGGATTTAGGGTTATGGTTAGGGTTACGGTAAGGGGATTTAGAGTTTATTTGTTATATTTATGGTTTACATGTTGTATTTATTTTAATGTACGATCTAAATAAAATAAAAATATATGTAACACAAATAAAGCAAAAATTTAATTGAAATATTAAAATAAGTAAAGTCTAATACATAAATTTAACAAGAAATCTAGTCCGCGTTTTTTCTCCGCCTGGTGAGCCA
Source organism: Plectranthus barbatus (assembly GCA_026898455.1). NCBI lineage: Eukaryota > Viridiplantae > Streptophyta > Magnoliopsida > Lamiales > Lamiaceae > Plectranthus > Plectranthus barbatus. The sequence continues at coordinate 541,269 of JAPKLW010000139.1, forward strand.
TCTAGGGAGCTTCATACGCTTTGCGATGCTCTTAGAAGAAGATGAATCTTCAAGTCGTTGATCTCCTAACAAACCAAATGTGATAATTAAGAAAAACGTACATCTTAATAAATATTGTAAAAGGAAATGTGAATAAATAAGTAAAAACATTGTTACTTGTCATGGTATAGTTTGTCGTGGATTGGTCCGTACTAGACTAATGGGTAGTAGACGTGGACTATTCGGGACTGGACTATTCAGAATCAGATTGTTTTGGATTGGACCGGTATGAGCCGTATTGATGGAGATTGGATTGTTCTGGATTAGAACGGTAGGATCCGTACTGATGAGGATTGGGATTGGACTCGTAGGGAATGGACTGGTTGGGATTGGGATTGGACTAGTAGGTATTCATGAAATCATCGAAGCTGCTGAAGAGGGATTCGTAGTTATAGTTATGTGAGGTAGTAGGTTGGACATGAATATTCATATTGTGATCTGGCTCTGGCTCAATGATTGGATGATAATTGTCGTGTCAGTAATAATGGTCTTGTGCATCGATATTACTCCTCCTCCTCCCACTACCTGGCATGAACCCTCCTCGACCCCCCCCGTTGTTGCGGCACGCTAGGCGGTCTTGGGAGCGTTGATGGATCACTAAATATTGTATAATGTGTTTGATTCGTTTCGCTATGTGACACAGAAAGTTCTAGTACTTGTGCGCAATAGTCAGCGGCTTGTTTAAAATATTTGCTGACTCCAGGATAAGAGGAGTAATGTTCAGCCCGCTCACGCAATAACGACATCGCATTGCTCAGACCACTCTTCTACATTAAATCATTATATACAAGCTTAGACCAATTTGGATTTAGTTCAATAAGTAATAAACTATATAAATATATGAAAATGACTTACAATGAGCTGCAGCTCATCCCCGTGTCCCATGTACCCTTGTGGTGCAATATTTTCCCAAGTGTGACTTGGATTAGCCACAAATATGACTGTTCTCTCCATGAACCACTGGAGGTAGTCAGGCGTCGTGGTTTCGCCTCCGGTCACAATCTGTTGATTATTGAGAAACACTTCATCTTCATTGTTACGTTTATTCCAATCATTGATAAATTCCGCATGACATGTTCTCCAATTGTTTTCAGCTCCGGTTCTCTGCATATCATGCAGGCATATCATGCAGGGCATCTCGCAATTCTCCATGGCACAGATTATTGAAATCAGGAATTACCTGTACGCGACCAAACTATCGAACCACCCTATCCGGATATATGCCCTCGACGACCTTAAAGAAAATGAGGTAGGTAGTGGATACCCAAGGAGTATGGTTGTTCGTGACGTACTTGATGTTGTACGGCATGAATACAAACTGTATTTATAATATGTTAAATATAAATAAGTTAGTGGATTTAAGTAATCAATGTACATGCAATAATTGTATTTACCTCGTTTTCTTGTATCAAAGTCAATTGACTTCGATACGCCTGAAGGTTATTGCGTGTGATATTTGAGCGACTCTTCGGCATAGCCCACCTAAAATAAAAGTATTTAAAAAAATTTATTAAAATTTGTTTATGAACGGTGCTCGTTGCATATTATTTTACCAACAAAATTAATAAATTACCTCGATGCTAAAGCATTTTCATTAGCTTGTAATGAGTGAATCTCTGGTCGAATAGATATGATCCTCTCCCAAGCCCAAACCTAAATTTGAATATAGTATAATTAATATAATATGAGATTGAGAAGTTAATAATATAATTAAAAACTACTAATAATATAATGTGACCTGCAACAATACCAAACACCCAACTATACTTTTGTTCGAACAGTTCTTTCCAATCATGGAGGCATTGCAAAGATTGTGGTAAAGAACTTCCAATAGAGCACTGCCCCAACTACATCGATTGTTGATATCTTCGTTGTTGGTCTCTTCAATAAATGCTCGAACAACATGGCAGTACACGCTGTTTGTTGACGTAACCACCGAGCAGGTAGACAACAAGGCACTTTGCTATCTGCATATACCATTGTTGGCCTGCATTTGGTGGTGCAGGCAAACGGATACGGTCCTCTACGCATTTGAGGTGCATGCAGTTTTTGGATAACTTTGGTACCACGCCTAATTCACATCGTAAATACATTGACCAGCCTTCCTCTGGTTCGACATCGGATCCTGTTACTGCTTCGCCGTCGACCTTGATGTTGAATAGCAATTCCACGTCTTGGAGTGTTATTGTGGCTTCTACGAATGAAAATTGAAAAGTGTGCATTTTCGGACGCCATCTCTCAACCAAAGCCTGAATCAGCGGCCAATCTAATTGTATGGATCTCAGACGAAGGATAGAGGCAAAACCGTAGAAATGTAGGACTTTCCAAACAAAATTATTGCTAGAAATTTGAGTGTCTTCGAATCGTGGTAATAATCCAGTACAAAGTTTTGTATCACATCGGCGACACATTAAGGTTTCTTTGACCCATTGATGTCCGTGAAAAACTGCAAAAGACCTATGTGATTGTTGTAAATCTAACAAATCGGTCTTAATCAGACCGTGAAAAACAACTTTTTCCATCGTAAGTGATAGAGAAAAGCAAGATATTCTTTTTTAAAGATGAAAAATGATGGGAGGAGAGGAGAATTGAAAAAACCGTGAGTAAGAGAGATTGAGAAATTGAGAAATGAAAATGAATGTGAAATATCACCATTAAATACTTATTGGGCCAAAGGTTAAATACAGCTCATAACTCATTTATTTTTGTTACATGCCACAATCATCCATCAGTTTTTTGGCACATTATGTACTTGTTAGGATTCTTTTTAGAGAATTCCTTCCTTACTTTTTGATGTTTTGGTGGGTCAAAGATTGTAAGCCATCTTAGTCAGTTTTTCCAGTTTCTAGAGTTCTAAACTTGTAATCCTTGTATATGATCGAATTGAGTTGTAATAAAACTTAGGTTGAAGACCGAGCAAAGGAGAATGCTCGAGAACTGACTACTATCACTCCTAGCCTTGACCTAAAACTATGTTGGAGCACTCAGTTTAAGGTCCTACCATACTGACAAGGAGAAGTCAGTATGAGGGCTTTCCCGAACTGACTAAGGGGGCATTAGCATTGCTAATCTATAGAACTTGAGCTTAAGTTCTCTAGACAGGTTATCCGAGATCAACTTGTAAGTAAAATCCTCAGATGCCACCCAGCTGTCATAGAACTCCTTCTCACGTCTAGATACTTTATGGTAACGTGGGGCAAGTGGCATCATAGTAAGAACAAACATGTGTTGCTTAGTCAGGAGAATATACTCAATGCAATATCTCCAAACATGGAAGTTCGGACCAGTTAGAGGATTGAGAGCAAGTATGTGATCGACAGTAGACATAGACATATCTGAAACAATAAAGAATCTTAAATAAGAATATACATGTTGAACTGCGAAAACAAATGCATTGAAAACCTTTTAATAAATCAAATACAAATGTTTTCCACTAATTGCCCAAGAGTTCCCACCGCAAGCTACACTCGTAGACGTTTACGATGTCACCCTCAACCAGAACTGCGGGTTTTAAGCCCCAATCCATTTAATTTCACTACCATGTCAGGTTGCTTTTGACACTAGAAATTAATAATTAGTGAAAACCTTAGACCAAGCCATCTCTCAAGAACAGGGATGCAATTCTTGCATTATATTCTAAGATGCTTCTAAGCAATTAAACCACAAATTTAACTCCGGCCAAAAGAGACAGTTTAGCATGACACGTAACCATACCGCACAGCCCTTAAAGCTTTTGTTATCTTTAATTTAAATCAATCCTAGAATACTTGTGAAAGAGATCTACGCAAGCTACACTCGTAGACGTTTACGCAAAACCCTCCCACTATTCACATGATTTAAATTGTTTGTCTAGAAATCCCAACAACCGTACCCATGCACCTCCAGGAACTAGCAAGCTACACTCGTAGACGTTTACTAGAACGAGAGATACACTTACAGCCTAGGACCGCTTCGTGGAGGTCTATTGATTTTAATTAAAAAATCTGCTTAGTATTTTTCTTTTAAAAGGTTTCTTTATGCGCACATATAATTTCTTTGTCATTATATTTCCCAAATTTTTGCATGTAAAATTACAAGCCCAAAAATTCCCAAAATATAATCCAACAAAAGAAATCAATCACATAAGCATGCTTGGAAAGCTGTAAATAATAAAAGCAGTAAAACATGCTTTTCCTATTATCTACACATGCTTAATAGCGCACATAAATAAATCACATATCATACGGGGACAATTAAGGCAAACAAAAATTCCTCGTGGCCCCAAAAATAAATAGAAAATAAATCTATCTATTACAATTTGAATTTTGAATTTAATGGATAAATTCAAATCTTCTCAAATCTTCAAGGGCCTCCAAATCTTGATTCACCAAATCTTTTGGGATTTAGGCCTTTGTGATCTGATGATTTGCCCTAACCCTAATGCAAACCTAGGGTTTGCACAGGATTGCACAAACCACCAAAAAATACAAGCCACCGCGACGGGACAACAGCAGCCGACGACGACCGAAGCCGCCGCCGACCGCCGACCGCCGCCACCGGCCCAGCGCCGCCCTGCGCCTGCCCTGCTCGCGCCTACGCGCAGACCGCGCGCCGTGGGTGCTGCCCGCGCGCGCCGTGCGCCCGCCGCCGCCATTGTCCGCCGTGCCCGGCCCTCCGTCGGCTCCGTCTTCGTTCTTCGTCCTCGACCCGTCCAATTACATAATTTGAAAAATAAAATAACAGAAACCATTCTATTACAATTTCAAATCTATGCTAATCATGGATTTTCTCATGATTTTACAAAAATAATCCAGCCCTACACGGATAAACCACCGCGGGCTGAATCACAAGGGTTGCCACGAGGAACAAAAACCAACATCCACAATAATAAATTCATACATGCATAATATCGAATTTTAATTATGAACAACAGAGCTATAAATCAGAAACCTGGCTCTGATACCAATTGTAGGGTTTTACCGTGAACCGAATCACCAAAACAAAACTGAACCGGATCGATCTATGGATATTGCCCATAATTTAAATTCTCAAAACCCTAGCATGCTCCTATGAATTTAATACAAAGATTGTGGATTAAAGAATTATCGTAACTCCGTAGTCTCTGATCCGATCTTTTGCGTTTGAACTTCCACTTTAATTCAACCACGCAATTCGATTTAATCTGCGGAAACAGAAATTAGAACCCTAATTTCTTGATTAAATTCAAAAATTAGAGAAGAGAAGAGAAATATGTTCTCCAGATCAGATCTTCAGGGCTGTGTCCCAATGCTGTTCAGATCTACTATTGGTGAGGACTCCGTAGATCTGTATTCTAAGCAGGACCAGAATCGAAATTCTCCTCCTTTGAACTCCCAAAATCGGCGCCTCCCTCTCTCTCTAGGTTTAGGGTTTTTCAACTGTGTTACAACTTATGAGAGAGAGCTGTCTATTTATAGACCTAGGGTTGAAACCCTAATGGGCCATTTTGGGCTCAATTCAGCATATTTAATTGGGCCAATCCTGGGACCTAATGCAAATAATAAAGTGGGCCTATAATTAATTAATTCTCATGTCCACAACCCAGGACACAATTAATTAATTAATATTAATTCTTTTTCACCACAAAATTAATACTGACATACCCCTTTATTACCACGTTATGAGAACGGGTTGCATTAATTGAGAATCCCCATATTTAAGGTTACCGGACATCCATTAATTAATCAGAGCCTCTGACAAGCTCTAACTACAATTAATTAATATCTTATAATTCCTGAGCAGTACCACTCAAACCTTATCACTCGTGCCTGAACTTAATCAGCCTGCAGGACTTTGGCACGATGAATGTTATTGAGCTCCTCAGGGAATGTCCCCATCCTATTACTCGGATATGGATACCTAAACCCAGTCTCAGGCGGTACTACACGAACCGTTGTTACCCAAGATGCAGATATACGAGCACGTTACTTAAGCTCTCCACCATGGCAAGTCAAAGCAACAGTCAATCCGTGCAAACCCCTGAACCTTCATTAGGGTTTGGATTCAAACAATATAACGAGATCTATTATTCGCTGATGTCAGACAGTCGAATACATCTCACTGCGGTCCATCAATTCGCCACCTCTGCGTATCAGCATGTCAAGTAACCAAGACAGACTACTTATTTCGACAATGCCGCAGCCATCCGAACAGACGTATCCTCATACACTGTCTCGGCTGTGATCATGTTTATGTCTCACTAGGTCAAGTGATCATACTATCTTCTGCGATCTACAACACGCCGTATGATCGTCCCTATCGGTGAGACAAGAGGATACCATTGTTCATACATGTACGATTGTTAACAGATAGGAGAAATAAACCGTTGTATACTCATTATAATAAATGCTTTCAGTATACAAAACCCATCAGCCTCTCCCATCAAAGCCTGCAAGCATCCGGTATACAAAGAGGATCTCAACAATCCTCACGTAGTCATCAGCTGAGGGGCTAAGCTCGATCTTGAAATCCTTGTGCAATTGGTCCATGGTGGGCAAGAAATCACCATAGTAATGAAGACAAGACCTCTCTGGAATAGTGTACTCCTTATTCGGATCAAAACCCGAATCACCAAATCATAGCCCAGTCACCAGGGCAAACTCTCAAACGCCAAATCGAATGTTGGTATTTCCAACATGAAACCAAAGCTGATCCACAGCTCCCTCTACATGAACCTATTGGGTAATCAAAGCCCACAAGGCATTAATTGTTCTTTTGGACCATTTCAACTCTAGAAAATACTTGAACGGCCCCTCGCGAAATAAGTCAAACGTTTGATGAGTTAATATTTTCACTCATTATTGGTTTGATTTATCTTTGTTTTTAGTTTCATTTTAGTTTATTTTAGTTGTTTCTATTGCATGAGTCACTCTAGGAGGGTATTGCTGTGTATTTTTGCAGGTTTGAGGTCGAATTTACCGAAAATCCGTACCAAAAGCAGTGGATGTTCAAAGAAACAGTCATGACTATTTCCACACTTGGAATTTGAGCTAATGGATCATGGCAATCGAAAGATCTTTGAATTAGATTTCCAATGCAACTGGAATCAGGTCAATCGGAGTTCGGGAGCAAAATTTATGGCCAAAACTGTGAGAACGCGCAGAATCGATCGACGCAGAAGGAAACCGGTCGACATGAATTTTGCGTCGACCGATGCAGATCCGCGTCGATCGACGTGAATGTTTTCGACGTGTTTCTGGAAGATTTTCACGAATCTTGGGCGAGAATTGATCAAAATTGAAGATATATATCAAATTTGAAGCCTAGGAGACTCAAGATTGATGATATACACATTATAGGATATGTGGATATAGATATGCATCAAATCTAATCCTATCTCTTATAGAATTCATCCTTGTAAAGCTCAAATAAACACTATAAATACCCATCTAGACTAGTTTATTCAGTGGACTTCAATCCCTATATGAACATTAGTTCATATATCCTTCTCAACCTCAATTTCTGTAGTTAGAGTTTTAATATTTATTTTTATGCATTTTGAATTTTTGTTTTCATTTTTAATGCAAGTTTATTTCAGTTTAAGTATGTCTTTTATTTTATTTATGTCTAGCTAAATTCCTAGCAGGTTCTAGGATTTGAATATTATTTTGGATGCATGTTTAGGATTAATTAATTAGGTTCATGATTCCTGTGTTTATTTATTAATTCTAAATTAATTTAAGGACCGAAAAGTGATAATTAATTTAGATGTCTAGCTATTGATAGAAAGACCGAGAGGTGAATATTGATAGTGGGATTAGGAATGCATGATATACTCTATATTGTCCAACTGAGATGTATTAGACTGTAGGAATTGAACTGATTTGCTAATGAGATTGACTAATTTGGTGTTCTTGAGACTGAGAGGAGATAGTCACTAATTAGTAATCTAGGTTATATTTGCCCGACCAAGGAAATATATCATTATTGCAGTATTCCACCTGTTAATTTAATTGGTTCTTATATGTTATCCATAGTAAGATTTATGCTCTAGGATCTGTGTTTTGCTTTATTTGATTTAAGTTTTTATTTTATTTTCTTTGACTAGTTTGATAAATGTAAATTTGATTTCAAAATTTCTCAAACAATTAATCTGAAACTGTGTTTTAGTACATAGGACTATTTCGCATATCTTTTCTATGTGGGTTCGACATTCGAATATAAATTTATTTGACCACTATATTCACAATTAATCTGGTAGAAATATAAGTGGTCAACGTTTCAGGGCCATACGCGGCCAATCGGACTCGGATATCCTCCACAATATCCCTGGTGTATACATTAACGTGTCGGGTAACCCCTCGCAGGCCCGGTCTCATCCATCTCCATACCTACCACAAACCAAATTTAATAATAAGAACAATAAATTAAATAAATAAATAAAATATATTAAATAATTTGAATCGAGTACTCGAGTTTTCGCATCTAAGAAATCGAGAATTCGAATTTTGCTTTAATAATAATAATATTTAATTAAAAAAATTAAATCGAGTACTCAAATTTTTAAACCTAGATCATCGAGTACTCGAATTTTCAAATTTTTAATAATTATTTTAATAAAATAAATGTACTCAAGTTCTCAAATTTTAGCACCTAGTCAAATGAGTACTCAATTTTCACTAAATATAACTTAATATTATTAATTAATATTAACGCATATTTACAAAAAAATTCAACCTATTTTAAAGCATATTAACAAAAAAATCAACCTATTTTAGCACCTAGTCATTTAAAATTAACGCATATTAACAAAAATAATAAACCTATTTAAATCAAAAAATTCATCCGATTTTACACCCTAAACCCCCTAAACATCCGATTTCACACAAAATAAAAAATCTATTTATAACAAAAAATTCAAGAATTAACACATAAATTTATATAACCTATTAACAAAAAATTACTATGCTTATTCGAACCAAAAAACAAAAATAATGGAAAAAAAAAGTTGCGAAATAGAGAACAAGAGTGCACCTGATTGTTTTCGCCAGACACGTTTTACGCGGTTTATATTTTTTAACCGTGGGGTTGTGGTGAAAATCTGATGCAGCTCATGTAATATTTGACTTTGACCCTATTTTATATAATAATTATCCTTTAAATATTATTATAATAAGTTAACATAATTTTTTTTTTGAAGAACAAGATTACCATAAGTTATTATTATCTTAATTATCTAAAAAAATATGTTATTATCTTACATCCATAATTATAAGTTTAATTTAAATTAATATAAATATAAATTGAAAAGTAATTTTTAAATATAATTTTAAACAGATTTTTATTATCTTTAATTCGCTTATCATAATTTTTTTTTCAGCTACATATTCTCTTTCCAGCTACAATTTGAAATTTTTGTGTCAGATTAAATTGACAAGAGAGAAAAAGGTGCAAGTAAAATTATATTGACTAGTCAAATTAAATTGACTAAAGAGAAAAATGTGTAAGTATTATTATCTTTAATTCTAGCTATCATACTTATTTTTTTCCAGCTACAATTTTAATTTTTGTGTCAGATTAAATTGACTAGAGAGAAAAAAGTGCAAGTAAAATTAAATTGACTAGTCAGATTAAATTGACTAAAGAGAAAAATGTGTAAGTGTTCGTAAATTGACTAGTCAAATTAAATTCACTAAAGAGAAAAATGTGCTTTTAATTAAATATAGAGTTCTCCTCTCCTTCAATAAGTGGTAGATGTGTATTGTCAATCAATTATGGATTCTTTTACTTTGAAATTTTTTTGGGAGAGCACTGATCCAACCAAGCCAGATTATGTGTGGCGTGCTGCTCCCCAGCACCTAGATTACTTCCGACTCATTCAAAAAATCTTTGAAATTACGGGTTGGAATCACTGGGATGGACATTGAATCTGAAAGTGTTCGTTCTTGGAGGAATGAGCCGATATTCTTGGACCTTCATGAGGGGAACATCCAAGTCCTTCATGATTACAATGATTTATTGCCGGGAATTTCTATTGGGCGTACAGCCGTGCCCGTGGATCACGGAGGCATTAGCAACACTGGAAAACAAGCACATGGCGATGATGATGAAGATGACGATACATGGAGTCCGAACAACAGCGACGAATTCGACGACGACGAAGAAACATATGTGCCGGAGACAGATATTGATTCTGACGACGGACAAAGTATTTTTGCCACGGGGGAGAGATATGTCTACTACGATATTGGGAATCCGAATCCTTACATGACCGACCATTTTGACGACATGCCAGTATTTTGGAACAATGACGTTCGACAAATAAGGGTTGGTACGTATTTCAAAACTAAGGACCAATTGATGTATGCAGTTATTGCATGTTCTCAATCAAAGGGTGTTCAATACACCACCAAGAGGAGTTCCCAAACCACGTGGGAGGTAAAATGCAAAGAGAAGGATGTCAATGGTCCTCCATGCCAGTGGAAAGCTAGGGCAGTTTATGACAAACCTTCAGGGGGTGGAAACTGAACACGTGGACGGAGGATCACAACTGCTCCGGAAATAATTTGGCTGTCAATATTACGGCGAATCTCATAGCCAAACTCATTCTTCCCCACCTTCAAGTCAATCTGGAGTACAAGGTGGCCAACATCATTGTCAATGTCCGTGAAAAGTGGAACGTGGACGTTGGCTACAAGAAAGCATGGCATGGTTGTCGAAAAGCATTGGAGGCTCTCTATGGCCACTGGAAACCAACATCCGTGAGCTGTCGGGGTTCATGGCGATCTTATGCCATCACAATGCGGATACGGTTGTGGTATGGAAGTTCTTCAAGAATGAGAAGCACATGGCGCAGAGGACATTCCAGTATGTGTTTTGGCATTCGGTGCCTGCATCGCTGCGTATCTAGCTGTGACCAAGACACCGAACAATCACATAATCCTACTCGCTTACGCCCTGATCGATGAAGAGTCCACCCACAGCTGGAGATGGTTTCTTAAGCACTTGCGCCTCAATGTTCTAAAATTACGACACACGTGCATCATATCAGACCGACATGTCGGTCTCCTTGCTGCATTTCAATCATATTTTGAGTGTTTTCCTGGATCTGGATGTCATCGATTCTGTCTTCGCCATCTTTGCTCCAATTTATTGGATAAGTTCAAAACGAGTGGGCTCAAGCAAGTTTGCACCAGGATCGGACAAGCATTTGATGGGAACGAGTAGAATAGAGCTTGGTCTGATTTGTGGGATATGAACCGTGGTGCATATGATTGGTTGCAGCGTCATCCGGCTGAGAAATGGACACTGTATGAGGACGGAGGCCATCGTTGGGGAACACAACAACTAATATCGCTGAGAGTTACAACCATGCTCTCAAAGGTTGCCGCTTCTTGCCTATCCGAGCCATCGTAGAATCCACTCTAGAGAAGTCATCAAAGATCTTCGAGCGTGCTCGGGATGAGCTCATGACTTGCAATACTGCACTTCCCCCTTACCAACATGACCGGTTCATGAAGACTCGATTGAAGGCCAACGAGCATGTGGTACGATTGTACAATCCTGCTAACGAGGCTTACAAAGTAATCAACACCTATACCACAGAAGAAGGTGAGCGACGCCAAACTTTTTATGTCTTCTATCCACAACGGTCTTGTTCTTGCGGGGAGTGGCAGGCAATGCAGTTCCCTTGCTCTCACGCAATTGCCGTTTCTCAAGCAAAGGGGGATAATCCACTTGATTTGGTCTATCCCTACTATACCATTCAAGCATCGTGTGCACAGTTCAGTGGGGGCTTTTATCCGATTCCTGGAAACTCACACACTGTGAATGTTGGATGGCGGCTCATGCCGAATCAAATCCGCCTTGCTCATGGAAAGGGCCAACGTCAAATGCAGCACTACCGAATGAACATGGATTATCAAGATCAGACGAGTGGGGGTGGGAGAAAATACACTAGATGCGGAAATCCTGGTCATAATGCAAGAAAATGTCCTAAATCTCATCCTCCATCAGATAGGCTGCCGATTGATCGTATTTACAATGCCGATGGTACGCGCGATAAATAATACAATACTGATGAAGACTATGGTGGTGATGCTGATGAAGACTATGGTGGTGACGAGTAGAACATTCTCTATGTATTTTTATTTTATTATCTTCAATTTCATGTATTTTAGTTTGATTTTTTTAGTAGAAGAATTATTATTATGAAACATTATACATTCGTTCGCACGTATGAAGAAAAAAACCTAAAAAAATACTATTAATATTTTAACATAAATAAGAATAATATAATATTATAAAAAAAAGGGGTTCGAATGTGTCAAATTCGAACCACGAAAAAATTCACAATTTTCGCATGGTTCGAATCTGACACATTCGAACCTGTTACTTTTGTCCACATTCTAGGGTTTTTTTTATTGTGGTGTCCACATGTCTAGAGTTTCCGTCATTTTGGTAATTCTTTCCTTTAGGGGAGGTGTAGAGTATATTTATGTTTAGTTAGTGCTGCACAGTGAGCCTTGAATTAAGGCCTTTTTCTGAGTTATATATTGCTAAAGATAGGAGCTGTACGTATTTGTAGATAGGTTGTATATTGTATATACCTTTGTGGATTTTCATCCCTTTCAATTTCTACATTTTATTTTCTTATATAATTGATTCTTATAGACAGACCAAAAAAAAAAAAGTTTACAAAGTTCCATGAGTAAAAGAATAAAAAGAAAACCTTGTAATTCTGGGCAAGGACATCCTTAACAATAACGAAACTGACATCTAATGATGCTTTTGTCAACTGTCCTAGCTCCCATGGCTGCAACCTTCTTCTCAATGCTGGCCTACAAGTCACTCAGATAAAACTAGTAATCATAATATGCGGCATGCCATGGAATGGGTTTAGAGAGTATATAGTCCGACAAAAGTCGTGGCAAGAATAGATCGATGCACATACCTTTGATGAATGTGAAAAAAATTAAAAGGAAAATATCTAAAAGATATCATAAAGTTAAAGAACCAATAGATCTGCTAAATGTATGGCTGTCAAAGAGCTCAGTTAAGAAAAGCATCATGCCATCCCCATCCCAAATGTCTATGTATCAGAGCATGAATATAAATCCTTAAGGCATTTAAACAGGTAGCAGTAGCCTTCATGACTTCAGTCACGAAACTGGGAGTAACTAAGTGGCATAGTACCTTTGCATCACTCTCAAAACCAGAGGCAACTATATTTACACTATCCATGTGCTTTAACTTGTTACTATAGCTTCACAATCCATTATTGCTCTTCATTCAAATTTCGAATATTGGTTATCTTCCACTGAGCTAAGTACCAAAATTCATTTGACTAATGTCATTAAGAAATAAGAATACATCCTGGAAATCATCTTCTCATACATACCGATCAACTTACAGCCCTTCGATCGAAGATACTCAAACTTTTCCTGAAAAGAAAAAAACAACCATCCCAGCATCAGAAAATCAACCAAATTCAATTGCTATGCACCTGCAATTGGAATTATTCGGAAAAATTACCAAAATGTCCGTAACCCTAACCATGTGGACAAACCCTAAAAAAAACTCTATCATGTGGACAAAACTTGGCATTTCGAATGTGTCAAATTCGAACCCAGTAGGAATTTTGAATTTTTAATGGGTTCGAATTTGACACATTCGAACCTTATATTTATATACTCCCTCCGTCCCATTGAAGTAGTCTCACTTTCCTTTTTTGTTTGTCCCATAGAATAGTCTCATTTTCCTAAAATGGCAACCTTTTTCACACTCACCAATAAAATATTAATTCCACTACACTCACAACCCTTAATTCCCGTGCCGAAAAGAAAAGGGACTACTTCACCGGGACAGAGGGAGTATAATATTATTTTAATATTTATGTCAAAATTAACTTTTCTATAATATTATAGGGTAAATAGGGGAAAATACCTTAAACTATTGACGTTTTCGGAAAAATACCTCAGTCTATTTCCATAAGTTAAAAATACCTCAATTTTTACTTACATTTATGAATTATATCCAGATCTATTGATATTTTGGGAAAATACCCCAATGTATTATTATTAGTTAAAAATACCCCAATCTTTAATTTCGTTAATGAATTATACCAAAACGAGAAATATTATTGGCTCACACAAATATGGCAGTCTAAACAACTATCACCGTCCGTGTTATATTTAATGTACTAAACAATCAATAATTGTTATATATTCAAATGCATTTATCTTCTGAAAAGTATTTAAAACTCCACGTTCTGCTCTTTTTTTTTGTTTCCTTCGGTTATTTGAATTCCTTATTTTTCTCTCAATGCATGTTTTAACGTGTGATCTTTTATCAAAATATACGCGTCTTCGTTTGAATTGGACGTTACACCAACCGAAGGAAAAAAAAAAAAAAAGAAGAAGAGTAGAACATGAAGTTTAAATACTTTTGAGAATATATAGCAAATGGTGATTGTCTAATACATTAAATTTAACACGACGAATATAGTTGTTTTGACTGTCATCTTTGTGTGTGTCAATAATATTTCTTGCTTTGGTATAATTCGTAAACGAAATTAAAGATTGAGGTATTTTTAACTAATAATAATACATTAGGGTATTTTCTCGAAATATCAATAGATCAGGATATAATTCATAAATAAAAGTAAAGATTGGGGTATTTTTAACTTATGAAAATAGATTGGGGTATTTTTCCAAAAACGTCAATAGTTTAGGGTATTTTTCCCTATTTACCGAATATTATATTATTATTTTTCTATTTCGAAATCAAGAAATTCGAACTCATTGTTTTAAGTAATATTTTATTGATTTTATTATTAAAGGAAATTGTTAAAGTAATGTAATATTCCAATTTATTTATTTATTAATTGGTTCGAATTTAATATGTACAAACTCTTATACGTACTTTTTCAGTTTGTTATACATTATATGGATGGCCGAGATCTCGAGTAAAAAATTATTTGGATTGTATGGAAACAACCGAGATCTCGAAAAAAAATGTAATGATCGCCGACATCTCGAGTAAAAAATGATATGGGTTGTACTAATTGGTTTAATATATAATCCATAAACATTAAAAAAATGTGTGATTATGGATTATTAATGTTGGTTCTTAGTCGAATATGTGCATTGAAAAATTAAGAACGAGTTCTTGCAAATATAAGTTGGTGGTATAATAAAATTAATACATTACATGTTCGGAACTAAATTTTGGTTCTTTCCTTAATTTGATATTTTGATACGTCAAAACTTACTTTAGCACTAA
>JAPKLW010000139.1:565817-621298 GCA_026898455.1 Plectranthus barbatus
AATTGAGCTTGAATTCGGTGTTTTTATTAAATTGAGATATATTTGGAAATTTTTTTAAAAAAAATCAATTTTTTATTTAAAAATGGGCTGGAATAAATCCAGCTTTATTTCGGTCTCGTAATCGGCTTGAATTCCAACCGAATTGAGCTGGAGTTCGGTCTTTTTTTAAATTCATCTGTAATTCAACATTAAATCCAGATTGATTTCGTACAACTACCCCACCGTTATTCATTCATTCACAAACCTAAAAAAAACGAAATTGGGCGTGAAAACAAAGGCACATTCGGCTGGAGTTGGAGACGCACGTTCGAACCAAAAAAACCCACCCCTGAACTGAAAAAATTTCCGGCGAACGATGTCGACGGTGCAGGTAAGTTTTTTCGGCCTTTTCTCATTTTATTTTGTGCAATTTTATTCTTTTGGGAATTTATTTTGAATCAGTTGAAGTGAATTTTTTTTTGAGTTCGGCTGTATGTATATATGTATCGTTTGTTATTCTTGGTTATTGAATTTTTAATTTGATAATGAGAATGATTGAGTTTTTTTTTGTTTGTATCTTGTATTGTTTGCAATCCAGCCGAATGAGTATGAGTTAGTTTTGTTATTTATTATTTTTTTTTTGTAATGCACATGTTCGTGTATGCATGTTCATGAATTTTGTCACATTTAATAACAAAAAAATCATATAATGTGCAGCCTCAGTGGATAAGATACGGGCTTCATGGATGCACGGCTAAGACCAATTTATTCTATAAATGTAAAGTTCTCGATACAATTAACAAGACATTGTTATCTGTTGGAGAACAAGGGTTAGTTGATGAGTTTAGAAACGGGGTTTTCGGTCATTTTTTGGGTTGGGCTGATAATGGTCTTAGTTCTTCGCAGTCTTTATTTGAACTTTTTACTCATCAAATTGATTCAACTAATGATGAAGTGTTAAGGTTCCGAGTGGGTGGACGGGATCTCATATTTTCACCTAGTGAATTTTCCATTATTAGTGGTTTACGATTTGGTACTTCTCGTTTTAATCCTACTGCTAAACATGCTTTAGATGTTAGTACTGTTTTTCGAGTATTTTGTGGGGTAGAACAAGTTAGTGCTAAAGAACTCTTGAAGCGATTTGAATTCAAAACAGTTGATATTATACATAGGCATTTGTACCTTAGGGTAGCTAACATTTTAGCATTTTGGTTTGTCGGGTTGGGATACAGCTTCAAGGGTTTAGGTGTGTACGACTATGTTTCGGAGTACTACAAGACATCAAACTGGCGAGAAACTTATGGAGGAATTGTACACCCTCTTCCTCCAAGAGATGAGTGGATTGTATCACCGGAGGCACAAGCATGTGTTGTTTTGCCACCCATCGTCAATCGCCAAGCCGGTCGACCAAGAAATAGTCGTTGTCCTTCGGGAGCACAGGCGGGACAAACATCGACTAGTAGACGACGAGCACCAAAAAAATGTAGTATTTGTGGATCATCAAGTCACACAAAACGTGCTTGTCCGGAAAGAATTCCGCCTAATTAATTTGTTACATTTTTACAAATTTTATTGTACGTATTGCAATATGTGTGAACAACAAATCTCATATTTGAATGCTTATTTATATCTCACATCTCAATTCCAAATACTTGTGATTTGCATGATTTCAATTCAAAATACCCGTGTTTAGCAAATGAGGAATTTGTATTCAATACATGTAATGTAATTTAAAATCTAAAAACAGGTTCAAACTCCAGCCAAAATTACAACAAATTCCATTTGTAAACCCTATTATGTATTAAATTATGATTATTTCTTTAGTTCAAAATATAATTTCGTTAGTAAAATAATTACATGGTGAATTATTAATGAATATTTATAAAATAAGCATGCATAATTTTTAAAATAAAAATGGTGAATTCAGCTGTAAATTATCGAACTCAAGCTCAATATATTGAAAATGACGAAATCAAGATAAGTTTAAAAAATAATATAGTCAATTCCGAAATCAAGCTGAAAAAGACGAAATCAAGCTGAAAATGTCGAACTCAAGCTGGAAAATGCCGAAATCAAGCTGAGGATATATTCCCTAATATTTTATTGGTTTATTATTAATTTTTTTATCGAACTCAGGCTCAATATATTGAAAATGACGAAATCAAGATAAGTTTAAAAAATAATATAGTCAATTCCGAAATCAAGCTGAAAAAGACGAAATCAAGCTGAAAATGCCGAACTCAAGCTGGAAAATGCCGAAATCAAGCTGAGGATATATTCCCTAATATTTTATTGGTTTATTATTAATTTTTAAATGAAACGATAAATTTTTAATAATAAAAAAACAATTCTGTTAGGGTTTACACATAAACCGAAAAAATTGATTGGTGGACTAAGACATATATGACAGACAAAGTACAATTTGGCTATTTTGTGTAGTTTTTAATAAGGGTGGCTATTTTGTGCATGTAGTTATAAAATTTGGCTAGTTTAAATTATTTCCTCTTTGAGAGATGCATGTCAGAATTCTCCGCTCAACCTCAGCACTTTCATGGAAAAGTGTTTCAACTCGTGACTACAGTTGATAGCATGTGAAGGTGGGTTCTGAATCACCGTTAAATCTTGCAAGCTACAATTCAAGTTATTTTTTATAGGGTAAAAAAAAGAAAACAATTATCTGTCTTAGGGGCGGCAATCTCTGACTCGACCCGAAGACCCGACCTAAACCTAACACGAAATTAGCGGGTTGGGTCAACCCATTTAACTGTTGGGTCAATTTTGGGTTGAACCCACGAACCCAATTAAATTTTGGGTCGGGTTCGGGTCACCTGTGGGTCAACCCGCGTAACCCGAATAACCCGCCAAATTATTAATTTGAAATTAATAAAATTTTATATCTTACCATTTTAGCAATTTTTTTTAATGTATTTAATTTTTATTCATGAATATTATATTCAATGTGTTATACTATGAATTAAATTCAATATTATACGCTCAAATTATACATATTATAATAATAATAATAATAAAAAAAAAGAAATATACCTAACACAAATTCAATGAGGTTTGATTACAAAATTGTCCTATTAAAGATATTATAATTGTATTATATAAAAAATAGTAAATATAATAAATTTGTGGGATGTAATATTTAAAGAAAATGACAAACATAAATTTGTTATATCTTTTATTATAAAGAATATATTTATGTTATAATATAATAAATATTATAAAAATAAAAATTGATATAATATTTATGGGAATAGTTTTTTCACTATTCTCTGTTAATATATAGATAGATTATCTAATTATTTAAAATATAATTATAAGATTATAAACATATTATATATATATATATGCATATATTAGTATATTTATAATGTATGTTTTTTTATATTTACATCTATTTATTTTTATTTATTTGATAATACCAAAGCAAGTACATAAAATACAAAACTTATAAAGAAAGATAAAACAGTGAAAACATAAGGTTTTACTAAAATATATTATATATGTATGTGCTATAACATTAAAATATATCAAGTAAAATAAAATTAATGTGATGTAATTATTTACACCGCACTATGTGCAAATTAATTATATGATATTTTATTTTATGATATATTAAGATGAAATTAATAAAGTTATATATCTTAACATTTTTATAGATTATCTTTAATATAATTAATTTGTATTCATTAATATTACACATATTATAATATAAATTATTTTCTACATTATACGTCAAACTATATATACATTTAATAAAAATAAAAAGAAGTACATTAAACATAAAGTCTATGAGATTTGATTTTAATATTATCCTATAATAATGCTATATTTGTATTATTCTAAAATAATAGTAAATACTATATTTGTATTATTCTAAAATAATAGTAAATATCCTATAATAATGCTATATTTGTATTATTCTAAAATAATAGTAAATATAATAAATTAATGAGATATAACAATTTAAAGAAAATGTGATAAATATAATTTTTTAATATTTTTTATTGTATATATGTTATAATAAAATAAATAAAGTAAAAATAAAAATAAAAAATTATGTGAATTTTTGGAGTGAACAATTTATTTTACTACTTTGCTTTAATATATATATATATATATATATATATATATATATAGATTAATTTATTTATTTGTAAATTTGGTTAGAATATTTAAATAAGATTTGAACTAAAAAGATTTATATATTTTATTTTTTAAATTTGGTTAGAATATTTGAATAAGATTAAACGGGTCATTTGGGTCATTCTTGGGTCGACCTGAAAATAAACAGGTCGGGTTCGGGTTTAACTTTCTAGACCCGAAAAATAAATGGGTTCGGGTTCGGGTTGGCATATAACATGTTAATATTAGGTCTCAACCCGACCTGCCAACCCGAACCCAACCCAATTGCCACCCCTCTCTTCTGAGAAGCCCAGAAAAGGGATATCATTTCAAATGCCAGACTTTGCTGGTACGCATTCAAATTAAACTTCACTTTTATTTTTGAAATTTCAAAACATGCCCTATATTGGCAAATTATGGACCACAAATTCACTAAATGTTGGACCTGAACTTTAAAAGGCCGGAGCAGGTTCCCACACTACACCTTTTTCTGCTTTCGTTTTTTATTTTTCTTTGAGAAGACCCTATATCTTTTTCGGACTTTACATGAGCATGGATTCTTATGGTTTGGGCGGCCCTTTTGAGCGGGAGTTCTACAAGGATCCCCGCATCCCCTTTAGTATAATAAATAGATAAGAAATATTATGGTAGTTTTAAAATGGCAAAATGTTCAAATATATTTTGAATTATGAATATTTTTTAAAATTTATTCTAAATTATTTGAATGTTTCAAATTTACCCCTGTTGTGGCAGCCGCAAGACAAATAGAAAGACAAGCTGACGTGATGCTACAACATCAAACTAGCATACGAATTGCTGATAGTAGAGAGACAGAAAATATGAACGGGAAAAACTTGTATATTATTGCTGAATGGAATGAGGTATATATAGACAAAATAGACTACAAATCTAAATCAACTAGGAATAGGAAATCTATCTAAATCCTATCAAATATATCTAAAACAAGATATATCTAAAACTAAATATATCTCTAAACTAGAGATATCTAAAAACTAAAGATATCTATCAACCAAAGATATCTAAACATATCTTAGAAAGATAAATACGAGATTATCTAACAATCACCCCCTTAATCTCGTATCTCTGCATCGATATTCTTGATGCCCATGACTTGTCGCAACTCAACGAATTTGGTTCGACCAAACGCTTTTGTCAACATGTCCGCCAGTTGATCATTCGTGCTTACATGCTCCACGTCCATCGTCTTCGCTTCAATGCATTCTCGAATGTAATGAAACTTGGTGTCGATATGCTTACTCCTATCGTGATGAACTGGATTCTTACTCAATGCGATGGCCGATTTATTATCCACATAAAGCTTGAACTTTAATCTCGAACCAAGCATTTCATCAATAAAATTGCTGAGCCAAACTCCTTGGCATTCTGCAGTTGCTGCAGCAACATACTCTGCTTCACAAGAAGATAGAGCTACCACCTTTTGCTTTTGAGATGTCCAAGTTACAATGTTTCCACCAAGAAAGAAAACTATACCCGTAGTACTCTTTCGATCATCAATATCTCCTGCAAGATCGCTGTCGCTGTAGCCAATCAAACATAACTTTTCTTCTCTTGACTTGTAACAACATCCATATCTTAATGTTCCTTGAATATATCTCAAAATTTGTTTGACTGCAGCCCAATGTTTCAGCGTTGGTGCCTCCATGAACCGACTTGCAATTCCTACAGCATGTGCAATATCTGGACGTGTGTTTACCAAATATCGAAGGCCTCCAATGATGCTGCGATATAATATTTCATCCACAGCTTGGCTATCGTCCTTCTTGCTTAGACGAAGTCGATTCTCCATTGGTGCGTGACATAGATTACACCCTTTCATTCCAGCTTTCTCTAGTAACTTTGAAGCATAAGAACCTTGACACAACGTGATTTTCCCATCCTTTTGACTTACTTCAATGCCCAAATAATAGCTAAGTAGCCCAAGATCACTCATCTTAAAGATCTTCTGCATCTCGGCTTTGAACTCTATTATTTCTTGAACACTTGTGCCCGTAATGATCAAATCATCTACATACACGCCAATAATCAAGTACGATTGATTATTTCCTCTTCGATAAACAGCATGATCATAAGAACTTCTTATGAATTTCAGAGCAATCAGCGAAGCATCCAATTTGGAGTTCCAAGCTCGTGGAGCTTGTTTTAAACCGTACAGTGCTTTGTGCAGTCGGAGAACCTTGTGTTTGTTCTCTTTATCAACGAAACCTGGTGGTTGATGGACGTAGACTTCCTCTACTAGATCTCCATTTAAGAATGCTGACTTAACATCCATGTGGTGAACCTCCCATCTATAATGTGCTGCGACAGCAAGTAGAAGACGTATCGTTTCAATTCTTGTGACTGGAGCGAAGACTTCATCATAATCCACCCCCTCTCGCTGCGCATACCCTTTTGCGACTAGTCTCGCCTTGTATTTTGTAATGTTGCCTGCTGCATCCTTCTTTACCTTAAAAATCCACTTAACTCCAATTGCTTTGTGACCGGCTGGAAGCGATGCAAGTTGCCAAGTTTTTTTATCGACAATTACTTTTATTTCTTCTTCCATGATGGATTTTCAAGAGCATCATCAATATTCGCTAGTTCTTCAACGGTCAAAAAATAAGTAGTATCCTCTTCCATAGCTGTTTCGTTGCCAACATCATCCTCATCCTGATCGAACACAGGGAATTTCTCATTCTGCAATGCTGGAGCATTGTTGTGGCATTCCTGCCAGCACAAGGCATGATTTTCTTCTCCAACATCCTTCTCATCCTGATCAGACACAGGGAATATAACTTGCGTAGTTGATGCAGCAGTCTTTCCGACTTTAGGTGTTGCTATCTTGTTGCTGTAGCAATCCTCCCAGCGCCAAGTTCGAATTTCTTCACATTGAACATCTCTGGATATGTACATCAGAGGTTCGTCCAGGTGCACAGCCTGAGTTTCAGTCTCGTTGCTGCAGCATGCTTTCAGCATGGTTGGGGCTGAAGCTCATTGCTGCAATATTCTTCCCGCACAACTTGGGGCTGAGTCTCCGTGCTGCAGCATTCTTTCAGCACGACTTGGTGCTGAAGCTTGTTGCTGAGGCAATCTTTCGCCATGAGAAGAGCAGGTTCATCATCTGCATATGATTCAGCTTCCATAAAATTTGTTTGCTCCCGTTGTTCGCGATCACGCCTTGCTTTACGACATTCCTTGGCCCAATGTCCAGCAATTCCACAATAATTGCAATTTCCTTTCTTGTGTAAGTTGTTTGCAGGCGCGTTGTTTGACCATCTTGATTTATCTCCGTTTGACGTTTTTCCTTTGGTTGCGTATTTGTAGTTTCCAGACTTTGAGTTCTGCCCGCGATCACGTTGATGCTGTCGGGCACGCCACTCTTCTTCTGTGAGAAGTAAACGATCAGCAGGGGCTGCGTTGTTGAGTTCGTCGTACTCCTCCACAACCAAGAGTCGACCAATCAACTCTTCAATGGTCATGGTTTTGAGGTCCACTAAGGTTTCAATCGCCTTTGCCATCTGTTTGTATTGTCGTGGAACACACCGGAGAAATTTGAGCACCGCCTTGTGCTCGGTTACAGTATTGCCCAATGATTAGAGATCATTGACGATTACCCTGAGTCTTATTCCAGACACAAAGAACGGAATTCGAAAATCTCACCTTTAAAGAAGGTGAAGGAGTTGAGTCTTATTCCAAAAGACTCAACTCCTTCACCTTCTTTAAAGGTGAGATTTTCGAATTCCATTCTTCGTGTCTGCGCTTTGGCTTCTCGCACACGATCACTCCCTACGCGCATGGTTTTGAGGGTTTCCCATGCCTCTTTGGCCGTTTCTTTAACGCCAATCACGCGAATCAACTCCGACGGTACTGCTCGAAGAATCATTGACATGGCACGCCTGTCATGTTGTTGGTCTCCCGGTCCTTCTTCGACTACATCCCACAAGCCTTGCGCTTGCAGATGCACCTTCATGAGGATTGCCCAATCCCCATAATTTGAACGAGTGAGAATAGGGAATTTACCTGCGTTCTCCATCTCTCGGTCGAGTCGATTATTATTTGCTTGTTCTTGCCTTACCAATGCCATTGCTGCGATGTTTTGGATCGAACACCAAAACGGATGGCTGCGTTGTACTTTGGATCAAACACCAAAGATGATGGCTGCAGCTTTGGATCGAACACCAAACCTGGCTCTGATGCCACGTGTTGTGGCAGTCGCAAGACAAATAGAGAGACAAGCTGACGTGATGCTACATCATCAAACTAGCATACGAATTGTTGATAGTAGAGAGACAGAAAATATGAACGGGAAAAACTTGTATATTATTGCTGAATGGAATGAGGTATATATAGACAAAATAGACTACAAATCTAAATCAACTAGGAATAGGAAATCTATCTAAATCCTATCAAATATATCTAAAACTAAATATATCTCTAAACTAGAGATATCTAAAAACTAAAGATATCTATCAACCAAAGATATCTAAACATATCTTAGAAAGATAAATACGAGATTATCTAACAACCCCAAATTATTTAAAATTATGTAAACATATTACAAACTATTTTTTCCAATAAAAACTTACAATTCATGATACAATAATTTTTCAAAATTGAAAATCATTTCCACAAATACTCACTGTATTGCATTTTAGTATTTTTATTTTATTTGCAATATGTTTTATTTAAACCAAACATATTTCAATTTCATGTTTTAATTATATATCGAGGAGGCGAGGTCAGAGCATCCCAAACAAAAAAAGAAATGTATGCATTTTTAACACAATCAAACATGCTGATATTAAATTAAACAAGAACAGACCTAAAAAGCTTCAACAAATTAAAACAGCAGGCACGGACGCAGACGCAGAGAGATTTGAAAGTGAAACTGGCGATGAATGTAGAGTTGAAGCTAGCTAGGATGGACGGCGTATTGAAGCTGAGCAACAGAAATGGCGAGCAGCGATATGGCTGCAAGAAAGGCGATGACGGTCCATGGAGTTCGAAAGTGAGTGTGGATGAGCTCAGCCATCCATGTCTTGGTTCTGCTCTGGTAGTGTGCTTGGATCTTGTCCTTCACATGCTTAAAAATCTCTGGATTATCGGCGCCGTAGGTGATAATATCCTTGTTGGAAAGGAATAAAACAGAATCATGAAAGAGATCAATTCAAGATCTGGAAAGTAGAATAAATAAACAATCACAATCATGATAAGGAATCACAATCATGACAAGCTCCATTATCTTTATTTTGAGTCTCTATAAAAGAGATTATACATTGTAATGTTTAGACATTGAATTTGAAATATACAATCTCTTTTCTCCATTCAAAATGCCTCTTATTCAATTATCTATCAAGCCCAAAAATCAACATGGTATCAGAGCAGGAGTTTAATCCTGGCTCTTGATCCATTTTTTTTTTATCCAAGAACTCAGAAATCATTTCATCATCGTTCTATACCTTTCCCGTACCATTTACCTAGATCAAGGCAGATTTGCTATTCCCTTTAGCCTGCAGAAAATATGACAGAAACCAGTCAGTCATTCAAAATCCCAGAAAACATCCATCTAGGCGAAAAACTAGATGGAAACAATTATGCCGTATGGTCACGACTCATGAAGATAGCCATCGGAGGTAGAGGTTGTCTCCCACATATTACAGGCAAACCCGAACCACCACAAGAAAAAGACCCAAAGTTCCCTCAATGGGAACAAATGGATCTTATTGTTTGTTCGTGGCTCTTGCAGAATATGGAGAGTCAATTGACCTCTAACTTTATTCATTATCAGAGTGCAAAGGCCATCTGGAACGCACTAGCAACCACGTATGGAAGCGGTTCAGACCCATTCATTCTCTACGACCTGGAGATACGGGCAAACAAAATCAGCCAAACAGGAATGAAACTAGAAGATTATTGGAATAATCTTCAAACATGTTGGATGAATATTGATCGAAGGGATCATATCTCCGGCGAATACTGCGACAAGTGCAATGTTCATCATCAGAAAACCAAGAACCAACGACGGCTGTTCCAATTTCTTTCCGGATTGGACCAGAAATTCGATCTAATCCGGAAGGAAATTCTAAAAGAGATACCTGCCCCAACTGCCGAAGCAGCATTCAACCGAGTCCGCAGCGACGCAGTCAGGACGGAGATACTCCAATCCGCGACGGCAGACGCAGAAATCAACAACATCGGCGCCGGGTTTGCCCTCCGACCGAACCATCCCGCCAATCGGCCGCACCAAGCCCGCACCGGCCCTCCATACCCACGGCCAAGAATCGACAAAACGCACCTCGTGTGCTCTCACTGTGGAAAAAAAAAACACACGAGAGATATGTGTTTCGAGCTTGTAGGATACCCCGAATGGTGGGATAACGGTCGGAAAAACACAACAACGGCGACAGCAACGGCGAAGGGCAGAGCTGCCGTCGGTGTGCGAATTCAAGGAGATAAAAGTGAAGAAATTGGGTTCGGAGGGATTACCCATTCGCTGAACAGAGCGAACGACGACGGCGGAGGCGTGCCGGAGCGAGGCCGTCGTCGCTGCGTGCCGGAGCAGGGGACCGACGGGGCGGCGCACAGAGAACACGACGGGGCGCCGCCGAACAGAGAGCACGACGGTGGAGGCGTGCAGGAGCGCGGGCATCGTCGGGGCGTGCCGGAGCAGGGGTGGACCGACGGGGCGGCGCCGACGGCGGCGAGAGGTATCGGGATCGGTTGCAAAACCGATCTCAATCTGAACCCTAAATCGTATATATATGACCCCCTATTTCCAATTAGTTCCCCAAAAACTGAATATTCTAAAACACACCCCCTTCCTAAATTGCACAAAGGCCCATGTGCTTTGTTAAGTTCCAAATTAGACCCCCCTGCCCCTAATTATAAAAATCGACATTGGATTTTCGATTGTGGTGCAACTGACACGATGACTTTTGAAAAAAATGATTTTGTGTCAAATTCTGAACCCCGACTTACACACATTCAAACTGCCAATGGAAATATTACTCCTGTTCGGGGAGCCGGAACTATACAAATTACTCCAAAAATTCACTTGTCCAATTGCCTCTATGTTCCAAGCCTGGCCAATAAATTATTATCTATCAGTCACCTTACAAAAGAACTAAACTGTACATTACTCCTTCACCCTCATTTTTGTCTCTTACAGGATATTCGGACGAAGGAGATTATTGGACGTGGCACTGAGAGGAAAGGTTTGTACTACGTTGATGAGATAGCTCCTCACGGCTCTGCATTGTTAGCACAAGGATCGTCTGAACGAGAAGTGTGGTTGTGGCATCGACGGTTAGGTCACCCGTCTTCTGGTTATCTTAATACTCTTTTTCCAAAACTTGCTAAGTTCAATGTTCAAAACTGTGAAACCTGTGTGTTGGCCAAAAGTCATAGACAGTCTTTTCGTTCTAATAATACTCGTGTTGATTCTGTGTGCTCTCTTATACATGCTGATGTCTGGGGTCCCTCACCTATAACAAATAGTCATAAATATCGATATTTTCTGATATTTGTTGATGATTGCACACGAACAACGTGGGTTTATTTTTTAGAACAAAAGTCTCATGTTTCAGAAAAATTTATTCATTTCTATACTATGGTCCACACACAATTTCACTCTTCAATCCAAACTCTGAGAACTGATAATGGTGGGGAGTTTGTTAACCATACCTTAAAAACCTTCTGTCTAGAAAAGGGTATCATCCATCAAACCTCGTGTCCGTATACTCCAGAACAAAATGGAGTTGCGGAAAGAAAGAATCGCATCATTCTCGAAATGACTCGGGCAATGATGATTGAATCTCAAGTCCCATTATCTTTTTGGCCTGAAGCCGTTGCAACCTCTGTTTACCTCATAAACCGTCTTCCCACAAAAATCCTTAATCTTAAAACACCTCTCGACATTCTTGCCAAATACACCTCTATACCACCACCTCTTACTCTCCCACCAAAAATCTTTGGTTGTTCTGTATTTGTTCATATACCAAAACATGAAAGATCCAAACTATCTCCCTGTGCTGAAAAGTGCGTCTTTCTTGGATACGGGATAAACCAAAAAGGGTACCGATGTTATAATCCTAAAACATGCAAAATTATTACAACAATTCACTGTACCTTCCTTGAAACTGAATTCTTCTTCAGCCAACCTAGCAGTCAGGGGGAGAGTAGTATGGATATTCCAAAAAAAGGCGACTCTCTACGTTGGCTGCTTAATCGTGACTTCTCAGAAGATGATCCTCAGCCTGCTAACAACACAGAAGCTTGTGTGCATGAGCTGAACTCAGAAGCAGAAAATCAAGAATCAGTGCCACCTCCAACAACCACCTCTCCGGTATCCTCTCCTCACTTGCCAAATCAACCACCACATCAGCCCGAGCCTGCGGAAACTACCTCTCAAAGCTATGTGCTGCCCCATAGGGTCAACAGAGGCATACCTCCCCGACGATACTCTCCTGAAAGGTATGGAAATTCCCTGTATTCTATTGGCTCCTTAGCTCTATTAACTCTGTCTGACAATGCAAAGAAGTTTGAAAAAACCTTATATGAAGAAGAGATCCCACATTCAGAAGAAGAAGCTCTCCAATGTCAGAATTGGAAACAAGCAATGGATGAGGAGATGAGAGCATTGGCTAGAAATAACACGTATGAGAAAAGCCAACTACCAACTGGGAAGGAACCCATTGGGTGTAGATGGGTCTTCACAATCAAGAGAAGATCGGACGGCTCAATCGAAAGATACAAAGCTCGACTCGTTGCCAAAGGATACACCCAAACGTACGGCATTGATTATGCCGAAACTTTCTCTCCAGTTGCAAAACTAAACACTGTTCGTGTTTTACTAACTGTTGCAGTCAACAAGGATTGGCCCTTACATCAATTTGATGTGACCAATGCCTTTCTTCATGGTGAGTTAAAAGAAGAAGTTTACATGAAGCCTCCTCCCGGATATGAGCAAGGATTTAAGCAGAGAGAGGTATGCAGATTAAAGAAGACTCTCTATGGGTTAAAACAATCGCCGAGGGCTTGGTTTGGAAGGTTTACCATGGTGATGAGAAAATTAGGATATCTCCAAAGCAACTCAGATCACACTTTGTTCATTAAAAGGCAAGGGAGATATCTGACTTGTCTTATTATCTATGTTGATGACATGATTTTGACAGGGGATGACCTAGAAGAAATCGAAGAGTTGAAGAGGAATTTGTTCAAAGAATTTGAAATGAAAGACTTGGGAAATCTCAAATATTTCCTAGGAATTGAAGTACTGCGGTCAAAGGGCGGTATCTTCATCAATCAAAAGAAGTATACTCTTGATCTTCTTGCTGAGACTGGAATGGTTGATTGTAAGCCCGCAAATACTCCAATCGTTGTCAATCATGGCCTACAAATTCAAGAAGAAGGAGAGGATGCAGATAAAGGGAGATATCAAAAATTAGTAGGGAAGCTCATCTATCTCTCTCACACCAGACCGGATATTGCCTATGCAGTTAGTGTGGTTAGTCAGTTCATGCATCAACCACAAGCGGAACATATGAAAGCAGTCATTCGAATTGTCAGATATCTAAAGGGAACGTTTGATTATGGCATCATGTTCGGAAAAACAGGGAAATTGGAGATTCAGGCCTACACAGATGCCGATTGGGCTGGGAACCCAAATGATAGAAAATCCACAGCAGGATACTTTATCATGGTGGGAGAAAACCTCGTTTCTTGGAGAAGCAAGAAGCAAAAGGTTGTAGCTCTTTCCAGTGCAGAGGCAGAGTTCCGAGGGATCAAAAGTGGTCTAACCGAAATCTTGTGGATAAGAAAACTCATGACTGAATTGGGCCTTTATTCTGGGAAAACTTGCAGATTATTATGTGATAATAAGGCAGCCATTAGTATTTCTGAAAACCCGGTTTAGCATGACAGAACCAAACATGTCGAAGTGGATAGACACTTCATCAAGGAAAAGATTGAGCAAGGCATTGTTGCACTACCATATGTTCCATCAAGAAACCAGTTGGCGGACATACTCACTAAAGCAGTTGATTCCAAGAACTTAAAAGAGATCTTGAGCAAGTTAGGTATCGGGAACTTCGTCACCTAACTTGAGGGGGAGTGTTGGAAAGGAATAAAACAGAATCATGAAAGAGATCAATTCAAGATCTGGAAAGTAGAATAAATAAACAATCACAATCATGATAAGGAATCACAATCATGACAAGCTCCATTATCTTTATTTTGAGTCTCTATAAAAGAGATTATACATTGTAATGTTTAGACATTGAATTTGAAATATACAATCTCTTTTCTCCATTCAAAATGCCTCTTATTCAATTATCTATCAAGCCCAAAAATCAACAATCCTTGTAGACGCTGAGAACCTCTTGATCACTGCCCAGATTGTTGCAAAGAATCTTCTTCTCTCGCAGCTCCTTCACGTCTTCCGCACTCTCCATGAGCGACTTCATGAAGTTGATGTACGACGTCACCTCCCATTTGGTGGGGCTGTTTGGACTCCACTCAAACGCGATCATGTTCAAGAAAAACACCTTAGTGAGTATGGTGACGTACCAATGTGGGAGTTGAACCGTCGCATACAAGAAGTGGGATTTGAAGTCCGCGTCCTTCAAAGATTCGGTAGGGCTAGGTTTGAAGTGGATGCCCTTTGCCTTGAGGTCCGTCACCGATCGGAACGAATGGATGACAATCTCCTTCTCTACTGCCTTCTTCTTGCAGCCTAGGGTTCTTAGAAGACAAAGGATCAGACCTTGTTTCGAATCCGCACTAGTCATTGTCATTGTAGGTGTTGGTCCAACGCCAGATTCCATATCAAAGGAACTGGATCTTGGACAGCAGAGGCGCCTGCCATTGACAGTTTTCTTGAAATTGGAGATCATGAGTAGCATGTGGTAGGCTTGGAGGAGATGGTAAGGCCCCGCTCTCCCAATTTCCATTTCTCTCTTCAGCGGATGCTCTTGGAAGAGGCTAAAGTTCAAGTATCTGTCATTTTTTCCATGATTCATATATAAATATGATGCAGCATGTTAATATATATGGTAGTGAATACATGTTAATTACTTTTTATATATTAACAAAAAATTCATTTGTCCACCACTGAAAAGTGTATCAGCTAGTGCAACAAAAATGCAGTTACTTGAAGCATTTTTTTAATGCGGAATTGATGTATTTAGGCATTTATGATAAAATAAATAAATCAATTTCGCATATAAAATTTTATTGTATTTATGTTTTGGAAAAAAATACATAAAAAATGCATTATTTTTTTTTCATTAGCTGATGCATTTTTCAGCCCTGGATAGATGCATTTTTTGTTCGTATTTTCACATTTGGGGAGCAATTAACATATGATCACTACTATATATATATATATATGTGTAGAGTGGTTATGGTGAGAAAACGTCTCATATGAGATATAAGAACGTTATTTGATTATGTTTACTATGTTGCTTGAATACCAATGAATACCACATTGGTATTCGAACAATGTGGTTAACATAATCAAATAAAAATATGATACATAAGGAGGATCATAGGTCATTTCAAATAGGAACTCATCATTAGGAACAAATAAAGAACTTTTTCTTTATAATTTGTGTATGATACTTCATTATACTACATTTATACGATACTTCATTATAATAAATTATTTTAATATAAGTATTATAATTAAGTATCTTACATATTATATATATATAGGGGATGAAGCAAATCAAATGATAATGTTTTTTATGATAAGAAATAAGAATAAATCTCTTCCTTTCAAATTTTGATCAAATATTGCACAAGAGTTAATAAATTCCGTATCATTTTAGGGTATATTAAATGTATTATAGGATAACCAGATTTTGTCTTTCATTTTAACTAATATTATATGCATTGTATAATTAATATGTATATGCATTAAATAAGAAACTATGTATTTATGCATTATATCCCTACCGTATATGCATTTTATGCACAATTTTATACATTTTAGGAAAATAAATAAAGCGAATATAAAACTGCACTAAAATGCAAATACGGGATTTATTCGCATGTCACGCCATAAATGTAACAAAAATACCTATTTAATAAATTTTCATATTCCCCGGCCGCCTCATATCTCAAGTTGATCAAGAGCTTGATGATATCTAATGGGATCTGATTCTCAAGCAAAAACAAGTCGCGCTGCACGTTCGCCAACGTCAGCATGCCCAGATGTGCCTTCATACTGAACTCTTTATACGTCGTGAGACGATTTGCTGGTTGCGCACCGCTGTCCGGAGCAACGATCTCCATGTAATTGATGATGAAGCATGCATCATTGAGCATCATTCGAGCAAGCTGATCGTCGGAGTAACCATCCGTGGATTCCTTCTCGTACCAGCACTCTCGTATCCCACCAATGATTCCAAGAAGCTCGCTGTGGTA
Source organism: Plectranthus barbatus (assembly GCA_026898455.1). Lineage (NCBI taxonomy): Eukaryota > Viridiplantae > Streptophyta > Magnoliopsida > Lamiales > Lamiaceae > Plectranthus > Plectranthus barbatus. The sequence goes on from JAPKLW010000139.1 coordinate 582,375, forward strand.
ATCCGTGTTTAGTGGGCCGCCCGAAACGAATATATCGACGGCGCGGGGCTTGTAGTCCTCGACAGGAGCGAGTTCGGGCTTGCCGTGGTGATATGGGCCAATGGAGACCACCTTAGGAATGTAGTCATTTTTGTTCTTCTCCTCCTCCACTAGGAGAGGCATCACTTTCGGGATTATACAGGCCATTGATGGTTTGGTTTGATGCTGCTGAGAATTTGGAATTTATGTATTTGCAAACTAGAGCAGTCTAAAGTCTTGGTCAATGTCTTAAATAGATTCATTTCCAGTGTATTTAATGTATACGATCAAATCAAAGTATCCCGACAAGCTACCTCGTAGGCTAACATATATCCTTGTAATTTTTGAGTTTTATTATCCTTCTTTCAGTCTTTTAATTTGGAGTTTGGAGAATCGAAGGACATGATTATCTTTATTTTTCTCGTAAGTTTTATTTTATTCAATGCAATTTATAATTTTTTCTCCGTGATTCTTTCTATCATGAGTGGCTAGGGGTGAGCAAGAACCGAAAAAACCGAACCGAACCGCTCAAATTTGGTCGGTTCGGTTCGGTTCTGCACAATTCGGTTCAGTTCTCGGTTTTGGAAAATGAAAACCGAATAGATTCGGTTCGGTTTTCGGTTCTGCCTTTCGGAACCGAAAACCGAACCGAACCGACCGAACTAATATATAATAATTATAAATTAAATAATAATAATAATAATAATAATAATAATCATCATCATCTAAATTCTAACCTAATTGAATTGAATATCCCGAACACCCAATACCCATTCCCGCAGCCCTGAGCCCCTGACCCTCAGCCCTCCCCCATCTCGCCGTTCCAGTTTCCCGCAGGCCACACCGCCACCGGCGCCGGCCCTCGCCCCATCACCGGCGCCGCTTCGCCCTCTCTGACTCTGTCACCGCGCTGCCCTCGTGGCCTCGCCCTCTCCCTCTCGCTCCCCCTCTCGCTCAGATCCAAAGCCGCTTGCCCTGCCTATCTCCCTCGCACGCACGCAAGCAGCACGCAGCCGGCTCGTCCTCACGCAGGCACGCACGCAAGCAGTCGTCCTCACGCACGCCCTGCCCCTCTCCCTTGCTGCTGCTCGTCCTCATGCCCTTTCCCTCTCCCTTTCATTTTTTTTGCTGCAGTTCGGTTAGAACCGAACCGACCGAAACCGAACCGAATTATTCGGTTCGGTTGTCGGTTCGGTTGATTAATTGTTCGGTTCGGTTTTCGGTCGGTTCCCTTATTCGGTTCGGTCCATTCGGTTTTCAAAATTTCGGTCGGTTCTCAACCGAACCGACCGAATGCACACCCCTATGAGTGTCTAGAAACCTTAGCGGGTTCTAGGGCTTTGTACAAATAATTTATGATGCATGTGTAGATTAATCAACTTAAATTGCATGGTTTGAATTCCTGATTTAATTTAATTGAATCTAGAACTAGTGATGGATTGAGAGATGAAATTAATTCCAGGTTTATAGTTATTAATTGAATGACCGAGAGGAGAAAATTAGTAACAGGAAAAGGAATATTGTAATGGAATTGATTTCTGTCTCCAAAAGAAGAATTAGTTGTAGGGATTTAAAATCTGAGGTTTTCATGAGATTGATTAATATGGTGTTCTTGAGACCCACAAGGACTATACAGTAGGGCTGGCAATTCGTGCGTGTTGGGTCGTTATCGTGTCGTGTCTTATCGTGTCGTGTCATTATCGTGTTTGAGCTTAATGGGTTCGTGTTAGGTTCGTGTCTGAGCTTAACAGGTTCGTGTCGTGTTTGTGCTCATCTTTATCGTGCGTGTTCGTGTCGTGTTATCGTGTCGTATTAATTTTTTTTGTCCCAAGTGAAAAATTGACAATTTTAGTAAGGTTAATTTTTATCGTGTCGGGTCGTTTTCGTGTCGTGTCATTATCGTGTTTGAGCTTAACGGGTTCGTGTCGTGTTCGTGTTTGAGCTTAACAGGTTCGTGTCGTGTTCGTGCTCGCTTTTATCGTGCATGTTCGTGTCGTGTTATCGTGTCATGTCAGAAATTGCCAGCCCTACTATACAGCCACGCATTAGTAATCTAGGTCATAATTGCCCGACATAGGAGTTATGATAATTATTCTGATTTCCCCACATTTGCAGAGTTGATTGGTTTATGCATGTATCTTGATTGGTTGTTTGTTCTGGAATCTGTACCTTTAAATTTACATTTCAAAACCTCTTTAAATACTGTCTTTATTTTTATTTCAAAATCTAATCCAATTTCTATTTTACTCAAATAATGAATTCTGAAACTATAATTAATACATAAGATAATTTCGATATACCATTCCCTTTGTTCGACTTTGGTTATAAATTTATTTGTCACTGTTTACTGCAATTAGTCTGGGGTTTTCACAGTGATCAGCGAGCTCCAGCATGCGGTGGTGATAGGGACCGATGGAAACCACCTTAGGAACAGAGTCAATTTTGTTCCTCACCTCCTTCACTAGGAGGGGCATCACTCTCTGGATTCTAGTGGCCATTGATGGGTTGATGCTGCTGATCATTAGTGACGAGAATTTTGGAATTTCTGTATTTACAAACTACAGCACGTTAAAGTCTTGGTCAATGACTTAATTATTAGATTCATTTGCCAGCATGTGTATAATGTGTATGATCACTTATACCGACAAGCTAGCACGTTGGCTAACATCTACGGTTTTTGTTTCAACTTTTATTGTCCCGCCACAATTGTGGTTCTTGACATTTAAGAATGTACCCAAATCAACTCAATAGATGCATTCGCATGCAAGGGCGCAAGTCGCCATATATATTCTGATTCACCGTCGCTATTGGCTAACAATTTCTTGCATGTTTAATTTCTATGTCAATCAAGTCAATTTATAATTTTATCTGAATATTTTTTCGAATTGAAGATTTTTAATTATCATAACCATTCGGTTACAGGCTAAAAAAAACCACATACACCAAACACCATGTGGAGTTAATAGTTGGGGTGTCTCATTAAACATGAGAAAGTAGGGAGAGTTATGAATTTTAGCGGAAGGTAGACAATTGATGAGATGCACAACTACCTCAAATACATCTCATTAAAATTTGAATTGAAAAAAAAAATGCTTGAGTCAGAATAATTAATCACGTGTCAACAATACGTTGGTGTTTTCCTTCTGCTTTGACAAGTTGATATATGGCAATGAATGTTAAAAGTGAATATTGGATAAATGAAGATAGGCAAGTGCCCTGGATCGCCCCGGGTCGGTTCTGTAATTTTGGTGGTATTGTGTCAATACATATATGATGCCTCTATTATAAATAATAATTTTAATAAAAGTTAATATAAATATAAAAAAATATTTTACATAATTTTTACTATTTAAAATTTTGTTTAGAAATTTTAAATCATAAAAACTCGTATTCGCTACTCCAAACCTCGAGAGTTTTAAGAACATTTTATCTTGAACAATTCCTTACTAAAATAAATCACTTTAAATGATATCATATAAGTCTACCAATTTATTAAATATACATTTATCATTATTTATATTTATTTTTACATATTATTGATATATATTTTTACATAATGCATCCCCAATTTATTTTATTCATATATTATATCCCTAATTTTAAATTTTTAGATCCAACGTAGCTCTCTGGAATCTACTATCCATTGATTGGGCTGATGCTGCTGATCAGTACTGTGATGAGAATTTTGGAATTTCTGTATATACAAAATATAGCACCATAAAGTCTTGGTCAATGACTTAATTATTAGATTCATTTTCCAGCATGTGTATAATGTGTATGATCACTTATACCGAGTCCCGACAAGCTAGAGTAGAGTTTTTGTTTCAACTTTTATTGTCCCAGCCACCACATTAATTGTGTGGATTACAGGTTGTTGACATAAAAGAATGCACCCAAATCAACTCGATAGATGTTTAATTTCTTGTTTAACATTTCTTGTTTAATTTCTATTTCAATTTATCAGGTTTTGAACCCGGTCTAAATATTTTTAATAGTTGGGGTGTTTCATTTAAACATGAGAAAGTAGGTGCTTTTACCAATGCACCCCGAACAAAACCCCTTTATACATGTTTGCATGAATTTGATATTGAACCATGGTAATAAACTAGTGGCGGATTCAGAAAATATTCGTGAGGAGGCTGAATTTTTTTATTTGCCTCCACTTAACTTCAACCATTTCTTATCATATTTTTTTTCTTATTTTCATTCATTTTTTCTTTTTTATGAGGGGGCTATTTCAGAAAATTCCGGATCACGATACTATAAAAAAAAAAAAAAAAAAAAAATTGGGCTAGGGGGGCTCCCCTCTGTAATAAACTGTTTGACAATGGCTACAACTTTAGATTTGACGGTCAGTGATAGATCCAAGTAAATCAGTAAAAATTGTTTGAAAGATATTCTTTTCCGGTAATATATCAAAATTACATCTTTTAAGTTTTAACTGTAGTTATTCGAGATCTTGTCATTGCCGAATATTTATTTCATAAAAGTTGTCTTAATTAAGATTAAAAAATAATATATACAGAGTGGTGATTATATGAGAAATATAGTTAGCATGAAAAATGAGAATAAATTTCAGCCCTCTATTTTTGCATATCAACGCTCATGATTTAAAATTTCCATGTTATTTTTTTTCGTAAATTGTGTATTATTCTATTTTAAGGGTAATTTTGTAAAATGTAATATTTTTTCGGGAAAATAGGGAAATATATCCCACTCTTTTACATATTAGGGAATTTTATCCCACTCTTTTGCTGTTGGGGAATTATATCCCACACTTTCATTCTGTTAGGGAATTTTGTCCCATGTCGCTGACTAAGCCGTTAAGTGCCACGTGGCATTGATGTGGCGCTGACTCACTGCCACATATTTGCCACGTGGCATTTTTAATTATTTTTTTAATATTAATTTAATTTTTTTATTTCACAATTAATATATATTTTTTATATATTTCATTTTTATAATATTTCAATAATAATAATAATACGAAAATATTATTTTTATTAATTATTTATTATAAAAATAATAATATTTTAAATAAATATAAAAATATTATTGAAAAAATTATTTCGTTTTTCATATTAATCTATAAAATAAAAAACGAAAATATTAATAAATATTTTTTAAAAAATTTCGTTTTTCATAATTTATCTATAATATTTTTATAAAAAATAAGCATTAATTATTTAATTATAATATTTTATAAAAAATGAAATATATAAAAAATATTGTATTAATTATTTAATATAAAATAATAATACTTTAAATAAACATAGAAATATTATTGAAAAAAATAAGCATTAATTATTTAATTATAATATATTTAAAAACCTAATTCTCATTAAAATAAAAAATTAATACTAACTGAAAGTATTTATAAAATTAATAAATATTTTTGAGCAAGTGTTAGCTGTAGAAAAAATTATTGATGATAAAACTAAACAAAATTAGTTCTAGGCATTGAATGATTATTTACTTTATTTTTTAATATATTATAATGTAATATTAAATATATTTTCATTTTTATTCGTTAGTTTTTCAATAATATTTTAATTTTTAAGAAAAATAGTTAATGTTTACATACGCTATATATATATATATATATATATATATATATATATATAATAAAAAAACATCAGCTAAAAATTATTAAAAATAAAATATATAAATAAAAAACACGTTAATTATAAAATAAAAATATTATTTAAAAATTGGCATTTTTCAATTTTTAAATATTAATTAATTTAATTTTTAAATAATATTTTTATTCTTTTATAATTTTATATTATAATTAACGTATTTTTTATTTATATATTTTATTTTTTAATAACTGTTAGCTGATGTTTTTAATAAGATTTTAATATATTATAATTAAATAATTAATGCTTATTTTTTCAATAATATTTTTATATTTATTCAAAGTATTATTTTTTTTATTAAAATATTATAAAAAACGAAATTTAAAAAAAAATATATATTAATTATGAAATAAAAAATTTTAAAAATAATTAATATTAAAAAAATAATTAAAAATGCCACATGACAAATATGTGGCAGTGAGTCAGCGCCACATCAATGCCACGTGGCACTTAACGGCTTAGTCAGCGACTTGGGACAAAATTCCCTAACAGAATGAAAGTGTGGGATATAATTCCCTAACAGCAAAAAAGTGGGATAAAATCCCCTAATATGTAAAAGAGTGGGATATATTTCCCTATTTTCCCTATTTTTTCTCTATCCTCTAATTAAAATTTCAAAAACATTAAATGATCATAACTCGCTCAATTTAAATCTGTTTTTCATGTATTATATATCAAATTAAAGATAATTTAATTATCTTTCAAACGAAATCCTTATTGCATAAATTTAGAGGACGGAAAACCTTAACAAAAATAAAAATTAGTGATTCTACACATAAATCTCGTAACAGCACACTGATTTTCGTAAAATGCATGAAAATATACTTAAAATGCATGAGATCTTACTTAAAATGCATTATATGCAGTATAAAATACATTATATTCCTTCAAAAAATGTACTATATTCTATAGAGATATAAGGAACACATTTTAAGATAAAATGTACAAATATAAAAATAAAATGAGGTGAGAATTTTATTTTATGCAATACAATAATATTAGAATGCATATTTGATAAAAATATAATGAACTTATTTTAAGATATATGAAATCATCAACATATATTTTATTTTATATAATATACTGAGATTGAATTATTTCGTTGTCTATTTTGATGTATGAATGATCGATATGACTCAGAACAAAATTTAAAATTTACACGTAAACTTTCAACACGAACTTGGATTATTTTGATGCACGAATAAGATGATGATTCGTTTGAGTAGACATGGTAAAAATATTCAAATAAATTATTGATAGATTTATTTAAATTTTGAAAATCAGATAGTCTTTCTTATTTATAACAATATTTTCCATTTCTGATTAGATATGGATATTCATATTTTGATACACACAATCTTTCCTTATCAGAGAGATTATTATTATTTTTTTGTTTTGTAAGGAGGCTTATTGCACGTTTGCTACGATAAAATGCATGTTTGCTAAGATGAAATGCACAATATTGAATATAAAATGTCGTAAGTAGAAAGATTAAGCATTTTATTTTGCAATGTAATGTTAATGCAGGATACTACCCCTAAAATTAATAAAATCGTAGTTAAAATGCAGGTTTCAAAATTATCATTCATTGTATATAATTAATATATTGTCTTTTAATGCACGATATTGACCCTAAAAAGCCGCGTTTTTTAAATGAGCTGTTATGTAATATGGTCCGTTGATCTTGCAAAATCAATAGCCGAGATTCTTTCTCATTTCTCATGTTAATGTTCATTCTCACTGGAACACTACTCTATTAGGGAATATTTAAAATTAAAATGATAGTATTTTAAATTGACAGAAGTAAATATTATTGTAAATTTTCATAACGGAATAACTTAAGGTAAATTTTAAGGTTGACTGATTCATTAGAGAAAAATTTATAGTTTCTGAAAAAAAAAAGAAAAAAGAAAAAAAAATAGTATTAAATACATTAAATAATTGCATCATATACCAAAAAAATAGTGCATTTTGTATATCATAAAATATTAACATAAGCTCTCACAACTTTGTTCAATGAACTGAAATGCAAGAAATAAATTATATTAAGTTTTGGATTTAACATGGTATCAAAACTTAAACTCAATTTCTATAAATTCATATATCTTTAGAACTTAAAAAATTAAATATATTTTGAATAGTATTTAATATTTTAGAAACTAATCCAATTCTCGAATAACATTTTAATAAAAATATATTAAATAGTATTTCTTAATAAATTCAAGTAGCAGTAGTATATATATCATTTATGTGCATACAGATTCATCTAAATTTCCTACCTAATTCTAAAATAAACTCATATTTTAAAATCAAGGGTATTTATTTTTAAATAATTAAATAATGATTTAATTACTCAGCCCAACATTTTTTTAATTTATTCTTTTTATCCTAGTCTTTTGCAATGTTTCATTCAGGCATAACATATTCCGCAAATTGATTATGAGTTCGAACGATCGTGAAACATCTTTTTCTCAATGAAATAATGCACATCAATTTTTTTTAGAAAAAAACACACACGCCCATATAGGGGTGGTTCGGTACGGTATACCGGATCTTTTCCTCCATACCTTTTACCTTACCAAAATTTACAGTATGAGAAAAACTCATACCGTTACCGTACCGAAGTTTTCGGTATACCTTAGTTTGGTACACCGAATTTTCGTACAGTTTCGGTACGAATCGATATAGTTTCGGTATGAGATAATTTATATACTATTATTTCGGTATATCGAATTTTTGAATTGATTTCAATATGATTTTAGTATGACATAATTTATGTACTATTTATCTTATCATTCTTTCAGTATATCATTAACATACCAATAATTTTTTATATACTTTAATTTTTACGATTTTTTCTGTTGATATTTATTCAAGAAATATGTTTATATCAATAATGTTGTTTGGTGGAAAGAGAAGATATGATTTCATTTTTAATATATTAATATAAAAACAAAAATAATAATTATTATTATATTTTCGGTACGGTATGTGTCGGTATATCTTCAATATTAGGATGGTCATACCGTTACCGTACCAAAAATTTTCGGTACGGTATGATACCTTACCAAAAATTACGGTATACCAAAATTTTGATAATTTTAATATTTTTTCGATACAATATACTCCCTCCGTCCCGGTCTAATTGTCCACATTTGACCGGGCACGATAATCAATGCATGTGAGTGGTAGTGGGAGTTAGTGGAATGAATATTTTATTGATGAGTGTAGAGAATTTGCTATTTTAGGAAAGTGGACTAATATTGTGGGACATACGAAAAAGGAAATGTGGACAATTTACTTGGGACGGAGGGAGTATTTAGTATTTTGATATTTCGGAATTTTTTTCCATCCCTACGCCTGTACACCACCACGAGGAGTTAATAGTAGGGATACACCACCACAAGGAGTTAATAGTAGGGATGTTCATTAAACATTAGAAGGTAGGGAGAGTTAATGAGATGCACAACTACCTAAAATACATCCCATCAAGATTTGAATGGAAATTATGCATGAGTTAGAATAATAAATCACGTGTCAACAGTATGTCGGTGTTTTGGTTCTGCTTTTCCATTTTCATAAATGATCACATGGGCACAAAAAGTTGAAAGTGAATGCTCAATAAATGAAGATAGGTGACAAGTGTCCTGAATTGGCCCCAATCATATTGAAGTTTATGCATGTTTACATGAAATTTCTTTTTTAAAATTTTTACATTAATTTAAACTAATTCACTCGTATGATCCCAAGAAAATCCAAACCGATGATATATTAATCACAAAAAAAGACACTTTCATCATATGTTCACATGAAATTGATATTGAATCTGCTGTGACTACTGATTTTTTTAGTTGATTTACAGCCCACTACAAAAGTTGCAAGAAGAAAATGAAACAAACAAGTTAAGTTAGGAGGCTGAAAGGATCAAACTCTCATGTGAGTGTTTTTTTTACTCTCTATTACGATTTTCTTATTCTTATTTCCCTAACTCTCTCTCTATATATATATATATTATATATTAGATCATATGAAAATAGATATTAATGTAAGAAATAAAAATAAAGAAATGGGATTATACAGTCCATTGATGGTTTGGTTTGATGCTGCTGAGAATTTGGAATTTATGTATTTGCAAACTAGAGCAGGCTTAAGTCTTGGTCAATGTCTTAAATAGATTCATTTGCCAGCCTGTGTGTATTTAATGCATACGATCAAATCAAAGTCTCCCGACAAGCTACCTCGTAGGCTAACATGTATCCTTGTAATTTTTGAGTTTTATTATCCTTCTTTCAGTCTTTTAATTTGGAGTTTGGAGAATCGAAGGACAGGATTATGTTTATTTTTCTTGTAAGTTTTATTTTATTCAATGCAATTTATAATTTCCTTCTTCTGTGATTCTTTCTATCATGAGTGGCTAGAAATCTTAGCGGGTTCTAGGGCTTTGTACAAATAATTTATGATGCATGTGTAAATATCAACTCAAATTGCATGGTTTGAATTCCTGATTTAATTTAATTGAATCTAGAACTAGTGATGGATTGAGAGATGAAATTAATTCCAGGTTTATAGTTATTAATTGAATGACCGAGAGGAGAAAATTAGTAACAGGAAAATGAATATTGTAATGGAATTGATTTCTGTCTCCAAAAGAAGAATTAGTTGTAGGGATTAAAATCTGAGGTTTTCATGAGATTGATTAATATGGTGTTCTTGAGACCCACAAGGACTATACAGCCACGCATTAGTAATCTAGGTCATAATTGCTCGACACAGGAGTTATGATAATTATTCTGATTTCCCCACCTTTACAGAGTTGATTGGTTTATGCATGTATCTTGATTGGTTGTTTGTTCTGGAATCTGTACCTTTAAATTTACATTTCAAAACCTCTTTAAATTCTGTCTTTATTTTTATTTCAAAATCTAATCCAATTTCTATTTTACTCAAATAATGAATTATGAAACTATAATTAATACATAAGATAATTTCGATATACCATTCCATGTGTTCGACTTTGGTTATAAATTTATTTGTCACTGTTTACTGCAATTAGTCTGGGGTTTTCACAGTGATCGGCGAGCTCCAGCATGCGGTGGTGATAGGGACCGATGGAAACCACCTTAGGAAGATAGTCATTTTTGTTCCTCACCTCCTTCAGGAGGGGCATCACTCTCTGGATTCTAGTGGCCATTGATGGGTTGATGCTGCTGATCATTAGTGACGAGAATTTTGGAATTTCTGTATTTACAAACTACAGCACGCTAAAGTCTTGGCCAATGACTTAATTAATAGATTCATTTGCCAACATGTGTATATTGTGTATGATCACTTATACCGACAAGCTAGCACGTAGGCTAACATCTACCGTTTTTGTTTCCACTAATTTCTGGAGCAGCACTTGCCGCCATTATCTTATCAGTACCACTACCACCTCTTTGTGTGTGAGGTTGTTCTCCACAGTCAGAGATGAGTAGCCTGTGGAAGGCTTCGAGGAGGTGGAGAGGCTCTGCTCTCTCAACTTCCTTTACTCCTTTATGCAGATACTCTCCGAAGAGGATAGAGTTCATGTATCTGTCATTTTTATCTCCAAGAACCATAATGCAGAATGAGAAATAAATCATCCAGTGAGAAATAAGAAAATTGTTTAATTATGTTTACCATGTTGTTTAAATGTTATTTTTGTATTTCAGCAACGTGGTAAACATAATTAAGCAACATCAACATAGTAAATATAAACAAGCATTGTAGTAAACATGTAATAAACATACCTATGTAATAAATCTTCATATGCCCCATGCCCCGTCTAGTTGATCAAGAGCTTGATGACACCTAATGGGATCTGATTCTCAAGCAAAAACAAGTCGCGGTGAACAATCGTCCATGTCAGCAAGTCGAGATGCTCAACCATAGTAAAAATCTTAAGCATCGTCAGATTATTTTCTGGTTACACTGTGTCCGGAGCAGAGGTCTTCATGTGAATGATGATGAAGCATGCATCACGGAGCATCAGTCGTGCAAGCCCATCGTCGGAGTAATCAAGAGTGGATTTATCCTCGTAGCACTCTCATATCACACTGATGATTTCAAGAAGCTAGTTGTGGTAAAAATCCATGTTCTCTGTGCCGCCCGAAATTAACAAATCAACAGCGTGGGGTTTTATTGAAGATGTGACAGATATGGAAGATATTGTAGATAATAGAAAAATCAAATCAAATCAAAGAGATTTGTGTAAATCCTTTTTTATTATTTTGTTTCCTAGTTTTACGTATAGTCCTTGTATATTTATACTCCCTTGTAATCGTTTGGATTCTCAGTGATAGATTTATCAATATTATTCACATGGTATCAGCCACACTTGGTAGAACCCTAAAATTCTTTCCTCTCGTTGTCGCCTCTTTCCCCAAACTCTCTTTCCATGGCCGACGCCGATGCTCCTACTCTCTCCCTTTCCACCATGATTCACATGGTGAATATTAAACTTACGTCTGCAAACTATCTGCTATGGCATGCACAGTTGGAACCCTTACTTCTCAGTCAACAGTTGCTCTCCCTCGTTGATGGTTTGTCTATTGCGCTGCCTGCCACCATCACTTCCGCTGACGACAGTACCAGCCCCAACCCCGAATTCTCTAAGTGGAACACCCGTGATCAACTTCTCCGATTATTCTTGGTTTTCACTCTTACTGAAGAATCAATGGTTGTGGTTGTCGGATGCAAAACCGCTCGAGATGTCTGGATTGCTCTCAAACGGGCATACAACCACACTTCGAAAGCTCTTGAAATCAGCTTGAAAGATTATCTTTTTTTGAATATCAAACGCGGAAGTCTTTCCCTAGCAGAATATGGCCGCCACTTTAAATCTATTTGTGATCAACTCACGGCTATTGGACGACCTGTTGATGAGATCGATAAATCTCACTTGTTCTTGCGTGGTCTCGGTTCAGGCTTCTCCAACTTCACGATGGCTCAACTTGCCCGAGATTCTCTTGCTGATTTCCCTACTCTATTGGCTCATGCGCAGAGCCATGAACTATTTAACAAGTCTGTCAACTCCTCTTCATCACAGCCTGTTGCCTTCACTACTTTGAATCGCAACCGTGGCAATAATGGAGGTCGTGGACGCTGGAACAATGGTCGTGGCCATGGATGAAGATGTCATCACCGGCAATCTACCTCTTGGTGCTATCTGTGTCATGGCACCGATCATGATCCTTTTAACAGTCCGAAGCGATTTGATTGCTCCTATGATCGTTCATGTCTCCTGGCTGCGAATGCAAACCGTGCGGAGGCTTTCTCGACTTTTTGCTCCCTTTTCAAGTCTTATGCTTCTGATTGATATCTTGACACAGGTGTGTCGGCTCATATATCCACTGATGCGGCTCAACTTGATCACGCTTCTTCCTATTCCGGCTCCGATCAAGTAATTGTGGGTAATGGTGATCACTTATCTATTTCTCATGTCGGCTCTGTTAATATCTCTAAAGCCTTACAGTTGCGTAATGTTTTAGTTGTTCCTCGTATCACAAAGAATCTGATTTCTGTGAGCCAGCTTACCCATGATTATCCAGTTCATGTTATCTTCACTGACTCTGGTTTTCAAATTCAGAATCGACGCACAGGGCAAGTGCTCGTGATAGGCAGCCGTGAATGTCGTATTTACTCTCTGCATTCACCTCTTAATACTTTGACTGCTGTTACTAAGGACAAGAAGCTTCATGTATTGTTTGAGCTCTGGCATTCTCGCCTTGGTCAAGCCTCTTATAATGTTATTAGTTTGCTTAATAAACTTGGTTTTGTTTGTGTATTTGTTTTGTTACCAAAGCCTGACTTATGCAATTCTTATAATTATCATAGAGTACTCGTCTTCCATTTGAGTTAAATAATAAACGTGCTTCTATGCTTTTGGAATTGGTGCACTGTGATTTGTGGGGACCTGCCCCGATTTCCTCTAATTCTGGATTCCGTTACTATGTTATTTTTAACGATGATTATTCTTGCTTTACATGGTTTTATCCTTCAAGAGCTAAATCTGATTTTATGGATGTCTTTCTGTGCTTTCAAAGCTTTGTGGAAACTCAGTTTGCTTGCAAAATTAAAAAGTTTCAAAGCGACGGGGGTACAGAATTTACAAACAGCCACTTACAGTCGTATTTTAATACTTGTGGTATTTATCATCTCATGTCTTGTCCTTATACCCCCGCACAAAATGGAAGAGCCGAGCGCAAACATAGACACATTACTGAAATGGGTCTCTCTCTTTTATTTTATTCCGGCGTTCCGATGTATTTATGGTTGGAGGCTTTTAGCATGGTTGTCTACACAATTAATAGACTACCGAATCCTATTTTGGAGAACAAATCTCCTTTCGAATGTGTCTATGGCAGCAATCCTTCTTATGATTCTTTTCACGTATTTGGATGCCGAGTTTTTCCCTGCTTGCGTGATTATGTAAAATCCAAGTTTCAGCCACGGAGCATTCCTTGTGTGTTTATCGGATACAGCTCCAGTCAAAAGGGATATTGTTGTCTGGATACTTCTTTATCTCGTGTTTATATAACACAGAATGCCAAGTTTGATGAACTCACTTTCCCATTTCGAGCGCAGGTATCCTCCATTTCTGTCCCGGCATTACCGATATCTGAGTTTTGGGTTTCTGCACCCATGCTGCCACCAACTGATCGATGTTCTAAAGCATCTGCTCCAAAGCCTTGTCAAATTTGTATTCCGCCCACTGCAGCACCTCCACCAGAAGTCGCTGCTCCAGTCCTTGCGGTTGCTGCACCTCCACCGGATACTCCTCCTATTGTACTGGAGGATCCCCTATCACCGCATGTTGTAGCTGTTGCATCTCCACCACCTGTTGTGGCTGCTCCGGTGTGCACACATGCCATGCGTACAAGGGATCAATCAGGAATCTTCAAGCCTCGCTATCCAGCTGACGTTGCTCTTATACAAAAAACGTATCTTTATTCTGCTCTAAGTGCTGTTAAAGAACCTTGGCTGCAAGCGATGCACGAAGAAATGGAGGCCTTGCGTCTCAATCGCACTTGGGAACTTGTCCCCAGACCAATGAATGCAAATATAGTTTGTTCGAAGTAGGTTTATCGCACTAAGTTGCTTGCAAATGGGGACATCGATCAATATAAGGCTCGTTTGGTTGCACAGGGTTTCAGCCAACTTCCTGCGTTTGACTTCACTCACACATTAAGTCCTGTTGTCAAAGCTTCGACCGTTCGCATTGTTCTATCTCTTGCGGTCATGCGTTCCTAGCCTCTACACCAGCTTGATGTTAAGAATGCATTTCTTAACGACCACCTATCTGAGACTATTTTTATAGAGCAACCACCAGGCTTCATCGATCCTGGCTTTCCGGATCATGTTTGGCGTCTCAAGAAAGCTTTGTATGGTCTTCGCCAAGCTCCTCTTGTTTGGCATCAAAGGTTTCATGATTTTCTCCTTTCTCTTGGTTTTCTATGCAGTACTGCTGATACATCCCTATTTGTGCTTCGTCAGAAATATGTTCTTGTTTACGTGGATGACATCATTGTCACTCGAAATGATAAATCAGCTCTATCTCAATTTCTCTCTCGTGTGCACTCGGAGTTTTCAACAAAAGATCTTGGCAAACTTGGCTATTTTCTTGGCATCAAAGTGTCTTATCCGTCGTCTGGCATTTTTCTTAGTCAATCCAAGTATGCGCGTGATATACTTACTGGAGCAGAGCTGCTCAATTCTAGTACTAGGTTATGAGATTCTTAAGAACCTTTATCTTAAAAACTCCTCTAGCAGCACTTGACAGAAGTTGCAGTTGCAATTGTTTCAGCATAAAACTAATGTCAATTATAAGTCCTAACAAATACTTATATACAAAATTAACATTATCTCCCATTATGAACACAGATCGCAAAACCATATAAGCCTAAACTAAACCTCATCACAGCATCAAAGTGATAAAATAAATAATCACAAATGTTGTGTTAGATCATAACAATAACTGCATATAACAAATTAACATGGACCTTATGTGGCGGCAATTCAGAAAACAACACATTCACTACCTCACAATCCAGTTTACACCATTAACATCAACTCTAGATCGAATGAAGTAAATCCTCATTTTAAAATCTTTCCATAGACAATCTAGAATTGTCCAGTCCAAGAAATAATTCTCTGTAAGCAATTGGGACGAGTGATGTTGTAGAGATACCGAGGTTATCTTAGAGGTATTCCAAAGATATTTAGATCAATTTGATATATTGCCTGCAAGCCATATACTAGACTCAACTATTACCTGAATATGATAATCTGATCTACCTTCTGTTTCCCTAAACTCACGTAGAAATCATCCAGAATTGCCCAACAATTGGAGAATGGAAATTAGGCCATGCATCATAAACAAGCATTTTGCAATTTAAACCAGTATGCGGAAGAATTTGATTGCTTTCTACAGTCTGTTAATCATCACATCACCTATTAATCTTGAATTGCAATAAATCCAGATACTAAGGAGAGCAATAAAAAATAGGAGCGCCTACTGGAACAATAACTCAGCCAGAATAGAAAAATGCATTCAATTAGAGTTCATAGCATAGTATCATGCTTAAAACTACAAATAACATTAACAAAAAGAGTAGATTTTCCTGATTCTTCCATCGTCTTTGGAATCCGACACAAGTTTGTTCAGTGTGGCTATCATTTCACCATTAGAAGATTGCGTACACGCACAGGCTCTGTAGCGAGAGATAGAATACTGGCAAGAGGCATAGCAATGATGCAGGGGCGAACGGCGTCATAGGGATGATGGCGAGGGGAAGGATGAGAGGGATAATGGCGAGGGGCGGGGGGAAGAATCAGAGGGACGGCAGGGTTACACCATTAACCATTCTCCCCCAACTTTTTTTTTATTTTTGAATTCGTTTTTTCTATTTTTCAATGAAAAAAACTTTTTCTGATAGTACATAATAGGGGATTAAAGAATGGAGGGAAATTATTTACACAAAAAAAATTAAATAGTTTTCATTATTCACACTTAATATCTAGTGTCATGTAAAATACTTTAAAATTTTTAATATTGTTTGTTGATTTAAAATAATTATTTATAAATATTAACATTATTTTTTTCCGGACAAATGTTAACTGTGTTATGATAAATATAATACTCCCTCCGTCCCGGTCAAATTGTCCACATTTGACCGGGCACGATAACCAATGCATGTGAGTGGTAGTGGGAGTTAGTGGGATAAATATTTTATTGATGAGTGTAGAGAATTTGTTATTTTAGGAAAATATACTAATATTGTGGGACAGACGAAAAAGGAAATGTGGACAATTTACTTGGGACGGAGGGAGTATTACAACAATTTTTTAGGAGTGTGTGAGGAAAAAAGTGTCAAAAAAGCGAAATTTGTAGTAGTGCTTTGTGCGTTCTCCAATCCCATATTAAAGATAGGACAGATATGGAAGATATCGTAGATAATAGAAAAATCAATTCATAGAGATTTGTGTAAATCCTTTTAGTTATTTTGTTTCCTAATTTTATGTATAGTTCTTGTATATTTATACTCCCTTGTAATAGTTTGGATTCTCAGTGAAAGACTTATCAATATTATTCACAGGCTTGAAGGCCTCGGCAGGAGCGAGCTCTGGCTTGCCGTGGTGATAGGGGCCGATGGAAACCACCTTGGGAATGTAGTCATTTTTGTTCTTCTCCTCCTTCACTAGGAGAGGCATCAGCATCTGGATTCTACTGGCCATTGATGGGCTAAGATAAGAATTTGGAATTCATGTATTTACGCTAAAGTCTTCGTCAACCATGAATACAAACTACAGCACGCTAAAGTCTTGGTCAATGTCTTAATTATTAGATTCATTTGCCAATGTGTATGATTACACATAGCGCATAAGTTAATTTTTGCACTCATTGATTTAAAAAAAGCTGAAATTGACAAGAACACACCAACAATACATGATAAGAAATTACATAAATAGCTACAGCATATATACAACACAGCACAGCAGATGTGAAAGTGAATGTAGAGTTGAAGCTAGTTGGGATGCACGGCGTACTGAAGCTGAGCAGCAGAAATGGCAAGCAGCGAGATGGCTCCAAGAAACGCAATAACGGTCCATGGAGTTCGAAAGTAAGTGTGAATTAGCTCAGCCATCCATGTCTTGGTTCTGCTCTGGTAGTGCGCTTGGATCTTGTCCTTCAATTCCCCAAAAACCTTTGGATTCTCGGTGCAGGCGTTGATATCCTTGTAGACGGTGAGAACCTCATGGTCACTGCCCAGCTGGTTGTACAGGATCTTCTTTTCTCGCAGCTCCTTCACGTCTTCGGCCCTCTCCATGAGCGAGTTCATGAAGTTGATGTACGACGTCACTTCCCATTGGGTGGGGCTGTTGGGACTCATCTCATAGGCGATCATGTTCAAGAAGAACACCTTAGTGTACCTGGAGACGTACCAATATGGGAGTTGAACCGTGGCACTGAAGAAGTGGGGTTTGAAGTCAACGTCCTTCAAAGATCTAGTAGGGCTAGGTTCAAAGAATATGCCCTTGGCATTGAGGTCTGTCACCGATCGGAAAGAATGGATGACTTTCTCGTTTTTGGGATTCTTTGCTGCCTTTTTGCAGCCTAGGGTCCTTAGAAGAAGACCAAGGATCGTCATACCTTCCGCAGTACTAGTCGTCATTGCTGGTGTATCGCCAGATTCTATATCAAAGCACTTAGATCTTGGGCAGCACAGCCAATATCTGCTTATGGAGCCTTTGGGATCATGAGGTTGTTGTTCAACCTTGAAGCAGCAGAGGCTCCTGCTTTTGTACCCTCTACACGAGCCAGTTTTGCTGAAATCGGAGATGACTAGCCTGTGGAAGGCTTCGACGAGGTGGAGAGGCTCGGGTCTCTCACTTTCCATTTCTCCTTCCTGCAGCCTACACTCTCCGAAGAGGCTAAAGTTCAAGTATCTGTCATTTTTTTCCAATAATCCAGCATGAATATATGTTAATATATTGCATATATAAATTATTTCTTAAATTCAGAATTAACTAACATGTAATAATCAATTAAACATATATACCTGTGTAATAAATCTTCATATACCCCCGTCTCATATCTTGTGTTCATCAAGAACTTGATGACACCTAATGGGATCTGATTCTCTAGCAAAAAGAAGTCGCGCTGCACAATCGCCAACGTTAGAGAGCCGAGATTCCTCCACATAGTTACATTCTTTAACCGCGTGAGATCATTTGCTGGTTGCGCTGTGCCCGGAACAAATGTCTCCATGTAAATGATGACGAAGCATGCATCATAGAGCATCAATCGAGCAAGCTCATTGTCGGAGTAATGAAAGGTGGGATTCTCCTCGTAGCACTGTCGTATCTGACCAATGCTTCCAAGAAGCTCGCTGTAGTAAAAACCCAAGTTTTGTGTGCCGCCCGAAACGAACAAATCGACGGCCTGGGGCTTGAAGGCCTCGACAGAAGCGAGCTCCAGCTTGCCGTGGTGATATGGGCCAATGGAAACCACCTTAGGGATGTAGTCATTTTTGTTCTTCTCTTCCTTCACTAGTAAAGGCATCACTCTCTCGATTCTTGTACCCATTGATTGGGTTGATGCTGCTGATCAGTATTGTGATGAGAATTTTGGAATTTATGTATTTACAAAGTCTTGGTCAATGTCTTAATTATTAGCTAGATTCTATTTGCCTGCAGCATGTGTATAATGTGTATGATCACTTATATGGACAAGCTAGCACGTAGGCTAACATCTACGGTTTTTGTTTCAACTTTTATTGTCCCACCACATTAATTGTGTGGATTACAGGTTGTTGACATAAAAGAATGCACCTAAATCAACTCAATAGATGCATTCGCAAGGGCGCAAGTCGCCATTTATATTGGCTAACAATTTCTTGTTTAATTTCTATTTCAATCAAGTCAATCTATCAGGTTTTGAACCAGGTCTTAATATTTTTCTCTTGGATATGAGATTTGTGGTACATGACTGAAAACACTGCAACAAATTATGTCAAGTACAATAAATTTTTACAAGTAATACTGCAAGTACTGCTAGTACGAGAACAAATAAAATAAAATAAATAAAATGAAATTAAACACAGCCGAGTCGAGGAAGCTGGAGCCGTTACAGGCGTGAGACACGAGCGTAACCGACGCGCCAATCAATGGTTGGAGCCGTTACAAGTTTATGCAATTCAACATGTGCAAAATGTGTTCCACACTCAATTGCAACACGTGGTTGACTCATCAATCACGTCACATGCATCGTGTGGACCACGTCGACAGTCCACGTGTCGAGCCCGCAGGCTGACTTCAAGTGCCCAAAAAGATAAGGCACAGCGGACTAAGCCAAGCCAAGGACCCAAGGGCCCAAAGACCAATTGCCGAGAATCAAGCCGCGATCGGGGCCAATAACGGGCGCGGGCGCTCGGCCAGCGGCCGCGCTGAGGCCGTAGGCCGAGGTAGGGCGGGGCAGGGCGAGCGGCAGCGGCGCGTGAAGACGCCACCGGGTGCCACATACACTGCACACTTGGTTATTACACATCTCAACCATAATGGTTTATAAACTTAGATTAATTAATTTAATTAAATGTGGGACACTTCATTTATTACATAACTCACTTATGTAATAATTCCACCAACCGTGTCACTTCGTGGACTCATTTCTCACTCACCGGAATTCAAATTTGAGAAAATAAATATACCACGATCATCTACTCTTCGCGTAGATTAAGTTGGTAATATTTAATTTTGACAAAATTAAATATTTACATCGGGAATTTACTACAAAGTACCCGAATTACCAATATTTTCAAATTGAAGATTTTTAATTATCATAACTAGGGATGTCAATCGGGCTAACCCGTCGGTTTTGGGCCAGCCCTATCGGGCTGCGGGTTAATCGGTCCGGGTCAAATCGAGTTAAAATTTTTTCGGGCTAAAAAATCTTGACCCTAACCCTAACCCATCGATTTTCGGGCTAGCCCGTCGGGCTAATGAATTTATTAATTATTTTTTATTTTTAATATATTTTCATTATTTTAATATTTTAAATATCAAAAGATAAGCAAAATATTATTTATATCTTACAAAAATGCAAAACACATCACAAATCTTTATATAATGATAAATTTATCTATTAAAAATATAATTTTTTTATTTTAGCATTATTTGAATACATTTAACTTCATAAATAAATAAACTAAACTATGAATACTATTTGAACTAAATACAATTATATAACTTAAAACTTAATAAATAAATATAATTTTAAATATTAGAAGTAGATTTTAGTACTATAATTATGAAAAATATATTAATAAAAATAATAATCGGGTTAATCGGGTCAACCCGTCGGGTTTCGGGCTCAACCCTATTGGACCTCGGGTTATTCGGTCCCAGGCTAATCGGGCTAAAAAATTTTCGGGCCAAAATATCTTGACCCTAGCCCGCATTTTGGCTCGGGTTAATCGGGCCAATCCTCGGATTTCGGGCTAAATTGACATCCCTAATCATAACCATTCGGTTACAGGCTAGCCAATTTTTTTTATTCTTTTATTTAAAAAAAAAAACACATACACCAAACCCTAAAAACACATACACCAAACAAAGTAGGGAGACCATGTGGAGTTAATAGTTGGTGTGTTTCATTAAACATGACAAAGTAGGGAGACTTGCTATGAATTTTACCCGAACGTAGACAATTAATGAGATGCACAACTACCTCAAATACATCATTAAAATTTGAATGGAAAAAAAGATGCTTGAGTTAGAATAATTAATCACGTGTCAACAATACGCTGGTGTTTTCCTTCTGCTTTGAAAAGTGGCTATGTGGCAATGAATGTTGAAAGTTAATATTGGACAAATGTATGCAGGCAAGTGGCCTGGATTGCCCTTCGTGCCTAGGGATGGGGAAAAATACCGAAATATCGAAATTCCGGACATATCGTATCGAAAAAATACCGAAGTTACCGAATTTTTTGTATACCGTAATTTTTGGTAAGGTATCATACCGTACCAAAAATTTTAGGTACGGTAACGGTATGACAATCCTAATATTGAAGGTATACCGGCACATACCGTACCGAAAATATAATAATATTTTTTATTTTTATTATTATTTTAAAAATAATAAATTAAAAATAAAATCATATAAATTAAGAATGAAATCATATCTTCTCTTTTCACCTAACAATATTATTGATATAAACATATTTCTAAAATAAATATCAACAGAAAAAATCGTAAAAATCAAAATATATAAAAAAAAAATCGGTATATTAACGGTATATTGAAAAGTATATCAAAAAATTTTGGTATGTTAACCGTATATTGGAAGAATGATAAGATAAATGGTATATAAATTATGTCATGTCAAAATCATATTGAAATCATTTCAAGAATTCGATATGTCGAAGTAATAGTATATAAATTATCTCATACAGAAACCATACCGACTCATACCGAAATCATACCGAAAATTCGGTATACCGAACTAAGGTATACCGAAAACTTCGATACGGTAACGGTATGAGTTTTCCTCATACCGAAAATTTCGGTAAGGTATAAGGTATGGAGAAAAATGTGCGGTGTACCGTACCGAACCATCCCTATTCGTGCCGACCCTGTAATTTGAATCGATGCCCCTATTATAAATAATAATTTTAATCAAAGTTAATATAAATATAAAATATATTTTACATTATTTTTGCTATTTTAAATCATAAAAACTCGTATTAGCTACTTCAAATCTTGAGAATTTTAAGAACGTTTTATTTTAAACAAATCCTTATTAAAATAAATCACTTTAAATGATATTATATAAGCCAAAATGCACAATTTAAAAATAATGTTTATATTATTCTCTTAAAGAGAGAATTTTCACAATATATTTCCTAAAAATAAAAAAATTGTTAAATTTAATATTATATACAATTTTACTTTACTTGAGTTAAAGATCAATTTATTTATTTTGTAGTAACGTAATTTTCTTAAAAACTTATATTAAAATAAATGAATAACATAGTACTAATAACATGTTTTATAAAAATTGGTGCCCCTATATTTTTGGGCTCCGATGCGGCACACATCTCGCACGGCCTCAGGGCCGGTCCTGATTGGCCCCAATCATATTGAAGTTTATGTATGTTTACATGTACATTAATTTAAACTCACACATCCATATATTCTCGAATACATGATAATCTCTTGGTCATAAGTAAGATGCTTTCACCACTGTGCCTCGAACAAAGGACCCCCATTTATACATGTTTACATGAATTTGATATTGAATCATTGTAATAAACTGTTTGACAATGGCTACAACTTCAGCTTTGATGGTCAGTGATAGATCCATGTAAATCAGTAAAAACTGTTTGAAAGATATTCTTTTCCGATAATTTATCAAAATTATATCTTTTAAGTTTTAACTGTAGTCATTCGAGATCTTGTCATTGCCGAATATTTATTTTATAAAAGTTGTCTTAATTAAGATTAAAAAACAATATATTAGGGAATATTTAAAAGTCGAGCACTTGTTTTTTTGCGTTGCAAGAAACAGACTACTGTTCCTTTATCCAGTGGCGGATCCACAAAATACCCGTGGGGGCTGAATTTTTTTTTTTGGGCTTCCACTGGACTTCGTATCATATTCTTTTTCTTATTTTCATCCATTTTTTCTTCTTTACGAAGGGTGCTAGTCCAAAAAATTCTGAATCACGATACTATAAAAACGAAAAAAATTTCTCGTTAGGGGGGGCTAGAGACACCCCTAGCCCTGGTGTGGATCCGCCACTGCCTTTATCTGCTGCAGAGTCTGAATAACGTTCCTTGAGCTCAGCTTCTAAGGAACTTCAACGGCTTAGCTATTTACTTCATGATCTTCAGATTGTTTGTTCTCAGCCGATTCCATTATATTGCTACAATTCTGCTGCGCTTCAAATCACTCGCAACCATGTTTCTCACGAGCGCACGAAACATATTGATCTGGATTGTCATCATGTGCAGGATTTGTTTAAGAATTGGTTTCTTCTTCCGCAGCATATTTCTGGTGAATTGCAACTTGCGGATCATTTTACTAAGTTGCTTGCTGGTCAGCGGATTTGTGCATTGTTGTTCAAGATTGGAGTCGTTGATCTTCACCGGCTCCATCTTGATGGGGGTGTTGGGAGGATTCCGGTAGCCATGGTGGTTGTGCTGGTGCGGGTACTGGAGCTGAGGATGATGAAGTATAAAAGGCAGCTGGTGGAGTTTCATGCATGCAGTGGTCTCGGTTGTTGGTTATTAGAATAAGCGTGTTTTACGCTTTTGTAATTTTCATTTCCTTTCTTTATTGTTAGTTGTGCTCACGTGATGTGCATGTGATATGCCTCACGTTTTTTTTTGTTCTTCTTTCATGCATAAATAGGAGAAGTGTAAACTCTGCAGAATTGATTTTATGATGAAATAAATTTCACTTTCCAGCTTGTTGGGTATCAACGGGGAGGATGCCGGCGTTCATCCTTGCCCTTGCCGAGGTTCAGTCCTGCATGTTCGTAGACCCTTCTCCTTCTCCAATGTGACCGCAGCAGCAAGCCTGTAACAAGAAAGAAAAATACGTTAGAAATCTGAAAATTAAATGTACATCGACTTACCTGCGCCGGGGCTGATCAGCAGCGACGAGAAGAAGTGCACGAAGAGGGCTGATGGAGTTCACGCAGGGGCAGTGAGGCTGAGCTGCAGCAGCAGCGGAGATGCAGCCACGAACATGAGGCTGTAGAAGACAGCAATGCAGCGCAGCAGCGAAACGACAGAGATGTGGAGTTCTCGGCTCAGATCGTCCACGCCAATAACCCGTTCAACATCATTGAAGTGCGCCTATCACAGGGACCACGGTGGAGAAGAGAAGTACTCGTCGGCAGATACAATGAGGTACTATCAGGAGCGAGTATCACGAAGCAAACGGATAAGCCCTCACCCAAACCCACACAAAGACACGAAGAAGGCGAAGCACACAACAGAAGAAGGCGCCTCTGGAGAGTAGAAATATTGGTTTCACACAGCTTTTTCTCTTACTCGCTCAAACTCTCACGCTGCTCTTGGGGGGTGGGCAAATTTTGTAGACAACTTTTTTGTCTCAATTAAGAAGGAAATCAAATAAGGAAGGTAGGACAAAAAAATAGGATAGATGGGCTTGCTTAATGGGTTGGGCAATGGGCCGATTAATCAACACCTCTTAACTGTGAATTCGAACCCAATTACAACAAGTTGAAGCTAGTTAAGACTTGGTTGGATGCACTGAAGAGGTCATTGATATGATCGTTGCTAGAATATAGGAGTCTGTTTAAGTTGTTCAATAAAGTCCTAATATTTAGGATATTAGTAGTTTGTTAGCTATTTCTTAGTTTCTGTTTTATTCTTGTAAAAGCTATTTAAGAGTTTTAGTATCTTTCAATAGAATTGATTCAGTTTCAGCAGAACTCTGATTCGCATAAGTTTTGCTCTCAACATGCACGGCGTATTTAAGTCGTTTTGGGATTCTTTGCTGTCTTCTTGCATTTGTAGACTCCACAGCCACTTTTCTTGAAATCGGAGAATTAAAGAGGATGTTGGGTGCCAAATTTGAACTAATGATGCTATAACAATAGTCAATATATAGAACTGTGCATATGTAAGTGAAAATTACGCAGGGACCCCATTTGACAACTTTATGAAAGGCAGTTAGATTGATTTTCACATGGAAGAAATGTCGTATTGAAGCTGAGCAGCAGAAATGGCGAGCAGCGAGATGGCTGCAAGAAACGCACACTACAAGAAAAATGTTGATAGACAATGGTTTTGGTTTAAAACGGTTGTCGTAAAGTGATTAAAGTCTAAAGCATTGTCTAATAGTGTCAAAAAATACATAAAGACAATGGTTGACACTTACAGTTGTTCAAATGTTGTCTAATAGACAAAAGACAACAAATAAATTTAAGTGTTGTTATTTAAATATTGTTATATATTCTTACTATAATTCTAAATGTATCTATATATAAAAAAAAAATAGTAATATAACTTTTTCCGTCAAAATTATTATATTCTTTTAATAATTTTTCTTTCAAAAAAATTACACTAATATTATTTTGATTTTTAATTTTTAGTTAATATTTTATATTTTACATATTTATATATAACAAATAATAAAAAATCTCTATAAAACAATATTTATCACTTTTTCTTTAAAAAATTATATTTTCACTTAATTAATTATTTTATTTATTATGTTTAAATAATAATATTGTTAAAAAATTTACTTAGAAATTTATAATATTATTAATTATATTGTATTATAAGATATTATTTGATCAATTCACCCAACTTATACAAATTAAATAAATCTAATATCAAAATCCTAAATTCCCTTTCTTCTAATAAAAAAACCTAATTAAATTCCAAATCAAAAAATTAAATCATCGCGCGATGACGGTCCATGGAGTTCGAAAATAAGTATGGATGAGCTCAGCCATCCACGTCTTGGTTCTACTCTGGTAGTGCGCTTGGATCTTATCCTTCAACCGCCCAAAAACCTCCGGGTTCTCGGCGCCGTAGGTGTTGATATCTCTGTAGACGCCGAGAACCTCTTCATCACTGCCCAGCCAGTTGTACAGAATCTTCTTATCTCGCAGCTCCTTCACATCTTCCGGCCTCTCCGTGAGCGACTTCATGAATCCGACGTACGATGTCACCCCAGCTTCGTTGATGTTGTTTGGACTCAACTCGTAGGTGATCATGTTCGAGAAAAACACCTTCGTGTATACGGAGACGTACCAGCATGGGAGCTGAACCGTCGCATAGAAGAAGTGGGATTTGAAGTCCACGTCTGTTGGAGTAATCTGAATAATTAGCTCGAAAAGTAGTTCGCTAGTGGGTCGATGTTGTTCGACGAAAGTGGGTTGAGCCGTATAGGTCAAGGAACTCGTGGTGCAGTTCGCATTGGATAGATATGGAAAATATATTGTGTATATCTTGTTTCCTTGATGGACAAGATTTATCCTTATTTGTATTAGATTTGGATAGGAATAAATTTATTAGATAGATTTAGGTTTAGATATATCTTACCATATCTAGGTTTTATATTCCTTATGTGATTAGGAATATCTCCCTATATATACCCCTACTCCCCACCAATTGTAGTTGTCACATACTTTGTATTTTCTTCACCATAATAATATCATCACCGAGGAGGCTTGAAGAGTGGACGTAGAGCTTATGCTCGAACCACTATAATTCTTTGTGTTCTTTATTTTCTGTTAGTTATTTGTGTCTGCAATCGCTTCAATTCACAACAAATTGGTGCGGTGAACGTGGAGGAGAAAGGATTGCGATGGGTTCAGCCAAGTTCGAGGTGGAGCGCTTCACGGGATCGAATGATTTCGGTTTGTGGAAGTTGAAGATGCAAGCGCTGTTTGTACAGCAAGGCTTGGACGGTGCCTTGAAGGGAGAGGCTGGATTACCTGACACGATGACGGAATAACAGAAGAAAGATACACTGGCGAAGGCGCACAGTGCGCTGATTCTGAGTCTCGGAGACACGGTGTTGAGGAAGGTGTCGAAGGAGAAAACGGCAGCGGAAGTATGGACCAAACTGGAATCCTTATATATGAAGAAGTCCCTGGCGAATGGCTCTACCTTAAACAATCGTTGTATTCGTTTAAGATGCAAGAGGGAAGACCAATCAACGAGCAGCTCAACAAGTTCAATAAGTTGATCCTCGATCTAGCAAATATCGATGTGGCGATAGGAGATGAGGATCAGGCATTGATGTTGTTGAGTGCGCTGCCAAAGAGTTATTCGAACTTCAAGGAAGCCTTAATGTATGGAAGAGAGTCATTGACCATGGATGAGGTTCAGTCTGCTCTAAGTTCGAAGGAGTTAAATGAGAAGAACGAGGAGCGAGAGAACTCTCATGGAGAAGGCTTGGTGGCTAGGGCGGCTCGAGGAAGACTGGAGATGAGGAACTCCAACAGGGGAAGTTCGAGGTCAAGGTCGAGGCCAAAGCCAGGATCACAGCCAAAGGTCAAGTACTTTCTCTGCCAAAAGAAGGGACATATCAAAAGAGATTGTCCGGAGAGGCAGACAAAGCAGGAGCAGAAGCAGCAAGCGGATGTAGCTGTTGCTGAGCAGGAATATGACTCTGGAGAGGCACTAGTGATTTCGAATGAGCGCTCGGAGAGGAAATGGATATTAGATTCAGGTTGTCATTCCACATGACACCTAATAAGTCATGGCTAGAAGGGTTCGAGGAGCAGAAGAACTCGAGTGTTCTTCTGGGTAACAATAAACCATGCAAGGTGGTTGGAATGGGTTCGGTGAGGATTAAGATGCACGATAATACAGAAAGAGTACTTCGAGGTGTAAGGTACGTTCCGAAGCTTAAGAGAAACTTGATCTCTTTGGGGATGCTCGACGAACTGGGTTACACGATCAAGATGGAAGCTGGGACTTTGAAGGTGTGCAAAGGATCCCTGGTCTTGATGAAAGGAGCTCGAAGGAATGGAATATACACTCTGATGGGGAGCACGGTGATCGGGGAGGCTTCGATAGTGACGGTTGACAAGTCAGTACTGTGGTACAGGCGACTCGGTCACATTAGTGAGAGGGTGCTACAGGAGTTATCGAAGCAAGATCTGTTGCTCGGGGATAACATCAGAGAGCTGGATTTCTGTGAGAATTGCATCTATGGGAAATCTCACCGGGTAAAGTTCGGAGTTGGTCGACAGAGAGCTCGAGGAACTCTGGACTACATCCACTCAGATCTATGGGGACCTTCAAGGGTCAGTTCGAATGGAGGAGCGAAGTACTTCATGAGCCTCATTGATGATCACTCAAGGAAGGTGTGGGTCTACATCTTGAAGAATAAGAGTGATGCTTTAGAAACCTTCAAGAAGTGGAAAGTGCTGATCGAAAATCAGACTGGAAGGAAGGTGAAGAGGCTGCGAACTGACAATGGCCTTAAGTATTGCTCGAAGGAGTTCGAGAGGTACTGATCGAAGCACGGTATTGCGAGGCACAAGACAGTGGCTGGAACACCTCAGCAGAACGGATTGGCGGAGAGGTACAATCGGACGTTGCTGGAAAAAACGAGGTGCATGCTGTTCAGTGCAAAGTTACCCAAGTCGTTCTGGGCAGAAGCAGTGACTACTGCAGCTTATTTGATCAACCGGTGCCGCTCGACTGCACTAGGTTTCAAGACACCGGAAGAAATATGGTCTGGTCATCCTCCGGATTTTAGCAACCTCAGAGCTTTTGGTTGCGTGGCTTATGCGAACATCAAAGGAGATAAGCTTGGGAGGAGGGCATTGAAATGCATATTCATTGGGTACCCTGAAGGTGTGAAAGGGTACAAGTTATGGTGTCTCGAGCCGGATGTAAGAAAGTTCATCATTAGCAGGGATGTGACGTTCAAGGAGGAGCTGGTAGGAGAACTGGATAAAGGGGTCGAGGAATGGGAAAATATCCTTGAGAAACAAGGTGGTGCTTCGGAGGAACAGTCTGACAAGGTCGAAGGGAATAGATCAGTTGTTGAGATTGAGGTGGAGCCGACCAGTGGGTCGAAGAGAGTACCTCAAGTGGATGGCGAGATCGAGGTGGTTCGAGGGTCAGGTGCGCTTCAAGATTATAATCTCACGAGAGATAGGAAATGAAGGCAGATAAGACCTCCCACTCGATTCGGATATGCTGATGTCGTAGCATATGCCTTTGTTATGGCGGAAGAGGTAGAGCTGGATGATACTGAGCCGAAGAGCTATACCGAGGCCATAACTTGTAAGGAGAGGCTCAAATGGCTCGATGCCATGAAGGAGGAGATGGACTCCTTGAAGAAGAATAACACCTGGGAGTTGGTGGATAAGCCGGGGGAGAAGCAATCGATAGTTAGCTGTAAGTGGATCTTCAAGAAGAAATAGGAGGTTTCTGGGGTTAGATTCAAGGCTAGACTAGTTGCTCGAGGCTTCACGCAACGGGAAGGTGTGGATTATGGCGAGGTGTTTGCGCCAGTGGTGAAATAAAGGTCTATAAGGTTGATATTGTCGTTGGTTGCTCGGTACGACATGGAGTTGGAGCAACTGGATGTGAAGACCGCATTTCTGTATGGAGAGCTGGAAGAAAGGATCCTTATGATGCAGCCCGAGGGTTTCGAGGAAGCCGGTAGCAGGGAGAATGTGTGTCTTCTCAAGAAGTCATTGTATGGATTGAAGCAGTCTCCAAGGCAGTGGAATAGGCGGTTCGACAAGTTTATGATTCAGCAGGATTTTGTTCGATGCAAACATGACCCATGTGTATATTTTCGAGGTGAAAATATGGAGACTCGAATTTATCTACTGTTGTACGTAGATGATATGCTGATAGCGAGTCGAGATAAGCAAGGGATAGCCGAACTGAAGGAAGCTCTGAGTCAAGAGTTCGAGATGAAGGATCTCGGTTGTGCTCGAAGGATCCTGGGTATGGAAATAGTTCGAGACAGGGCTCGAAGAAGACTCACATTATCTCAAGAGGGATACTTGACGAAAGTTCTTGAGAAGCATGGAATGGAGGATGTAAAGCATGTGCTCACTCCGTTAGCAGCTCATTTCAAGTTGAGTGCTGCTAGGAAACTCGACGAGGAGGAAAGAGAGTTTATGAGAGGTGTTCCTTATGCAAGCGTTATCGGTTCGTTGATGTACGCTATGGTATGTACGAGACGGGATCTTGCTTATGCTCTCAGCATGGTTAGTAGGTTCATGGCCGAACCTAGGAAAGAGCATTGGGCAGCTCTGAAGTGGGTCCTCAGGTATGTTCGAGGGACAGTTGGAAAGGGTCTAGTCTTCGAGGATGATGGTTCGAGCTCAAGGCTCCCAGTCGAAGGGTTTGTAGACTCAGATTATGTAGGATGTATGGATACGAGGAAGTCATTGACGGGTTTTGTGTTCACATCGTATGGAACGGCGATTAGTTGGAGAGCAAGTCTGCAGAGGGTAGTCACCTTATCTTCGATGGAGGCGGAATACATTGCCTTGACCCAAGCGATTAAGGAAGGTCTGTGGTTGCTCGGATTCATGAATGAACTGGGGATTGATCAAGGAAAAATGAAGGTTTCCTGTGATAATCAAGGTGCTTTGCAGTTGGCGAAGAATGATGTTCATCATGAGAGAACTAAGCACATCGATGTGAAGTTCCATTTTATAAGAGATGTGGTGGCAGCCGGAGAGGTCGAGCTGCACAAGGTCAATACTCTCGATAATCCTGCGGATATGATTATGAAGCCAGTTCCAAGTACTAAGTTTGAGTACTGTCTGGAACTGATCAAACTGTTGAAGTGGAACTGAAGAGGAGGTGCCAAGTCGAGGTGATATTGAGCCTAAGGTGGAGAATTGTTGGAGTAGTCTCAATAATTAGCTCGAAAAGTAGTTCGCTAGTGGGTCGAGACTGGGTCGATGTAGTTCGACGGAAGTGGGTTGAGCCGTATAGGTCAAGGAACTCGTGGTGCAGTTCGCATTGGATAGATATGGAAAATATATTGTGTATATCTTGTTTCCTTGTTGGACAAGATTTATCCTTATTGGTATTAGATTTGGATAGGAATAAATCTATTAGATAGATTTAGGTTTAGATATATCTTACCATATCTAGGTTTTATATTCCTTATGTGATTAGGAATATCTCCCTATATATACCCCTACTCCCCACCAATTGTAGTTGTCACATACTTTGTATTTTCTTCACCATAATAATATCATCACCGAGGAGGCTTGAAGAGTGGACGTAGAGCTTATGCTCGAACCACTATAATTCTTTGTGTTCTTTATTTTCTGTTAGTTATTTGTGTCTGCAATCGCTTCAATTCACAACAACATCCTTCAAAGATTCAGTAGGGCTGGGTTTGAAGTGGATGCCCTTCGCCTTGAGGTCCGTCACCAATCGGAATGAGTGGATGA
Organism: Plectranthus barbatus; assembly: GCA_026898455.1. Taxonomy (NCBI): domain Eukaryota; kingdom Viridiplantae; phylum Streptophyta; class Magnoliopsida; order Lamiales; family Lamiaceae; genus Plectranthus; species Plectranthus barbatus. Next base: position 613,987 of record JAPKLW010000139.1, read on the forward strand.
CTTTTTCAATTCTGGGATTCTTCGTTGGCTTGGATCTAAGGCAGCAGAGCCATCTGCGAGTTGGTGGATGAAAAGGGAGGGGGTTTGTGATTTTTGGAGCAGCACCGTCGTCATCACTTAGTTGTTATTCAAGTCAAGTTCAACTTTGAAGCAGCAGAGGCGCCGACATTTGTAGCCTAAACAGCCAGTTTTCTCCTCCAAGTCGGAAATGACTAGCATGTGGAAGGCTTCGAGGAGGTGGAGAGGCTCCTCCGCTCTCTCAATCTCCATTTCCGATTCTCTTTTTTGTCGATACTCTCTGAAGAGGATAGAGTTAAGGTATCTGTCATTTTTTGAACATATAATTTGTTAAAAAGCTCACGTACATGTAATAAATTGGATACCGATATCCTCACATAAGATTTTTTTTTTCATTTGAACTACTTCATAGATAGCTTAGTGATTACATGATAATACCTCCTATCATACCTCCTTAAACAATAACATAATAACCATACCTTGAGCTAAATAGAAACTTACTTAATAACCATACCTTGAGCTAAACTTACTTTTTGATAACCTGAAACTGAGTTCCAGACAGTTTCAGTGAACAAGTGCATATTAAACTTACTTCCGATGCGCTATACATTACTCTGATTTTGGGACCAACAATATATAATATATATAGGGAAGGGATCAAATAAGAATAAATCCTCCCATGAGAAAAAAGAATGAATCTTATACATTGGATCTAAATAAATCAATGGTTGATATGCAATCAAGCAACAACTAAAATACAATCAAGCAACATAGTAATCAAGCAATAACTAAAAACAATCAAGTAAACCTGGTAACCAAACAACGAACAAAACACAATCAAGCAATATTGTAAACATAATCAAACAACGTTCTTATTTTCTCACATGAAACTTTTCAACGTTCTTGTGCTAAATAGAAATGAATCTACACGATTCATCTAAAAAAATCAATGGCTGAGATTTTTTTTTTTCAAGATTTCATGCTTAATTGATTTATAAATCATGCTTAATTTGATTAAGCTTGATTTATAAAACAATTAAGTTCGAACGAAAATTATGCTTAATTTTTCAATCTTTGATGCTTTAATCTCAACCATTGATGCTATCAATCAAATAGCTGAGATTCATTCCCATATATATATATATATATATATATATATATATATATAGTTGTGATCATATGTTACCTACCTCCCACATATTATATGAGACTAAATCCCAACCCTTAATTTTTCAAATCATGTGGCCCACATTTAAACTTGAATTATTAATTAATAATTTTTAATTTCCTTATTAATCATTATTAAAGGTTATTTAGTAATCACCACAAGGCATCTCTCTCTCTCTCTCTCTCTCTCTCTCTCTTTGCGTGTGAGGAATTTGTATTCTTTGAATAACATGCTTTCTGGGTACGTGAATTTGGGGATGGCGAAGGCTGCGGAGAAGTTGTTCGATAGAATGCCTAAAAGGGATTGTGAGAGTTGGAATACGATGGTGATGGCGTATGTGCAAAAAACTTTCTCGATCTTGCGATGGTTCTTCTTCAATAGTCCAACTTCGGCTATTTTTCTCTTTGTCGGCATCTATTTCGGCTGGTCTTTGTTAGTATTTTCGCAGCCAACAATTAGTGGTGGTTTTGGGTATCTATTATGCACGGTGGTGCAATTTCTTGGCGACTGCCAGCCGACCAATTTTTACTATGTAGATGTTACATTATTTATATGATAGTTGATACATTATTTATTCTTTATATACTACATTATCTTTTATAGTGTATTTTTATTTTATTTTTTTAAATATGACTCCAAGTTTTATTATAATATTGAAATTGTAAACAAATAATGCAGCATATTTGTCATAAATAATGTAACATTCATAGCACATTATATATCAAATCAAAGATAATTTAATTACTTTTCAAACGAAATTCTTATTGCATATGTTCGGAACAAGATAACCGTAGTAAAACCAAATAATGTAATAACTAAAACTAAATAATGTAACATAATAAAAAGGATAATGTAATACTGTAATATTAATAAGTAGAATTAGATAATGCGCGATGAATACAAATAATGCAACATAATATGTCGTTACATTATTCTTCATATTATGCTGCATTATCTATGTTTGTCGATTTGCATTATCTAATTCTCCTTATTACCTTATTAATGTTACAGTACTTTTAAATATATCATTACATTATCCTTTGTATTATGTTACATTATTTAGTTAGGCTATTACATTATTTAGTTTTACTACGAATATATTATTCCGAACATATGTAATAGGGATTTCGTTTGAAAGATAATTAAATTATCTTTAATTTGATATATAATACGTGGAAAAATAATTTAAATTAAGTGAGTTATGATTATTTAAAGTTTTATAAAAATTTTAGAGGAGAGAGAAAAAGACAATTTTGAGGGATGTCCATGTTTCACGTAATTATGGGTATCAAAATTACTATTATACCGAAATAATGTTATATGTTTCATTAAATAATGCACCAAAATTTTTAATTTTTAAATTAAATCAAAATCATCCAAATTCAAATCTAATGATTGTATTTTGGCCTCATATATCATAGGGGAGATGAGTAACCATATACATATATATATATATATATATATATATATATAAAGAGAGAGAGAGAGAGAGATTTGTAATCATATGTGAACCACCTCCCATATGTGAGATAAGATCAAATGTGATCCATAGATTTTTTTTATTTTAAGGGTTGTGATTAAATTCTAGATTTATTTCTATTATTTCATTTACCTTATTTAATTGAATTAGAGGGTAATATAGGCATAAAAATTTGGCAGTTGGAATATTATCATAACTGATTCCTTATATTATTCCATCATGATCTCCATATCTTTCATAATTTCATTAAATTTTACGTAGTGATTTTTTTTTTCAAAACTCTGGAAAACGACGGAGAGAAAAGAAAAAGCTATCAACAACATTGTTAAAATCTCCAGCGACCGACGATGGTAATAGTCTTTCATATTTTTTGTAAACTGGGCGTCGTTGTGAGAGGTGGCGATTGCCGCAAAAGTCCACTCTAGGCCGCAGGGGCGGACTTATGTGTTGGATTGTGTACCCCCAAAATCTCATTTTATTATTATTAAATATATATATTTATTATAATTTTTATTATTTATTTATATATATATTTATGTAATGTACCCCCAATTTATTTTTATTTATATATTGTATCATCGATTGTAAATTTCTGGATCCGCCACTGCTAGGACGCTTTTAATTTTTTGCGAACGATTATTAGGTGGGCATCATGGTGGATGCTTTCAACAATGATGATAATTTGATGATATAATCGATGGGAGAGCGCAAAGGCACTTTTGGAGATGATGTGCTTGAGGCACCGCAGGAGATGAGCCGCCAAAAGGAGTCTCAATCAGCCAAAATGAAATAACACATTAAGTTCATGAATAATCTGTATATTTACATTGTATAAGTATGTATATTTATCTTATTGTATGTGCAATTTGAGTGACACTCGTTTTTTTTTCCCTAATATTTAAGCATGTATACTTACATTATTTAAGTCTGTATATTTATATTATTTACGTCTGTAGATTTGTATTATATTCTGTGCGATTTGAGTGACAGGAAAACAAGTTTGATTAGGATAATGAATTTGGGTTCCAATGCTGCAATTTTTATATTTATAAAATGCAATTAATTTGAGTAAAAATGCAACTAACTGAGGTGAAATATTATGTATTATAGTCCCGTGTTCTGTTTTAAGATACTGCAATGAATTGATTTATATAATGTAACTATTTGTTATCAATAGTGCAATTATATGTGACTATAATATTATGTATTATAGTCACATGCCATGTTTTAAGATACTGTGAATTGATTTATATAATGAAATTATATTTGATACATATTGCAACTTTTGGACGATAATATAAATATTGTTATAATTATGTGTTAATATTTTTAGAGTAATGCAACATTGGAGGCTATATAATACAATATTTTCACAGAAAAAAATGCAATAGGGCTAAACAAAAAATGAGGAAATCTATATAATATATTAAAAGAGAGTAGTCAAAAGTAACTACTCCCGCCATAACTCTATATCATATTTTATTCTATTATAATATATATTTTTATTCTATTATAAAATAGATATACAATAATATAATAATAAAATTATATCTCACCAATTTATTATGTTTACTATTTTTGAAATAATACAAATATAATATCATTTATAGGATAATATTTAAATTAAATCTCATAAACTTTGTATTTACATATTTCTGTTTATTTTTATTAAATTTATACATATAGTTTGAAGTATAATATACAAAATAATTTATATTATAATATATTAAATGTAATATTGATGAATAAAAATTAAATAAATTTTTAAAAAGACTCACTAGAAAATATTAAGATATATAACTTTGTTAATTATATCTTAATATCATAAAATAAGACATCATTTATTTTATTTGCGCATAGCGAGTGTGTAAATTATCACATCACATCAATTATATTTTTCTTGCTTTTGTTTTACTTGATATGTTTTTATATTATAACATATACATATATTTCAATAAACAATTATAGCAATTCACCAAAATCATGTGTCATTTTTAATAAAGTGTTACATTTTCAATATTTTATCTTATTTTCTATTTCATAATAATACAAGTGTAAAGCCAAAAAATGATAAAAATATAATTTTGATTGGTTAGCTTTGTAAAACAAACTCTTAGTTTTATAAATTTTGTGTTTTATTTACTTGATTTGATTTTTATCAAAATAATATATATATATTGTTTTATGTAAAATAATATATATATATATATATATATATATATATATATATATAGGGAAGAGATCAAATGCTAAAAAGTGAAAATATGCTAAATAGGAATAAATCCTAGACCCTTGATTTTGATGGATGAATGGTCAAGATTGAATTTTTTAGATTGGTAGTTATTTATTTTGTTGTGGGTGGTTATGCAATTTAATGATGCATAACGTAATAATTAAACAAGCATAAAATACTAACGAATCAAGCATGTTTAGCATTTTAGTACAAACAACTTTTTAGCATAGGATCAACTCCCTATATATATATATATATATATATATATATATATATATATATTTATGTTTATAACCTTATAATTATATTTTAATTTAATTTAATAAATTATTAAATATGTAAGTCGTGCAACGCACGGGTGTAAATCTAGTGAAACCAGAAAATAAATTACTTAAAATTTGAATTTCCTGAATAAAATAGAAATTAATTTTGAAATGTGATAATTTTGAGATCCAATCCCATAAAATTAGGAAGGAAATGTAAGTTAATTTTGAAATATAGTATTTTAGGAATCAAATCCCACGAAATTATGGGAGAAATCCGTGTAAATATAATTCTGATTAAAAAAACCACGTAATGCATCTCTTGTTCTCTAAATAATGCAACTTTTTCTCTAAATAATGCAACGAACTCTTAATAATGTTAGAAATTAAAAAACCATAATTTTTGCAAACTGATCCCATTAATTTAGGTAAAAAAAAAATACGTGGGAGGATATAATTTTGTATTTAAAGACATTAATATCCTTATATGCAACTTTTCCTTCAGTTTAATGCAGCGAATTTTTTTATAAAAAAAACTTGATCTTGTACGTTGATTCAAAAAACCTATGATCCAGATTAGGTCTTATTTGACATCTTGGTTACCACAATAAAACGCCCATATATATATATATATATATATATATATATATATATATATATAGTTGCGTTCATTTCTGAAATATATGTCCTGAATTAACAATGATCATATATCCAGCCTTTCATTTATTTGATCCAACGCCTTATATAATTACACGTGGCAGATAATTTTTTTATTTAATTTATTTTAAGGGTGTTTTAGAAAGAAAAAAAAAGACAAATATTAATAGATTTGTTATTCATTTCCTAATTTCATGGAAATTAAATATATTTCCCCATAATTATTATATTTCATGCTCAATTAAATATCTTTCTCCTATAATTATTATTCAACGTTATATTTACTTTGCAGAAAACCTAATCTCTCCCATCGCACACAGCGACGCCCCCTCGCCACCACCTTCTCCACCGTCACCCAGCCCCTCGCCGTGCCGGCTCTCCCACAGTGACGCAGCCCCTTGCCGCAGCCCCTTGCCACCACCTTCTCCACCGCCACCCAGCCCCTCACAGTGTCGGCTCTCCCACAGCGCCGCAGCCCCTCACCGCCACCTTCTCCATCGTCACCCAACCCCTCGCCGCCCCCTTCTCCACCGTCACCCAGCCCCTCACCGCCCCCTCCTCCACCGTGTGGTCCGTCGTCCGTCGCTTCAACAACCCGCAAGCCTACAAGCACTTCCTTAAGAGCTGCCACATGGTCGTCGGAAATGCCAACAATACAATTTTTGGTTTTTTATTTTACTGATCCTTACATTCTTCAACGGAATCCACATATTCAGGTGACGGATCATTGTTATTTTAAATGTGAGTCATTATTTTTGAATAAATGTGTCATTGTTCGAATTCTTGTTTAATGGATTGTTAATTTTTTATTTATTTTCTACATTGTGTGAACTCAGTTGATATGTAGCATCGTACGCTGTTGACATTATCACTGTTACATGTAGTCAATATCATTTTATCAAAATTTGTCGGTTTAATCTTAATTGAATTTTAATACACCTTTAAGATTATTGTTATCTTTATTAAATATCATTGTACGCTGTCGACATTATCATTGTTACTTGTATTCAATATCATTTTATCAAAATTTGTTGGTTTAATCTTAATTGATTTTTAATACACCTCTAAGATCATTGTTATATTTATTCAATATCATTGTACGAATAATTAAACTATTTATGCATTTAACGATAATAGAAGTGGAAGTTGAAACCGCACCCAAAAAATATGCAACATGATCTTATTTCTCTTTCCAATTTATAAGATAATAATGGAAAAAAATCGTGAGGATTTATTTTGGTAACTGAATCCGAAAAATCAGCATGCAAATCTAATTTCATTTCAATTTTTTTCTGTTTAGGACTAATTTGCCCTTTTAATGATAGAAGAAGCTATCGACAATGATAAATGGCAACAGAAAATCAAAGACGTCTATTTTCGAAATCAATGATAAAACACAACCAAGCAACGTTGCAATCAAGCAACGACTTGAATACAATCAAGCAACCTCATGAACACAATCAAGCATCTTTCTCACTTTCTCACGCTAAGAC